>JANRMT010062813.1:110898837-110912491 GCA_026402145.1 Polypterus bichir lapradei | reverse complement strand
TATCTATCTATCTATCTATCTATCTATCTATCTATCTATCTATCTATCTATCTATTTTTTGGGGTATTTTTGTCTTTACATTTTCTAAATACTATTATTTTCTTTGTTCTGAAGGGATTATCTGTTAATGGCACACTCTGCTAGGCATTTAAGTCAATCCACTTTTATTTTATATGTTATATCTTATGTATATAATAACATCCGCAGTGGCCTGGTGCCCTGCCCGGTATTTGTTCCTGCCTTGTGCCCTTGGCTGGGATTGGCTCCAGCAGACCCCCATGACCCTGTGTTACAGTGGGATGCAAAAGTTTGGGCAACCTTGTTAATAGTCATTATTTTCCTGTATAAATCGTTGGTTGTTACGATAAAAAATGTCAATTAAATATATCATATAGGAGACACACACAGTGATATTTGAGAAGTGAAATGTAGTTTATTGGATTTTCAGAAAGTGTGCAATAATTGTTCAAACAAAATCAGGCAGGTGCATAAATTTGGGCACTGTTGTCATTTTATTGATTCCAAAACTTTTAGAACTAATTATTGGAACTCAAATTGGCTTGGTAAGCTCAGTGACCCCTGACCTACATACACAGGTGAATCCTATAATGAGAAAAGTTTCCCTCCTCTAATTTTCTCTGAAGAGTAGCAACATGGGGGTCACAAAACAACTCTCAAATGACCTGAAGACAAAGATTGTTCACCATCATGGTTTAGGGGAAGGATACAGAAAGCTGTCCCACAGATTTAAACTGTCTGTTTCCACAGTTAGGAACATATTGAGGAAATGGAAGACCACAGGCTCAGTTTAAATTAAGGCTCAAAGTGGCAGACTAAGAAAGATTTCGGATAGACAGAAGCGACGAATGGTGAGAACAGTCAGATTCAACCCACATACCAGCACCAAAGACCTACGACATCATCTTGCAGCAGATGGAGTCACTGTGCATCGTTCAACCATTCGTCGCACTTTACACAAGGAGATGCTGTATGCGAGAGTGATGCAGAGGAAGCCTTTTCTCCGCCCACAGCACAAACAGAGCCGCTTGAGGTATGCTCAAGCACATTTGGACAAGCCAGCTTCATGTTGGAATAAGGTGCTGTGGACTGATGAAACTAAAATTGAGTTATTTGGGCATAACAAGGGGCGTTATGCATGAAGGAAAAAGAACACAGCATTCCAAGAAAAACACCTGCTACCTACAGTAAAATATGGTGGTGGTTCCATCATGCTGTGGGGCTGTGTGGCCAGTGCAGGGACTGGGAATCTTGTCAAAGTTGAGGGACGCATGGATTCCACTCAGTATCAGCAGATTCTGGAGACCAATGTCCAGGAATCAGTGACAAAGCTGAAGCTGCGCCAGGGCTGGATCTTTCAACAAGACAACAACCCGAAACACTGCTCAAAATCCACTAAGGCATTCATGCAGAGGAACAAGTACAACATTCTGGAATGGCCATCTCAGTCCCCAGACCTGAATATAATTGAAAATCTGTGGTGTGAGTTAAAGAGAGCTGTCCATGCTCGGAAGCCATCAAACCTGAATGAACTAGAGATGTTTTGTAAAGAGGAATGGTCCAAAATACCTTCAACCACAATCCAGACTCTCATTGGAACCTACAGGAAGCATTTAGAGGCTGTAATTTCTGCAAAAGGCGGATCTACTAAATATTGATTTCATTTCTTTTTTGTGGTGCCCAAATTTATGCACCTGCCTGATTTTGTTTGAACAATTATTGCACACTTTCTGTAAATCCAATAAACTTCATTTCACTTCTCAAATATCACTGTGTGTGTCTCCTATATGATATATTTAACTGACATTTTTTATTGTAACAACCAACAATTTATACAGGAAAATAATGACTATTAACAAGGTTGCCCAAACTTTTGCATCCCACTGTAGGATATAGCAGGTTGGATAATGGATGGATGGATATCTTTTATAATAACATGTCTGTAAAGCTTAATATTATGCTCCCAGCTCATTTTGTCATCACCTTTAGTTAGCTTGGCAGGCCCAAGATGCCACTTACCTCTGAGCCGGCTTCATTTTGTGTGTGCATCTGACCTTCAGCTTGTTTCTTTCTCCATTAGGATAGTCCAGTTCCCCAGCACGCTGAATAAAGATGACACTCGCAGAGCTATCAGCATTGCCTTTACTATGTGGAGCACTGTGTCACCCCTAAACTTCCGAGAGGTGTCCACAGAGAGTCAGGCGGACATCAAAATAGGTGAGTAAGAACAAATCTAGTTTGTGGTCTGTGTACCCCTTGGCTTACTGGAAAGAAACTGACTGACTCCAATGGTAGCTTGGCCAGGCTGTGCATTTAAAGGCAGGATGAATGTCTGACCACTGCCCCACCTCTGGTGGATATTTCCTCCTCAGGCTTCTACACATTCAATCACTCGGACTGCTGGACAGCCCCACTGCACCCCTGCTTTGATGGCCTTAATGGCGAGCTGGCTCATGCCTTCCTCCCACCACTTGGTGAAATTCACTTTGATAACCATGAGTTCTGGATATTAGGCCGGTCCCGCTTCAGTTGGACACAAGGTAGCTATCTCATAAGTACCCACCCAGGGACATATTGAAGGAAGTTGCCGGCGGTCCGGGGTTTAGGTTTGGTCACTCAAGCCACTTTTGCTGGGAAAGTTCCAAACTAATGATAGCCACACCTTTTCAATGGTCTGCACGTCAAGCCCACTGGGCTCCTATTGCCCACCATTCATTTTGCATTTCTCTCTCTCTCAGCAGCTGTTGTGTGTTCACAGGTGTGTGGCTGAATGACCTTGTGCAAGTGGCTGCCCATGAGATTGGACATGCTTTAGGACTCTGGCACTCTCAAAACCAAAATGCCCTGATGCACCCTAATGCTACTTATACAGGACAGCGACAGATTAGCCAGGATGATGTTTGGGGGATCCAACGGCTTTATGGTAAGTAACAGGCTTGACATCAAAGGAGCTGAACCAGAACGATGGAGTGAACATGGTGGCTCACAATTTAAGATAGCCAGAACGGGACATGTTTTCATCGCATTGTGTTTTAAAATGTTGGTGACATGGAGTTATACCACAGCTCCATGCACGCTAGAAGATGCAGCTCTCAGCATGGATGTTCACACATCCTTGCTCACTCCCAGTACATCTAGTAACCTTCACCATGGCCCTCTCCATATTTAGGATGCAAGGACAAGAAGCGGGTATGTGACCCTTGGTCACGCTTGGGCCTGTGTAAGAAGCGTAAATCCTTTATGAAGAAGCACTGCCCACGGATCTGTGACCTGTGTTTTGGTGAGTGTGGTGAGTTCTTGAGAATTTTGCTCTGCCCTCAGAGTGTAGCAGCAGACTTTGGGAATTGCTAATAAGGATGTCGTCAGATTGGCAACATGTCACTGACAGGAGTGATGGGCTTGATTGCTGGCAGAGACGTAATTTCTGAAGGCAATATGTTTCTTATTTGTTTATAGAGCCCCCAGATGCAGTGCCAACTTCTCTTCTTCCCCCCTTCAAGACCAGGACAAAGCTTGTTCCTCGTGGAAGGGTGGTAACATTCCGTTGCGGGAACATTGCATCTCGTGCTCAGGCAAAAGTCAGGTGAGGATATATGGTGGGACAAATCTGCATGTCATGATGGGGACATCAACTCGACTTTAAATTATGTGAGTTAATGTGACTCGAAATTATGTGAGTTAATTAGTAATAGGATATTGACTGGGATGCCAGCTCACCAGTACTAGGTGATGATGGGGGAGGAGGTCACTTGATTAGCTACATGACACTAACAGTGATGACAATTATGGCTATTAATGTGCCAATTGAAGGGGGTGTCAGCTGATCAGTTATAGTCATTGACAGGACTGAGAGGTCATCAGTAATTGAATATGGTAGTTAACATTTTATTTTGTAGGATCTGTTCATTAACATGTCCATTCCCATGGAAGACAGAACATTAATAATGGGTGAATGGTGGCATGTCATCTGGTTGCCAGTATGCTACTGACAGGGGGCCAAGTATGCCTAGTAATTGGTAATTTGCTAATGACAGGTATGTCAGCTCAGCGTGAAATGACACATGGGACAAATGTGTTATTGACATGTGTCAGCTCAAGATTGACTTGCCATTTACATGGGTAACATCTCATTGGAGATCAGTGATTGATCTGTTTGTCTGATCATCCATGTGACGTGGTGGGAATAACAGGTGTGGCAGTTAACTTGTCATTCAATAGGAATGTTAGCTGATCAGTAATGTGTCATTTGATGGTGAGAACAACTCTTCAGGAGTGGGTCAGTGATAGGAATGGGAGTTCATTAGTGATTGACTATTGACAAGGAGGACAAGATATAATAGTTAACATGTCATTTGATAATAGTGTTAACCCATCATGAGTATGCCATTTCACATATGTGATGTCTCAGCAACAGTGGATGAATAGTTGTTGTGTTCTCTGATTGTCAATCTATCACATTGACAGGGTGACAGTTAAGTCTAGTAAATAATATCACTGATAGTAATGTCAACTGACCAGTACTATGACATATGGAATGGGTGACAGATGATTAATGATGTCTGACACCTCATCGGGAATAGAGCATGTTAGGAATGACATTGAGATTAAGTCACTGAGATGGATGACAGTTGCTGAATGTGACTTAATCAGTAACATGTCCTCAATTGGGATGACAGTTATGCATAACATGTCCTCCAGAGAGATGACAAGGATATCAGGTACTCAGTGATGTGCTGACTCTACTTTAATTCAGAGATACTGTATCACTTATAATCACATTGACAGCTCATCAACAATGTATCATTCAAACTGATTACACCCAATGAAATACAGTGCATCCGGAAAGTATTCAAAGCGCATCACTTTTTCCACATTTTGTTATGTTACAGCCTTATTCCAAAATGGATTAAATTTATTTTTTTCATCAGAATTCTACACACAACACCCCATAATGACAACATGAAAAAAGATTGAGATTTTTGCAAATTTATTAAAAATAAAAAAATTGAGAAAGCACATGTACATAAGTATTCGCAGCCTTTGCCATGAAGCTCAAAATTGAGCTCAGGTGCATCCTGTTTCCCCTGATCATCCTTGAGATGTCTCTGCAGCTTAATTGGAGTCCACCTGTGGTTAATTTCAGTTGATTAGACATGATTTGGAAAGGCACACACCTGTCTATTGACAGTTCATGTCAGAGCACAAACCAAGCATGAAGTCAAAGGAATTGTCTGTAGACCTCCGAGACAGGATTGTCTCGAGGCACAAATCTGGGGAAGGTTACAGAAAAATTTCTGCTGCTTCGAAGGTCCCAATGAGCACAGTGGCCTTCATCATCTGTAAGTGGAAGAAGTTCCAAACCACCAGGACTCTTCCTGAGTGATCGGGGGAGAAGGGCCTTAGTCAGGGAGGTGACAAAGAACCTGATGGTCACTCTGTCAGAGCCCCAGAGGTCCTCTGTGGAGAGAGGAGAACCTTCCAGAGACAACCATCTCTGCAGCAATCCACCAATCAGGCCTATATGGTAGAGTGGCCAGACGGAAGCCACTCCTTAGTAAAAGGCACATGACAGCCCGACTGGAGTTTGCCAAAAGGCACCTGAAGGACTCTTAGACCATGAGAAACAAAATTCTCTGGTCTGATGAGACAAAGATTGAACTCTTTGGTGTGAATGCCAGGCGTCACATTTGGAGGAAACCAGGCACCACTCATCACCAGGCCAATACCATCCCTACAGTGAATCATGGTGGTGGCAGCATCATGCTGTGGGGATGTTTTTCAGCGACAGGAACTGGGAGACTAGTCAGGATAAAAAGAAAGATGACTTCAGCAATGTACAGAGACATCCTGGATGAAAACCTGCTCCAGAACGCTCTTGACCTGAGACTGGGGCGACGGTTCATCTTTCAGCAGGACAACGACCCTAAGCACACAGCCAAGATATCAAAGGAGTGGCTTCAGGACAACTCTGTGAATGTCCTTGAGTGGTCCAGCCAGAGCCCAGACTTGAATCTGATTGAACATCCCTGGAGAGATCTTAAAATGGCTGTGCACAGACGCTTCCCATCCAACCTGATGGAGCTTGAGTGGTGCTGCAAAGAGGAATGGGCGAAACTGGCCAAGGATAGGTGTGCCAAGCTTGTGACATCATATTCAAAAAAACTTGAGGCTGTAATTGCTGCCAAAGGTGCATCGACAAAGTATTGAGCAAAGGCTGTGAATACTTATGTACATGTGATTTCTCAGTTTTTTTATTTTTAATAAATTTGCAAAAACCTCAAATAAACTTTTTTCACGTTGTCATTATGGGGTGTTGTGTGTAGAATTCTGAGGAAAAAAATGAATTTAATCCATTTTGGATAAGGCTGTAACATAACAAAATGTGGAAAAAGTGATGTGCTGTGAATACTTTCCGGATGCACTGTGTACAATAGCTTGACAATAATGTTCGCAAATTGGCAAAGTCTCATTGGCTGAATGTGAAGTAATCAATGATGAGGCCGTTAATAGGGTTGTCATCTGACTGGGAATATATAACTGGCTTGGAAGACTGCTATTCCAGTTAACTGTTATTGTGTCATTAAAAGGAATATCAGACAATCCATAATATGGCATTTAACATAAATGACAAATGATTTTCAATATGTCATTGGCACATGTAGCATCCAAGGTACACTATGTAGAGGTGTGAATGTTTCAGATGTCATATAACCTACAAATTCTCATTTATAGTTCACCATCAGCATGTTGGAGATGCTAACAGAGCTGGGTTATTGATAGAGATATCAGCTGAGCAGTAAAGTCAATAAGAGGAATGAGCACTCAGCAGTAGCTTGTCATTGACAGTGACACTAGCTGATCGGTACCATTACATTTGACATAAATGTCACATTTTCAGATATGCGTCATTGACAGAGATATTGGTTATGCTGTAATGTCAATTAGAGAGATGGCCATTCTCCATTAATAGGAATGCCAGTAATTTGTCCTGGGATGCTGATGGCTGGGTGCCTTAGACGCATATTGCATTGTTCCAGGGCACCGATGTAGCTGCTGTCAATATATTTAAGGGCAAAAAAGTGTGCTTAATTTATTTACAGATAGGCCTTCAAGTAAAACATTCCAAGTTTGTATCAGCATATTTCTGGCTTGGGCATAACCTTTTCAACTTATTCTTTCACCTCTACAGCTGGTACAAGGATGGAGAGCTACTGTCCAGGTCAGTACCGGGGCAAATAACTCTGAAGAAGCAGGAGCTACACATCATTGCCAATGAGTTCAATGAGGGTCAGTACACATGTCGCATTCATCGTGGTCGAAGTGCAGTCAAAGGCAACTCATGGCTCATCCGAGTCAAGGACGAGAATCAAACACGTTGAAAGCAAGAAGGCAGCCCTTTTGGAGCCCAGGCTGGGAAGCACAACAGCAGCTGTTTTGCTGAATTTTGGACAGAACTTTGTCAATGTGAACAATCTGAGATAGCAACACAATGAACTTCTGTGTGGACAGAGCCCGAGGCTGTCACAGAATGTGGAGTAGTATAAGCACCACAGGGACCAATGTTTCTACTTGTTTGTGTCACTTGTAGCACAGTTGTCAGTTAAAAAGCCCTGAGGTGTGAAAATTAGTCTTGTTATGATCTCTCTGTGCTGGGATGGTGGTGGGGATGGAAGGATCACCGGGCAATGGCACACCAGCATAATGGGGTTTGTGAAGCAGGTGGGAAAGGGGTAATGTGAATAAGGGGAGTCCACATAGGGGGCTATAAGTCAATTCTCCCTGCGAGGGAAACCAGAGAACTTCAAAGTTGAGTAGGGGTAGCATAGTCTTTAAGGATGGTAACAAATGTCCACCAGTAAACAACTTAGCATCTCCTAACACAAATGGGGTCCCCCAAGAAATGCAGAAAAATAAATTTTGTTTAGAAAATGGAATGAAACACAAGAAATTAAGTTCATGCTGACTGGGATGTGTACATAGTATATGCGGAGGCTAGAAAAAGTATGTGAATCCTTGGAAATAACCACATTTATGCATAAATTTAACTTAAAATGTGGTCTGATCTTCAGCTAAGTTATGATAATGAACAAACACAATCTGTTTGAACTAATAACACACACATTATTGTATTTTTTTGTATATACTGTATTGAATACATCATTTAAATATTTACAGTGTAGACTGGAAACAGTATGTGAACCTCCAGATTGATGACTTCAAGAAAAGCTAACTGATGCCAGGAGATGGCAAACCTGGAGTCCAGTCAGTGAAACGAGATTGGAAGTGTGCTTTAGAGCTGTTTTGACCTGTTCAAAAAAGACTTTAGAGTTTGCAGTTCGTAGGAAGCATTTGCTAACATGAAAAAGAGATCTCAGAAGATCAGCCATGAAGAATAGTTGATTTGCATGAAGCAGAAAAGGGCTACAAAGTAATCTCAATGAGTTTTGATATCTGTCAGTCCAGAGTTAGACGAACTGTGTATAAATGGAGATGATTTAGTACTGTGGCTGCTCCCCCTAGAAGTGGAAACCAGTGACTTGACAGGTGCAATGCAGAATGCCCAGTGATGGAACAAGGAACCCTGGGGTAACGGTTAAAGACTTGAAGGAACCTTTGTAAAAAGTAAAACATCTGTTCATTGGTCAACCATGCATGAACAGGCTTGGTGTCCATAGCAGGACACTAAGGAGAAGGCCACTGCTCTCAGAAAGAAGAAAAAAAAAGCATCACTCCTTGCTGCCATAATGACACTCCATAATGCCTTTGTGAAAACGCTTTTTTGGACTGATGAAACTAGGGTGGAATTGTTCAGGAAGAATATGCAGCAGTAGGTATGGAGTAAAAAGAGCACCGCGTACCAACATGAAAACATCTTGCGAAAGATGAAGCACACTAGAGAGATTGTAATGACTCAGGGCTGCTTTGCTGCCTCATGACTTGGACAAAGAGAAAATTAATTTCCAAGTTTATCATGCTCTCCTACAGGATAATGTCAGGGTGGGTGCCTGTCAGCTGAAGCTCAGCTTAAGTTGAGTGATGCAGCAGGACAATAACCTTAAACATCAAAGTAAATCTACTACACAATGGCTTAAAAAAGAGAATGTACCTTTTGGAGTGACCCAGTCAGAGACCAGACTTCAGCCCAAAACAGATGCTGTGGAATGATGTCAAGAGAGCTATTCACACCAAATCCTAAGAATATGGCTGAGCTGAAGAAGTTCTCTTTTGAGGAATGGTCCATAATTCCTCCTGAATATTGTGCAGGTATAAGTCAAAGCCTGGAAGTATTTGTTTGAGGCTATAGCTCTCAAAGGAGGTTCAACCAGTTATTAAATCCAACAACTTAATTTACTTTTTCCATAGTTAACTGAATATTTAATAGATGTGTTCAATATAGGCATGGAACATTATAACTGTTTGTGAAGTTTTTGGGTAAGCATATTGTATTTGTCTATACTTCTGACTTAGATGAAGATCAGGTCACATTTTATAACCAATTAATGCACAAGAACAGCTAATTTCAATGGGTTCATGTACTATTTCTTTTCACTGTAGTGTACATAGTGCAAGGCAGTTCTTACCTACTTGCATGTCTCCTCAGAACAGTTGACAATAGTATAATAAACCAACTAAGGCAAACTAATCCAAAAAGTCTACATACGTAGAATGTAGCATATATATGTGTGTGTGGGGGGATATATATATATATATATATATATATATATATACACACACACACACACACAATATGTTATTATGACGGGCTGTTCATTTACCTTATCACCTGTGCACAGAAACTGTCTTTAAATATACTGATGCGAATACCAGTGGGCCGGTACTGTTTGCCAGAAGAGGAGAGTGAGAAAAGTCACCTTGCAAGATGGCTGAAGTTTATGATCATCGTGTTTGCCTTTCTAACATCTTGCATCATGAAGACATTAAGTTCACAGCCATGTTACAGCAGCCCAGCAAAGTTGACATGGGTAGTAAGGTAGGATCATCTTTTACCCATGCAGCTTGTGCGGTAGCTAAAGGAATTTCAGATGTAGAAGATCACCGCTGGTAGCTATTCAGTTGAAGTGGCACTTGAAAAGGACCCTGTACCGAGCTACAGGGCAGTATATGGTACCTGCTCAATATATGTCTATTAATGCATCATTATACTATTCAACAACATGTAATTTTAAATGGCACCCATCATAGATTCTAAAAGCTACCTCTAGCATATCTAAAGACAACTATCTACCTATCTAATCACACGACTGATAATTTCTTGATCCCAAGGGTAAACAGCAGTGTGGCAGCAATCAACATACTAAGTCTGTACAGAATACATTCAAGATGAAACCATTTTACTTTGTCTTTCATCCTCTTCTTTTCATCTTTCCTTAAGCAAAGGAGCACTGAAAAAAATGCCATGTTAGATTAAAATTAAAAAATATGTACATCGGTTGCACATAAAATTGTTTTTATAAAAAATAATTTAATTATGCTTAATGCGCTTAATTAATCTATAATTAATCTTAATTAATCTTTATATAAAATGAATGAAAGTTTTTCATTCTATGTTAAAATAATTCAATTATGTTAAATGAACATGACTTATGTCAATAAAGCGTAATATTTTAACAATTGTTTTATAAACATTTAAAAAAATGCACCTCACTATGACTCAGAAGTGCAATGAAAATATAAAAATTAAACATGTTATGTCATTGTTTGGAAACGTGGGGAGGGCACCTCTATGCCAAAAAAAGATAAAAATGAATTTACAGATTTTTTTATTGTGGGCACAAAACCCTTTTGGGTAACCAATGACAGTCACTGGCTCAACTGTACCCAGACTCCTGAAAGTAAGAGTAAATGGTATGTCTGTAATCTAATTACAATTATTCATTAACAGGCGGAAAAAACAGTCAAACCAGGACTTACGCTATAATAGCTAAAAGCAGATGATAAAAAATTGCTGCACTGGCGATTCCTGTGGGAACCATTAGAATGTGCAGCAGTTTAACCAGGACGTCATGCAGAGGGTGTGACACATTAGTTGTGATAGTCCTCAGACTGCTCAGCATCCTCCTCCCTGCTGCTGTCTTCACAGAGTCCAGGCTGGTGTGCAAAGCAGCACTGGCCTGCTAGTTAACTTTGTGGGTCCTCAACAACAATAAAAGCAAAAGTGGTATTTGGCGGAGTCAGAAGTACATTGGCATTTTACTCCAGTATATATTTTTCGGGTCTTGTTCAAAAAGCGGATGCCACTTGGTTCTTTGACAGTAGAAACCGGACATCCAAAAATTAGATCCCCAATCCCTAGCCCCAACTCTAAATTTAACCCCATTATTTACCTTGCTATTTCTCTAACCATTGCCCAATCTTAAATTCCTTTCTTTTCTATCCTCTTCTTTAACCCTATCGCTTTTGGAGCCCGCCTTTTGAACAAGGCCATATTTTTACATGCAAACTTTCGCGTTACCAATGGAAGCATTCAATATTACTTCTGTATACAAACTCTTGATGTCTGTGGCGCAAAGCTGCCTGCTGAGCTTGTGTGGAGTTCTTCCCTTGTCTACGCATCCTCACGGTTATTCAGTTTTGGCTCCCAGTGTAAAAAGACATGCGTGCTTATAATATTAATTGCCCACTTTTCAGTATAATAATAATAATAATTATTATTATTATTATTATGGGTGTGCGCACTTGCCCGATAGGCCTACTCCCCCCGCGACCTGACGTTTGGATTAAGCCCGTACACATTGTTTCCGGGTGAACGATTTCCTCTTGTCTAATTTCTTGTTGGATTTTGGTTTATTCATTTTGAGCCAGAACACTTATAGAAAGGCACCTGTTCTTCTTCTTCTTTTGGCTGCTCCTGTTAGGTGTCGCCATTCCTTGTTCCTACTGACCTTCATTCCTCTCCTCTCTAGAGCATATCTCCACCTCTCCAGGGTCTCCTCAGCCTGCTCCCTACTATCGCTACAGATCACAATGTCATCAGCAAACATCATAGTTCACGGGGACTCCTGTCTAGTCTCATCTGTCAACCTGTCAATCACCATTGCAAATAAGAAAGGGCTCAGAGCCAATCTCTGATGTAGTCCCACCTCCAACTTGAATGCATCCATCACTTCTACTGCAGACTTCACCACTGTCACACTTCCCTCGTGCATATCCTGTACAACTGTTACGTACTTCTCTGCCACTCCTGACTTCCTCATACAATACCACAGGTCCTCTCGAGGCACCCAGTCATATGCTTTCTCCAGGTCCACAAAGACGCAATGCAACTCCTTCTGGCCTTCTCTATACTTCTCCATCAACATTCTTAGAGCAAACATTGCATCTGTGGTGTTCTTTCTTGGCATGAAACCATACTGCTGCTCACTAATCATCATCTCACTTCTTAACCTAGCTTCCAACAACAACAACAACAACATTTATTTATATAGCACATTTTCATACAAAAAAGTAGCTCAAAGTGCTTTACATAATGAAGAAAAATAAAAGACAAAATAAGAAATTAAAATAAGACAACATTAGTTAAAATAGAAAAAGAGTAAGGTCCGATGGCCAGGGAGGACAGAAAAAACAAAAACAAAAAACTCCAGACGGCTGGAGAAAAAAATAAAATCTGCAGGGGTTCCAGGTCACGAGACCGCCCAGTCCTCTCTGGGCATTCTACCTAACATAAATGAAATATGTTCCACTACTCTTTCCCATAACTTCATGCTGTGGCTCATCAGTTTTATTCCCCTGTAGTTACTGCAGTCCTGCACATCCCCCTTATTCTTAAATATTGGCACCAGTAAACTTCTCCTCCACTCCTCAGGCATCCTCTCACTTTCCAAGATTCCATTAAACAATCTGGTTAAAAACTCCACTGCCATCTCTCCTAAACACCTCCATGCTTCCATAGGTATGTCATCTGGACCAACGGCCTTTCCATTTTTCATCCTCTTCATAGCTGTCCTTACTTCCTCCTTGCTAATCCGTTGCACTTCCTGATTCACTATCTCCACATTATCCAACCTCTTCTCTCTCTCATTCTCTTCATTCATCAACCTCTCAAAGTACTCTTTCCATCTGCTCAACACACTCTCCTTGCTTGTGAGTACATTTCCATCTTATCCTTTACTAGCAAAATACCCGCGCTTCGCAGCGGAGAAGTAGTGTGTTAAAGAAGCAATGAAAAAGAAAAGGAAACATTTTGAAAATAACGTAACATGATTGTCAATGTAATTGTTTTGTCACTGTTGTGAGTGATGAGTGTTGCTGTCATATATATATATATATATATATATATATATATATATTTACACACACACACATAAACATATATATATACATATCTATACATATACACATATATATACACACACACATATATACATACATATATATATCTACATATATACACATACATATACATACACACATACATACATACACACACATATATACACACACATATATAAACATATATATACATATACATACATATCTACATATATACACACACAGCTATTTCGTATCAGTGCAAGACGCTGCTTGTTAAAACGGATAACTCCCGCTCTTACGTGCAAGTCTGCGTGGATATTATTGTTCAAGTTCTATTTAAAATTTAAATAGAACTTGAACA
>JANRMT010062813.1:110832376-110863837 GCA_026402145.1 Polypterus bichir lapradei | reverse complement strand
ATATATATATACATACACATATACATATATATACATATACATATATATATATATACATATATATATACATATATTTATGTATGTATATGTATCTATATATGTATATGTATGTATATATATGTATATGTATGTATATATATGTATGTATATATATATGTATATGTATATATATATATATATGTATGTATGTTTGTATGTATGTGTATAAAAATTAAATAAAGCCTTGGACATCGCAAGATCGCACGAGATAGCACAAGCACGGCTGAGAACCTTCAATGCATGTACTCCAAGTGGCTCACGTGAGCTGACTTTGCAGGACTGGGAGTGGTAAACCCGTGCATACAGTGTGTGATGTCTCAGATAAAGAGGAAGACGAGCTGTTTATTGATGCAGTAAGAAAGGAACAACCCTCTGGATCTGAACAAGCCTTTGTAGATATATCAATAGGAAAGCAAGGTGTAAAGCTTAAGTTTAAATTAAGTTCATAGACACGCTGCTGCTAGATATTCACAAGCAAATCCACAACTTAATACCGGGAATGCCAGTTAAACATCTTAGATTCACGAGTACCGCTTTGGGTAGTGACCACTTCGATGAATGAAACCTGTTATCTTTACAACGGTTGACAAACACGAAATATATCTTGAACACAACACATCCTCCAAATACGAACCTCATTGAAAGAAATAATGATAATCAAATCCTTGATGACAGCAACTCTCATAACAGTGACAAAACAATTAAATTGACAATCATGTTACGTTGTTTTTAAAATGTTTCCTTTTCTTTTTCATAACTTTTTTAACACGCTACTTCTCCGCTGCGAAGCACAGATATTTTGCTAGTAATTATATAAATGAAAGTTTTCAGTTTTTAATTTTTAGTAAATTTGCAAACATTTCTGAAAATGTTTTCAAATTGTTATTGTCTGTGATTGAGTGTAGATTGATGGGTAAAAATTTCATATCCATTTAAAATTAAATATATAACACAGTGTGTGCAGGAAGCGAAATACCTTGTGAATCCACTGTATGCATGTTCAGGGTTCACATGGCAGTGGGAGATGGAAAGAAAGGAAAAGGGCAGGTAGAGGGGGGTGTTGTTATTAAGTGTACAGAGAAGATAGGTGTGAACCAAGAAGAAAGACTATGAAAGAGCAGGAGAATAAAACAGAGGGAATGAATATCCACATGTGATGGCGGTGATAGATGTGGTTTATTGGTGGCTTTCAGTTTGTGCAGGGGAGGGAAAGAATGGAAAGAACGGAAAGAACACAACAGTATATAGTATCATTCATTCACATACTCTTTTGATTCTAGTCAAAGAGGAAAATGTTTCCATTGATATTACCCAGTCCTCCCTGTCCATCCCTCAGTTTGCCCACATTTTTCAGATTGGACATCAAAATTGAAGTGGCTTGCTTCAGAAGGTTAATTTAGACTTGCAAGCTCTGTGCGCTACCTGGTAACATTTTAATAGCCAATTGTATCCTCTAGTTGAGGATGTACTAAACAGATTTGATGAATATCTCATTTTGGTTAATTAATAGGCATTGTATGATAAATATGCGTTACTAGGGTTAAAACAAAAAAAAGGCCTAGTTTTCCTAGACAATGAGGTCATCGTGAAACTCGCATATAAAACTGGTAGTGAGAAATGTGACATGAGTGAGTATCAGCTTTAAAGCATACAAGTATTAGGAAAAGGCCTGCCAAGTGCACCCTAAATTCTTTGGCATGTTGTACTATCAGAGTGCAACAGTATTGGCAGCATCATGGTCTGATGCCACGTCTTAGTCTGTGTTTGCTTAAACTGACAAAATTCAATTCGTTTAATTTCTCGTCATAGCTCAGACCACTCACTCCCTGAACTGGCCTAGTGGGACTTCTCTGGATTTTTCTATATCACCTCCATTTTTTTTTTGTATGGATACCAAAACTGTACATACTACTCCAGGTGAGGCATCACCAGTACACTCTAATTTAAGCATAAAACCAGTTCACTTGGACTCCACAAATCATGGAATCTAAACATTGTTAGGCTTTTTAATCACTTCTATACTCTGTCTGGATGTATATAGTTATGAGTCCACTTTGACTCCTAGATCCTTCTCATAAGAGATATTTTCAAGTTTCAGACCTCCCATTGTGTATTCATATCTCACATTTCTATATCCTATGTGTCATACCTACCAGTGTGTCTAAATTAAAGCAATTCTGCAAGGAACAGTGGAATAAAATTCCTAAACAGAGATGTGAAAGACTGGTATAGAATTGTAGGAAGTATCTGCATATACTGGCAGGTGGGTGCTGCAACCAAGAAATAAAACTCTGAGAGTGGGGTGGGGGTTTGGGGGCGTGAGAGTGCAATTATTTTTTTACACGTTTGATAACTTGTTTAAAGAAACTCATGATCTAAATCTATTGTTTGTTCACTCTGGTTGCCTTTCTCTAATACTGTATTTCTCTTAGATGTCCCATTTTAGTCTAAATTCATTGTGTAAAATATGTAAAAGCAGAGGATTTTAGGAAACAGGCAAATATGTTTTTTTTACAGCACCGTGGCATCATTCATTGGAAGCATGACACCAGATCATTTTATAAAGTGAGGGAGTAGCAAATGTCAGTCATATAGTACAAGCTCGTGGAACACTGTATGAGTGTAGAAATGTCATAGTAAACATGCAGTAGGGCATTTTCCAATAAGAATAACATCAAGAGAGAAAAATGTAGTATGTGACTGCTCTTTGGGTCTGACGTCCATAGTCGTTAAGTGTGGAACAAAGCCATATCTTTGTCTCTCTGACAGTATTTTTCCTGGGAGAGCGACAATCATGAGAACCGATGTATGTCAAGAGGATATTCCACATCAAAGATCACTAAATGTTTCCATTTTGAAGCTACATAAACTGACCCAGCAATTTTGCAAAATAGTGATGCATATTTATGTTCCTTTAGGTGTGTTGGAGTGTGGCAGTACTGATTTTGAGGATGGTGAGGAGGTGTTTGATGCCATTGGGGGTGTGCTGCAGGAGGTGTCTTCGGACTCCAAGAATGAAGATGACATCCGGGAAATTTGCCTACAGATGTTCAACACTTTTAAGCTGTGAGTCTTTCTTTCCCTTTTGCTTTGTTTTGAAAGGGTGCCCTTAGTTTATTAGTAAATGGCCACTCTTTACCTACAGTGACTGCAACTCTGTGAAACAACAGGTTTTATTGGATGCACCTGTCCAACTGTCCCAGATGGCTGGAGAATATGGTAAGAGAGGAGAAGAATGTAGTAATAATGGGTGGATGTGTTAGACCCCAAATTGCCCCCTCAAAAATTGATTTTTTTTCCCCCCATTGTAGATGATGCTGCAAATGATGTGCAAGGCATCTGGATGATCAAGAGAGCACAGAACACGGTAAACAAACACATGCGAGAATGCTCACAATAACTTACTATACACTAATAAACATAATTCCCAATTTAATAGGCACTTGTGGACTTGGGTACTAATTTACAAGAATTAATTTGTATCTGAATCACTCTTACTTGATACAGTAGTTTGCATATGTATTTAACTTACTCATTACTCCCTATTAACTACATTTTTCTTGTTAACTTTATGTTCTGTTCTCTATAGGGCCAAAATGACCTCTTTTCTGTATTTTACAGACAGTAGATGCTAAGAAGCTGGAAAAAGCTGAAGCAAAATTGAAAGCAAAACATGAGAGAAGAACAGAGAAAGATTCCCAGAAGACATCTGGACCTGTGTGGGTATTCTGAGTTAAAATAAGCTATAGCCTGAAGCTGTTGACTGTGGAGCTTATAGCACCTGTCCTATGTCATTTCACAATCTCTTGGTATTACTGGACCCTCAAGGGGTTAGCTGTTCTTCTGACTACTTTGTAACATTTCACTTATGTGAGTGTTGGAGAGCACTGAGAATTTCCTTTAGTGATTGTCATGTGTCTTCAAAGCAGTATTTCATTTTACTGTAGAAGGTCACTGGGTAATATGTGAATTTTGCCTCTAGTGTTTTGGAGGAAGCCTCTGCCAGTCAGGCTTCCAGTAAAAAGGAGAGTCGCATTGAAACATCTGGAAAAAGCAAATCCTATGATATCAGGATCGAGAACTTCGATGTTGCTTATGGTGACCGGTATGAATTGGAGTACTTCAAGCCTGTTCCTGTTTGTAGATTGTCTAGAATATGCAAGTGTTTGTTGAGGCTCATAAATGTTTGTTGCCCCCCCAGATCCTTGCTAACTGGAGCTGAACTTACACTAACATATGGCCGCCGGTACGGCTTAGTTGGGCGTAATGGTCTTGGAAAGACCACATTACTAAAGATGATGGCAAGCCGTAACTTGCGTGTGCCCTCTCACATCAGCATTCTACATGTGGAACAAGAAGTGGCTGGAGATGACACGACAGCTTTGCAAAGTGTGCTAGATAGTGACACGGTGAGGGAAGGCCTGCTGAAGGATGAAAAGGAACTGAATGCCCGCATTGCTGCTGGACAGTGAGTACATGTCTACATATTTGCCAGGGTTGTCTGTAACTGGGCTGCAGGAAGTAAACGCCTTCCTCTTGTTTCCTGTCCAGGTCAGATGGAACAGAGAGTGCCAAATTATCAGAAATCTACTCCAAACTTGAAGAGATTGAAGCAGACAAAGCACCAGCAAGGTAGGCCTATTGGTGTCATTTGATCAAGTGCTGTTTGTTCTCTAGTTCAGTCTTGGAAGGTCCCCTGTTGTTGTAGGATTTTATCCGAACCAATTTATTCTTTTAATTTGACTCCTTCTTTAATTAGACAATCTATCATTTCTCAGTTTTTTTTTATATATTAATTCAAGAGTTACAAACTGGTTCTGACATTTTTACTGAAAAAAAAGGATAGTTGCATGTTAAGTGGGTTGCAATAATCTTGTTTTGGTTTTTACTTTATTTTTATTTTTTTACTGGTTACTTAAGCAATTATATAATAACTACTGGAACACTCCCCTCCTGTCCTCAAAGAAGAAGGGATTGAAAGGAGTGAAGGCCACTAATATAATGACCAACTTGATTATGAATTATGAACACACAGTCCCCATGTAGTGAGGGATTATCAACAGAGGGGCTTATGGATGACAAGGATAAGGAACTGTTGACACTGCATATGTGTTCTTCCAGTCCTCAAATAAAAGGAAATAGAAAACTTAGGCAAGTTGGTGTAATGTGAAAGTTCAAAGTGAAAAATGTTTTATTGAAAAAAAGAAAAGAACATGGGAAACACAAAGACAAATCTGTGCAACAGTTCTGGCCTTGTCTAAAAGTGGAAGGGAAGTACTTTTTAACTTCTGGAAGGTGAATGAAGTTTATTTGTGCGGGTTGTTCTACAAGTTGCTTTCTGTTCATGGAGGCTTGGGCATAAGGACTAGTAGCATTAATGAAATCTTCTAAGCACTTCACCTGAATAGGTATGTACATGCAGTGCCTAAAGTGACTGTGCAGTTTACTGTGGAAAGTTTCATATGTTGCAATACTGACTTGCACTATTGAGGAGCGTGGTCAGAGGGAGTTCTCTATGAATTTTGACTGCTGCAAGAGTGAATTGGGAGGGGTAGAAGGATATCCCCATTGGTGTTGAGTGCTGTCATACCTTAGCATTTTTTTTTTGTCTTCATCTCATTTGACAACATACATATCATATCCTGAGGGATTATAGCCTACAATGTGTATTCCGCAGTTGAAGCACATGTCATTGGCATGTGGAATGTGCATCACTATCAGTGGTAGCCATGGGTGCAGCTACTTCTATGATGGTGTGTATCACTTTGTTTTGTGATGAAGTTTATATCTTGTACTTAAAGCATAGCAGGTGGAGCTGCAACACTGTCTGTTGAATGTGCATTGAAGTTGAGCACATCAGTGTCATCGACCTTTTACATGTGGGATGGGGGATTATCAATAGAGGTTCTCTAAATCATTTATCCTTGCACTTCCTGTGTAAGTTTATATTGATCTTTTGGTTTGGTATGTGTGCCAGTGTCTTGCTATCTCTTCATGGCCGACGGTGACAAAATGTTGCGGCCTGGGCAATGTATTTTGCAGAGTTGTTTGTGTGCGTTTGCCTTTGTTCCATTTTCATGCCAGATATGCAGCATCCTTGCAGTTTTTGTACAAGCTATGTTGCGTGTGGCCATTCATTTCCTGTAAAGCAATGCACACATCTTTGGTGAAGTCAAAGGAGTCAAATTCAAATTTTGTGGTGTCTGCGGGCTGGATATCCAATTTATGGGCTGTGTTGCATTTGTCACAGTGTAAGATGTTAATTGAGGTCAAGGTTAATCATCAAATGCTAACCAGTGTGCAAATTTTTGAATGTTAGACAGCCCTTAGAATTTTATATATACAGTATGTATAGATGTACTTTCAAGAGGGTAATGCTGAAGTGGTTTCTCTTTAGCATTCAGAATTGTTTACACTGGTGTCGACTGTTTATATAATTCTCACTATTCTGAGCCAACTGTACAGGAAAAGGTGAATTAAAAAGAAAAAAGCTAAATTTAAATCTATCTAGTTTTTTGAATGGAAAATAAAAAATGTCAGGTATATAAACAATGAGATCAATAAGAGGTAAAATGGCTCACTGATTGTGAAACTGGTTTTATCAAAAACCTCAGGATCCTCTAGAACTGAACTTGAGAACCACTGACCTAGTGCACACCATTCTACATTTTATGGCAAGAGGACAGTTCCTGAAGGCATGTGTAATATGAGTCTTTTGAAGTTAATAATTTCTCTATGTGCCACAGGGCCTCTGTGATCCTTGCGGGTCTGGGCTTCTCTCCCAAGATGCAGCAGCAGGCCACTAAGTAAGTAATTGTATGGATGACATGGATGGGTGTAAGTCTGAGGCATGCCATTCTGTACTACAAAATTAATTATTCTACCCTGATTGGTTGGTGGGCATTTATTCACTGTAATAGAATTAGTTGGGCATTAGGGACAAATAAGAGAAAAGACTCATCTGAATTGTATTTATTTTTCTGTCTTCGCAGGGAATTTTCTGGAGGATGGAGGATGAGATTGGCATTGGCTCGGGCACTCTTTGCAAAGTAAGGGATCTGTGTAGTTTACTATGACTTGTTTTCTGCTGAATTTATTCTGCTCTGCCTCATGTGTATT
Organism: Polypterus bichir lapradei; assembly: GCA_026402145.1. NCBI lineage: Eukaryota > Metazoa > Chordata > Cladistia > Polypteriformes > Polypteridae > Polypterus > Polypterus bichir. The sequence goes on along the minus strand of JANRMT010062813.1, from coordinate 110,856,679 downwards.
CTCCAGTTGTAGGCTTCTAAGAACTGAGACTTGGCCATGGGTGTTAAGAACATTATGCTCAGTAAATCTCTTCTTGCTTTTTCAGGCCAGACCTACTCCTGCTTGATGGTGAGTGATGTGTACTTGTGTTGGCTGAAGGGTATATTTTTACTTTGTATTCTTTACTTGTTTCCACTGTTGCATCATGAAAGTATTTTAGTGAGAGACTTGCTGTAGCAGTGTGTAATCAGGCAGGATGACGCAGAGACGTACTAACTGATTGCTTTGTTACAGAGCCCACTAACATGTTGGACATCAGGGCCATCCTGTGGCTGGAGAACTACCTTCAGGTAGACATGGGATGGGCAAATGGATGTGGACTGGGCTTGATTTGTTTGGTGGAGTGGGTGGAAGAATTGTTGCCTGGAAAGGAATGTGTGGAAGCTGTACTGAAGTGAGTTAATAGCCGATCAGAATGGAGGGACTCATGGAATAAGTGTCTTTTTTTTTTTTTTTTTTTCTCATCATCAGACATGGCAATCCACCATACTCGTCGTTTCTCATGACCGTAACTTTCTGAATGCTGTAGCGACAGATATCATTCACTTGCACTCGCAGCGACTGGACACGTATCGAGGCGACTATGAGAACTTTATTAAGACCAAGGAGGATCGATTAAAGAACCAGCAGAGAGAGTTTGAAGCACAGCAGCAATACAGAGAGCACATTCAGGTTAGAGGTAGTGAGATGGTTCTATGGAGAACTCTTGATATTGCAGATTTTGGGATAGACACTCATATATTCTCTCTTGCCAGGTGTTCATTGACCGTTTCCGGTACAACGCAAACCGGGCCTCACAAGTGCAGAGCAAATTGAAACTTTTGGAAAAACTGTAAGTGGAATGATGTGTGGCTGGCTTGGTGTGGGATTTTACCTTAGTATATACTCTGGGGCATACTTCCGGGTAGTAGGACAACGACAGTTCACTGGGCATATTGACAGTACCAAAGTTTACTGGTGTGGGGATGACTCTAAAGTGCTGAGATTGGAGTTCTTACAGAAGTGTACTGCAAGTTACTCATTTATAGTTGTGAGGTAAAGAAGGGTAAGATAATGCTGAGTGACTAAATAATGCTTTTCTTTTTGCATTCAGACCTGAGTTGAAGCCTGTTGAGAAGGAGACGGAGGTCATCTTACGGTAACGCATTTCTGCTGCTTGATATCCTGCGGGCTCAGCGTGTGAGTGACTGGGTGGCAAAGACTGCATGCGGCTTCAGCCACTGGACCTTCCAGGTGGCACTAGTGGCTGCGCAGACTGTTCCTTGGGTACTTCACACCTCAACCCCAAACTCCACTCTATCTTTTGGCTGTGTGCTTCATTCTATACAATATGGCCGACCCAGCAGCATTATTTTCTATCTGCAGGCTCCCAGATAACTTTGAGAAGCTCTCGCCACCTGTGCTACAGTTGGATGAGGTTGAGTTCTTCTATACTCCAGAACAGGCACTCTTCAAGAACCTTTGTGTCTCTGCTGATCTTGAGTCACGGATTTGCATTGTGAGTGGATTGTACAAGTTATTACAGAGCAGTAGGATGACCTCTTTGATGCCACATACTTAGCCCCCAGAAGTGTTCGACAAGAGTAAACCAAAGAATACTGCACAGTTAAGCATGCTGCATTAATTACCCACTTGAGGCAATTTCTGATTTTATTTTTTTTTGTACAGGTAGGTGAAAATGGGGCTGGGAAATCAACTCTCCTCAAGCTGCTGTTGGGAGATCTAACGCCAGTAAGAGGGATTAGACATGCACACAGGTAACCTATGAAGCTTAGACCCTACTTCTCAAGGTATAACAGTATTTCTCAGCTTTAGTTACTTCTTTTTTTTTTTTTTTTCTTTTTTTTTTTTCTCTCAAATAGAAATCTGAAGATTGGCTACTTCAGCCAACACCATGTTGACCAGCTTGACCTCAATATGAACTCAGTAGAGCTGCTGTCCAGCAGGTTCCCAGGTAGTAACATAAAATCTGCACAGTCAGTGTTCATGATGTGGTGCAGTAGTATTTAAAATCAAGACTCTGATGTACCATTGTGATTCTCTCACTGAAAACAACACTCTCTCCTTTCCTATCTTAGGCAGACCAGAGGAGGAGTATAGGCATCAGCTGGGAGGTTATGGGATCTCAGGAGAGCTGGCTCTGCGACCTGTTGCCAGTCTGTCTGGGGGACAGAAAAGCAGAGTGGCTTTTGCACAAATGACAATGCCATGGTAAAGTCTATAGCAAGTCTATACTTTGAGCATTGGAAAGGTGCTGTATAAGTAAAATGTATTATTATAGTGTATGCCTATATTTGTTGTTTTATGATTTGCTCTCAACAGTTCATATGCTTGGATGCTTGTGGTGTAGAGGTTATGGGCTCACCTGTTAATGTGTTGAGATTCTCTGGCAGCACGTAATCCCACTTCTCCTTTTATGTGTATTTTTTTAGTTTTTCATTAGCTCTGTTTTTGTTTGTTTGTTTCTTCTCCTGTCTCCAAGCCCTAACCTGTATATACTTGATGAGCCCACCAACCATCTGGACATGGAGACAATTGAGGCTCTTGGCAGAGCACTGACCAAGTTCAAGGTATAATGAAGCAAATGCCCATCCATTGGTTTCCACTGATTGTGCACCATGCTGACTAGTGACATTATTCCTCTTTCTGTACAGGGTGGAGTGGTCCTGGTATCCCATGATGAGCGGCTCATTCGCATGGTGTGCAGGGAGTTATGGGTGTGCGAGAATGGAACTGTCCGAAGGATTGAGGGTGGCTTTGATGAATACAGGGACATTTTGCATGAACAGTTTTGCAAGGAGGGCTTTTTATAAGCTCGAAGCTGCTGTGATGCCACATCTTCAGAGAACTGCAATTTGTTTGATATACCGTTCCTAAATTATTCTAACAGTTATGAGGATTTACAAGCTGCAAATAAACCTGAACTCTCAGCCAATGAGGTGACTTCATGTCCTGCAGACATGCGGCATGTATTGTCGGGGATCCCAGCTTTGACAGTGCATGTGTTTGTGTGTGACTGAGTTCCAGTGTGGTTTGTCTACGCAACTAAAGATCATTTGGCAGAGGGCTACAGGTTGAAAACAGTTACTCTACCTATATTAGATGGTGGGTGCTCTGGGCTATATAAGTGATAAGTGTACCTTGAGGAACAGCTGGTGGCATCAGCATTTTTCTCTGATTCCTGTTTACCCAGGCCAGTATAGCTGTACTGTCCCTGAAAGTGGGAGTTGAAGCCCACATGTTTTTTGTGATTTATCGGGCAGTAAGTTGGTGGAAAAGATGCAGCCCTCTTTGTTTTTTATATGTGTACTTTCACATGTGTGAATAACATCTCCTGGGTAAGTACTAGAGTTTGATGGTCATAACATGTGAGGTACCTTTAGGCCTATGAAAGGTTTTCATACTTTGTGCACTTTAACTTTTGTGATCAATCAACTTATTTGCAGCTTGTGAGGAAGGAATTAATGATAAAATGTAAATTACTTATTATGACAGTGACTTATAATCAAAGTACCCTTTAACATTTGCAGCTTAGGTCAGCTTCGGGGTTAAGGCTGTGCTTTTTTGGATGGGAGCTGGAAAAACTGTGAAAGGCCTGAGTCATCCTAAATTTCAGCAGCTGCCTCTGTACAACTCTGAGCTTGCAATTTCTGGCTTAAATTCAAAGTTGGAAACAAACCTCGCTCCACGTTGACTCATTTTGTGACGTAATGACATTTCATACCCCACCCCAAATGCAGCAAAACTGAAACAGTTGTATGTTTATGAAAACTTGTGCAGCAGATACAGCCTAACAAAGAATTGTAACATCCAGCAATAAACGTCCAAGTAAATTGCTGTGTTAAGATGTAGCCTTCAATTTCCTCAATCTTTTTTTTTTCTTTCTTTAAATGTGTAATGCCCCAATGTTCAAAATCATTTACATGACTGGTGTGCATCTCATTCATTTGTGATAGCTATAAATGCTTCATTCAGAATCGTAATAGTACCTGTCAGGTGTGCATAAATTAGGGAATGTTGTTGTTCCTGTCTTAAACCACAGCACCACCGTGTAGTCCTTTCACTGCAAGATGCCAGTTTGCTTGTAACCTGGGTCTCCACTGCAGTGCTAGCCATGTGTTACTCTTCTGTGTTTGTTCTGCGAGGCACAACTCCTGCATCTGCTTGCATTTATTTGTGAAATTAGAACTTCACTCTGCAAACTAGAGGTGCTTTCCTGGTGGGTATAAATTAGAATTGTAGGTTTGAGAAATTACTAAATATTTGGATGGGTAAGAAAAGAATACCTGCTACTTCATGACGTTACTGGAAAGAGTAGTGGAAGCTCGGTTATGAAAGGAGGTGATGATTAGTGAGCAGCAGTACAGTTTCATACCGAGAGAGAGCACCACAGATGCGATGTTTGCTCTGAGGGTGTTGATGGAGAAGTATAGAGAAGGCCAGAAGGAGCTGCTTTGCATCTTTGTGTACCTGGAGAAAGCATATGACAGGGTGCCTCAAGAGGAGCTGTGGTATTGTATGAGGAAGTCGGGAGTGGCAGAGAAGTATGTAAGAGTTGTACAGGATATGTACAAGGGAAGTGTGACAGTGGTGAGGTCTGGGGTAGGAGTGACTGATGCATTCAACGTGGAGGTGGGATTACATCAAGGATTGACTTTGAGACGTTTTTTATTTGCAATGGTGATGGACAGGTTGTCCGACGAGATTAGGCAGAAGTCCTCCTGGACTATGATGTTTGGTGATGGCATTTTGATTTGTAGGGAGCAGGTTGAGGAGATCCTGTAGAGGTGGAGATATGCTCTAGAGAGGAGAGCAATGAAGGTCAGTAGGAACAAGACAAACTACATGTGTGTAAATGAGGGAGATCAGAGGAATGGTGAGTTTCCAGGGAACAGAGTTGGTGAAGGTGGATGAGTTTAAATACTTGGGATCAACAGTACAGAGTAGTGGGGATTGTGGAAGAGAGGTGAAGAAGAGAGTGCAGGCAGGGTGGAATGGGTGGAGAAGAGTGTCAGGAGTAATTTGTGATAGATGGGTATCAGTAAGAGGGAAAGGGAAGGTCTATGGGATGGTAGTGAGACCAGATATGTTATATAGATTACAGACAGTGGCACTGACCAGAAAGCTGGAGAGAGACCTGGAGGAGGCAGAGATAAAGATGCTAAGATTTGCATTGTGTGTGACGAGGATGAATAGGATTAGAAATGAGTACATTAGAGGGTCAACTCAGGTTGGATGTTTGGAAGATAAAGTCGGTGAGGTGAGATTGCATTAGTTTGGAGATGTGCAGAGGAGGTATGTTGGGGAAAACGATGGTAAGGATAGAGCTGCCAGGTAAAAGAAAAAGATGACGGTCTAAGAAAAGGTTTATGGATGTGGTGAGAGAGGACATGCAGGTGGTGGGCGTAACAGCAAGATGTAGAGGACAGAAAGATGTGGAACAAGATGATCTGCTGTGGCAACTCCTAACGGGAGCAGCTGAAAGATGAAGAAGAAAAGAATACCTGCTATGTTTTTTTTTTTCTTTTCAGTTGAGAACATTGCTAAAATTATTAAAACCTGTACAATTTCAAAGTACCTCAAGTATATATACTAGTTTTTATTTATGAATTGATAACTGTTGTTAGCCATTACTTTCCATGTCCAGTCTTTTCTTCTCTCCAACTTGACAAGCAAAGCTCATAAATATGTGCTGTCTGTGTGAATTTGGTCATACACAGTACATTGTGAAAAGACATCATAAGTATTTCCTTTATCATGTAGCTAAGACCTCAAAAGCAAGCCACACTGAAATCATGATGGAGCTGAATTTTGTCAGTTTGTTTAAAGGTAGTATGATCTCGAAGTGTTTAAAATTGTGAAAGCAGAATTTATGATGGATATCAAGTTTTGCTTTAACAATCATACCTTGACAAAAACAGAGGGGCACATAGTGGACCTATGTAAATGTATATCTCACAAAAGTATGAAATACTTTTTCAGATGGGAACTGTAGATAACATTCAGTTAAGTACTGTAGTGTGCAAAATGTAGTCAAGCAGTGAGCTTTAAACCTTGGTAATATTTTGAAACTTTTTGTTGAAAAGGCTAAATGGTCTGTTCTTCCCGAAAAATACATCTAACTCTAGGTTACTGAATATAGCTTTGTTATTGCTCCTGTGTTCAAATGGGTTTTGTTCTCCATCTTGCTTCTGTGCACAGTAGATTGGCCACTCTAAATTGCTACCATGGATGGTGGATGTACTTAGGTGAGGATTCCTTCAGAATCACTGGTGTCCAGTTCCACCCTTGTATACTGGTCACTTAGGACCCTGAATTGGAAAAAGTGGGTTCAGACAATTAGAAATGGTAGAATTGGACACTAGCAGAGCCAAATATGGCAGTTTGGGGATTCCTGCCTCCTTTATCTGGTGTTGTCACTTCCCCCTTTCCCTCTCTAGATGAAATCCCAATGATGTGCATGTATTGGCAGAGGTGTGGGTGCTGCATTTTTCAGCAATTCTGTATTTATTGAGGCGATACCTTGGACTGTACTTGGATTAATAAGAGAAGTGCAGTATAGTGTAACAGTAGAAAAAGTCATTAAAGTGTATACTGTAGTTGTGGGACAGTGAGGTCTGAAATATAGCTACTGGAAAGTTAGGAAGAGAGGGTGATAATGAGGCTGTCACAGCAGCTTTAGCTCATCAATCATCGATTAAAGATTTGGTGAAATTAAAAGACAGATGTCATCCCCTTGTAACCATATAAAACTGACACTGGACATGAAAAAGAGGCTTCAGGAACACTGACAAATGGGGGAAAAACAAAGTTTTATATTTCTCACTTTGAGAATCACAGACAGTTCTATCTGCACAGCACCCATTTAGCACACAATAGCTCTACATGGTGAACAAAGCTAAGGTCAGTCTCCACAGAGGAGGTGGCCTTTCAAAACTGTCACTCCTCCCTTCTTTGAGCCTCCAGTTGTGGCAGTACTGCTTGGGTGTAGAACATCTCCAGCTTTGTAGCTGTCTGCTTCCAGAAAACAGGGTCATATTCCACAGGAACCACAGCCATGTCCTTACTGGTGTAGACAATGAAGTCTGCCTTGGTCAGCCCTGTGACTGCTAGCTGGCACTGCACCTGCGTGTAGTAGTCATGTTTTTTTTTCAGGCTGTAAGATGAGCTGCCTACCTGTTCCAGGCAGAAGGTCTTGTCTGTGCAGGCCTTGCTGATGGTGTTGTTGCGATGTTTGAATGGACACTTAACCTCAAGGCAGTTGAGAATTTGCTTGCTTTGGGAATCGCAGACAATTCCATCTGGACTTGCGGCCAGCCAGTTGTGCTCTGGGTGAATGAACAGCCCACAATCCTCAACCACCACATCCTTGCCCAGTTGCTTAGACTTCAGCTTCTGGTAGTGGTTGACTGCCACAGACTCATTGTTGATGCCCCAAGTCATGGCTGGTGTCTTAACATTGGAACCTGAGCTCACCACTGCACGCAGGTAAGACTGAGGCACTTCGTCGCTGATGCCATTCACAAACCGGCTGTTTGCAATTTTGTGGGCATTTGACGCAGTGATGCGGTTCTGACGCCACTCAAACCACTTGGGGTTATTACGCTGTCCCCTGGTGTCTCTCTCAATGGCTGACAGCTTCTCCTTGTCCAACTTTCTAGAGGTGTAGGAGGCAGGTATGGAGGGATGCAGCGGGTGGGGAATGAGTGTGGCCTCCATCCCAGTGGGCAGTGTGCCATCTTTAGCTGTATCAGCAGCTAAAGTTTTCCTATTGTCACTTTGATGTTCTGGACTGACAGCGCGTGCCCCACCCTCTGCTTTCTGTACCCTTGGGTGAGCTGCGTACCTAGCACTGTCGACCTCCTTTTTGAAGGGTTGTGGAAGAGCTGACTTGAGCGGACGATTGTTAACTAGAGTCCTGGCTGGCTGGATGGAAGTAGCACTTCTATCTGCTGTCCTTGTAGCCCTGTTGGTGGTGGTGTTGGTCAAAGTTGGCCTGGGGGCATATTTGGGTGTCTCTTTGTTGCACTGTGAAGAGGACTGACATGGAGAGTTGGGCTTGACGGGTGGAACTGCAGCTCCTTGTCGTGGGGATGCTGACTTGGACTGTGGCCCCCTTGTTCCCTTCTTGGTGGGCTCCATTGGGTGAGTATTCAGTCAAACAGTGCTGACAGACTGCAAAGAAAGAAAGAAATAAAATATGGTTAGTATGTGGCCTGTGGATATATCCTACTTACCTTTTATATTGAATTAAACAGTGTTACTGTGGTAAGATCAGGTGAGTAGCTAAGACCCTCTGCAAAGAAACTGGGGTTGGTGAGGAATCCTGGGAGACTTGAGCTCAAAGTAAATCTGACAATTTTTCGGAAGCTCAGCCATGATCCCTGGGTCAAACTGTAATTGTATTAACCCAGAAGGCCTGGCCTGGTCCTCATTCTGTCATAGACAAGGCTTCATGGTTATTTATGAAAAAAATTAAGTAATTCTGTTAGCATTTTATAGCATAAACCAAGACTGTGAAACCTAGAAAATCATACTCTGTCACTTCCATGGCACAATGATACCACTCACTCATTCACCGTAAGTAAGCCTTTCACAGCTAAAAAGCAGGATGATGAATATATTTCAGCACATGACCGATGCCCTGAACCCTCCAATGGGGCAGTAATGCATTTTCAGTGCTGTTAAACAGTAACTGCCCTCCAAAAAGGCAAATGTTCCTTCAACATATTTGAGTGCATGGATGTTTGATATTCACTTCAATGATATCTATATATAAAATTGACCAATCTATATTAACAGGTAATGAGGTTATTCTTTTCAATTATACAGTATATTCAAAAAAGGTTATCTGTTACAGGGTAAAAAATTAGTAGAGCCATACTTTCAAAAGCTACTTTTTCCATTTTGGTTGAAATAACTTCTTGTAGGCATTTCTTGTAATTCGTTTCTCTGTCTTCTTCATTGACTATTTTTTTGCCCACTCTGCATAACAGAAATCTTTCAACTTTGTGACATTTGGGACTTTCTTGGATGTAATCTCCACTTTATTTCAACCACGGTATTTCTTAAGGGTTTAAGTTCTGAGCTCTAGACTTTGTCTTGACTATCGCAGAATCTTATATTTCTTCTTTTTAAATCACTGTTTTGCATTTTTGTGAATGTCTTATTGACAGGCCCGTTCATAGTTTAGCTTCAGCTTTCTGACAGATGGCCTCACATTCTCCTCAAGTGCTGCTCGTACAATGTGGATTCTGTTGTTGACTTTGTGATTCCTAGAATGCTTTACAGTGGGTAGGAGCACCAAATATGTTTGCATTGCATACAAATGGCATTACCTTGGTCTAATCCATCCAGAACAACCCAAGTGTTGTCCATTCGTTTTTGAGAGCAGATGCTTCTTCCTTCCTTCTCTTGTATGGAGAGGAACGCACACAGTGCCCACTATGGCTGTAGAGAGTGGTCTTCTGTTTAGTACTGTCCAGTCCTTTGTCATGCAGCCTAAATCAAACTGACCTCAAAACTATACTCAACAAGTCTACTGTACATTAGAAAAAGGCACAGAGACTTGCAGTTTTCTGGTGCAAGTCTTGGAATAAAGGAAAACTTTTGTTATATATAAAAAAGTGGTTTAAATAAGCCATTGGTAAGCATCTAATTTTTCACCCTGAAAAAAGTTTGCTCATTTCTGCATAGAAATTCACTTGGGACAATGGCCTCCCTCAGCTGCTCATCTTCCATGACAAAACAGTAGTGGGACTCGACCTTGATGCCTACCTCAGCTAAAGGAGAACTCCTTTTCATATGGTGGCAGATCAGGCTTTTACCTACAAATGTTCCTCTCCTTCATCCTTGCTTTGCTTACTCCTTTTGTGATCTGGTCATGGCCCAATTTGTGTCTGTTCAGGAATTCACTCAGGGTTGAAGTCCCCTCTCAGCTGCTCATCTTCCTGGATTACAGAACAACTCCCTTTTCTGTCACTTTACCAGCTGCACTGAAGGAGAACTCCTTGGGGAAAGTGACCTGTCCTCCAATCCCAGGTTTGAGTAACACATCTGCCTTTTTAGCAAGGATGAGAGCGGGTGGTATCCTGAGTGATACAGGGACACTGCTAATCCCTGATGAAGATGTGATGGCTAAGATATCACATTTGCCTTTTATACAATGCAGCAGTGCTAATACTTGATGGACTTCATTTCCCAGCTGCCCCGAAGGGTATTGCCGTCATCGGACATCTGTAATGGGTACAGGGGCTGCTTGGGACAAGAAGGGTTGGTGTGGGAACTTTAAAACTGTGCCGGCTAAAAAGAGAAGGAGCACAGTTTGTTTGTTATCACAGATGTTGTTTGCCTGCATTACTGTTGTATTGGATTTAAGTTTTGTCTTGTGTCCGTCTGCATCCTCTTTGTTGGAGGGAGCGCTCCCACGCATCTCAACATGAAACACTTCAGAAACGGTAGGACAAACTTTATATTCACCTCTACGGTTCACAGGATCTGCCACTCCCCCCAGCTTCAGTGCCATCCATTATATGGGACTGACTCATGGACATTGTTATAGGTGTTTATTGTTGTGTGTTGTATTTGTTATCGCCAAAGGGAAAGGGAAGGGTTGTCTTATTATTTGGTTTTTTATACTTGATTTCCACTTAATATATTCATTCATTTATGGTGGCACAGTGGTGCCAGTTTCCTCCCACAGTCCAAAGACATGCTGGTTAGGTGCATTGGAGATCCTAAATTGTCCCTGGGGTGGGCTGGCGCCCTTTGTTGGCTGTGATTGGCTCCAGCAGACCCCTGTGACCCTGTGTTAGAATGTAGCGGGTTGGACAATGACTGATTGACTGACTGACAATGCGGGTCAGGCCAAGGTTGGGTGCGTTACTGGAATCCCCACCAAACAAACAAACAAATAAATAAATCACCATCCCATCGTCAGTGTGAATCTAAGCGGCACCGGTCAACAGGAAGTACGTGTGTGGTCTGTGATTTGCAAGACTTAGTTATTTAAAACATTTTAGCACTCAAATAGGTAAGACTCTATTAATAAATGAGGAGCCTGGTGTCTGTGAAATGTTGAACAACTGATACATAACAAACTGATATAGAATACAAAAATGCTAAATATTGGGTGTGACAGACCACACAAACTAAGCCCAAATTACTTAAGCACTTCTAATAGAAGTGTAGCAGAAAACCTGTGGGCACATGCTGTGTGCCACTCCTGCTGCCTTTAGGAAAAGTTTCCATTTCCCAACATGGGAGTGGCAGAGTTCCTGCAGTGAAGTGTACCTAACCTCCCTTACCTCCTCATTGTACAATGAAGCAGGCTCCTGTGAGAATACAATAAAAACTGAACAAGAACAACTAGCCAGGAGTAAACCTTTCTCCTCAATAACACTGATACTCACTTATTTTGCAAAAGAAGACTGGATATTTTGGTAAGAAGACCATCCTCTAGGCAGACGAGTCAAAATGCTTATTCCAATACTGGATTCTGGGCAGAGCTAAACCAGCTGTGGACAGGGTTTCATTCCACTGAATGGCACAGCCAGTCTGGGCAGACATGTCTTTGGGATTAGGGAGGACTGGAATGTGTCCAAGCCCGGATTTAAGTTCAGCACCCTAGACTTGAGGCAGTAGCACAAACCTCTGTGACATTGTCCTTTAAGTATCTTTTATAATAAGGCAATAGATGTTTTTATGCAATGGCTCAATTGTTCTATGCAGAAACTATTTGCATCATTTTGTTTTAAGTGCCTTGAGCATGGGAAAAGTGCTAAATAAATATAACATATCACATTAAATATCACATTTATTCTAAGATGTTAAAAAGAGGAGGCAAAGCATGTGAACATAGGCTGTGACAGTCATGCTACAACTTGACACTGAACACACACTGGCAAATGATACATCAAATGAATTTAAGCTGAGACAAACCCAGAATTATCGGAGTGGAAATTACTGAGACCACTGCAGAAAGCTGTTTTACGTTATCTGTGTGTAGCACCACAGTAAATCAAATACGAGTCAAGCCATTCACTTAAGTTATCTGAAACATTAGTACTAAGATAGGCAGTTTTCAAAGCTGGTAAAGCCCTCTTTGGAGTCACTAGATTTTATACAAATCTTATCCCTAGGAACGGGTGTGACAGTTTGCAGAACTCAATCACAATTCTTAGACATCTTTTGAGTGTCGGACAGAGCATCACTCTGGATACTGTTGCAAAGTTATATCATTATGTTCTCTGCCATTTAGTTTCCAACCTTTTTGCTTCACTCACTTAATCCAGTTTCAGGTTATATTGGCACCAATCTGCTCTGGCAGCACAAAGCAGGAGCCAACGCTGGAGTAGATGCCAGGTGACATAAGCAGCATTTATAGATACAAGCATCTTTAAAATGCAATGCGAGTCAAAACTAGAAATTTGCATGTGAAACACTTATGGCCTCTGAAAGATACTATAAAAGATAAAAGTAATGTAGTCTGAATCTGCCACCCTGCTATTTCCAGTAAGACTGCTTGACATTCTCTGGACAGGAAAGTTTCTGTGCTGTTCTTTGAAAAGCTGATTTTTGTTAAAGATCAGTATTGTATACATTATCTGCCGTGTGTTCCTCGGCCAGGTGGTGTACAAACCTAACCAGGGCATAATCCGATTCATTGGCATGCCATTCATACTGTCATGGCAAATCTCTAAGTATCTACACACGAAGCTAATTAAGTGATATTTATCCTAACATTAAATTCATTTTAAGAGCAATAAACGAAAACGAAACTGTAACCGTCATGAGGCACATAGGCCCGTCCTAAGGACAGCTTTAACAGAAAGACAAGTCTGGGCAGACACAGCGAGACAGAGCAGCGATTCCAAAACCACACCACGGATAGAATGCCCTTTTGTCGAGTCACACCGTGTGCTGAGTGCCCGCCAGAAATTTTTAAAGAGGGGTGATGATTGCGGGGTCGATCACGGCCGCGGGCTCAAATACTATCAATGACACCAGTGGCACCCTCCACCAATCCGCCAGCTGCCAGACAGAACTAAGACCTTTCAGTCACACTCAACCGAACCACATCCTAAACCTCAGTGTCCCACCAACCCTCCCAAAATATTTTAACTTTAGGGTCCTTCGCCCTTATCGAGTTCCATCCGTAAAACCCCTTCGCCAACTCTGTCTCACAACCACCACTGCAGTCTTCACCCGTACTCACACACACCACCGACAGTTAATACCTTGAGAAGGACAACAGCAGGGCACGCAGATCTTTGAGACGGAGACAACGATGAAGTTTTTGGCTTGCAGAGTCCTTTGGACAGCTGAAGATTCGACGACCCTCTCTTCGGAGTTCCGGCAAATATTCGAGTCCAAGTTCTTCACTTCTCGACATAGAGGAATTGCGTCACTGGGAGGGGAGCTTCCAGCCAATCAGTGTTGATATTCAGATTTGGGAGTGATGATTCGCTGGAATACCAGAAGGGTTCACTGGTGTCTCACTCATTAAACTTGTGTCTGGCTTGTGGCCGCGTGTCTCGGAAGGTCTACGCCTTTGTCATGCGTGGGAATGGCTGGTTTTAAGTCGTGCTCGTGGCTTACTTAATTTAATTTTATCTGTGCGTTTGTCCAAGAGTGACGTTGCATGCATGAGACCCTTTCCCAATCACGCCCTATTTCGCTGTTGTTGTTTATTTGTTTGTGATGCTAAAGACGCTTGTGCCCTTAGGGAGACACCGCCCTTTCACACTTGTGCCGACTTGGGATGTGGAAAACACCGAAGGTGACGTGCGACTCACGCGCTTCGACGTACACCGTGGGTGTCCAGTCGGCATTCCGGAGGAGGACGGCGGCAGCAGCATCAGGTTTTCAAGTCCGGCTTCTTAATGTGAATCTAATTCCCACTTGTTAGCATGGCTCGTTACCACACTCAGTCTGCCACAGGAGACATTTCTAATGCTGTAGATTTTCTTATTCAGCGAACACTATTAAAATGTTCTGTGGGCTGGAGCAGGTCAGTATATCTCAATCTGTCATTTTTTTTCTCTGTGATTTCTTTCCAGATATTTTATTGACGATGCTGTTCCCTGTACGGGCGCCTCATCCTGGCCTGTTTCCACCCTTTTCCCTGTGCGCCTGGGTTAGGCATTGCTATCCTTAACTGTGAATTATGTTATGTGTGTTTGAGGATATTTATTGGCGAACGGGACCAAGTGAGCTGCTTACTTACTGCTGGATAAAAGTGCTAATCGGTGGTCTCTACCAGCAGGTAAACTAAAACAAACACCTTTCATGTGGCAGCAGTACTGTAATTAGCTCCCAGATAATAAATTGGCCATGGTGTAAAGCTGCAGCCACAACAAGAACATCCCTGGGGACCCGTTGTCTATATTATGACCAGAGACAGCCATAAAGAGCTGGACTGGGCAGAACTGGAGTGTTCAAATTCAGTGTTCAAATAAATCAGAATCACCCTTATAGTAACCCTGTGTGCGTTACATGACATACACAAAATTGACACCGGAGATAAATACAAGTGAAAGAATGTAAACATGCATGCAAAGTGCAAGGCAATGCATGAAAAACAATTAAATACTGAAGTCAGCATTAGCTATATGAACAGTAAGAATATTGCATGATATGTTTTTGTGCCCAAACTGAGCAATGACATCTGAATTAACCATAAGTGAGCTTGATGGCCTATGGAAAGTAACTGTTCTAATATTTAATTTGTTGTCGGCCAGTTCAAACACAGGAGCTCAAAAGAAATGTTGGGGTATCAACCTGGTCACCCTGTTTAGTTAGCAAGGCAGAAGTAAAAATAACATGCGCTCATTAGTGCTAATGTTAACAAAAAAGTACAATATGCTGTTGGCTTATTTCAAAATTGTAGTGAGATGTGGTCAGGTTTTAAGGTCTGAGCTCTGTCTTACAGGTTGCTAATCTCCAAAATGAGATGTCTTCTTCTGGGAGTGCCCTGCTTTTATATTTTGTACACGGGAAGGGTCAGCATAGGTTTCCCTCATTGGGCATCTTCTCAGAACTGTAGATGGAAAAGGAAGCAAGGTGGTGAGTGATTGCGTTACCAGGTGCCCCACAGTGGTATTGCTTACTTTTCACGAGCCTGGAGGTCACACATGCATGATGGCTTGTTTTGGCATAGCTTAGTCTATAATGCCTGGCAGATGGGAGATTTCCAGTGGAGTCCATTTAACTTGGCACTGAATCACGTACTGGAGGACATCAGTGAAAATTAAGGGGAAGTGCATTTAGGACTGAAGCCAGGAACCACTTCTTTACGCAAAGCGTTGTAGGAATCATGAGCAAACTACCCAGACATGTAGTTAAAGCCAAAACTTTGACAACCTTTAAGAAGTATTTGGATGAGATATTGGGACAGCTTAGCTATTAGCTAAACACATGAGCTGATGGACTGAATGGTCTCCTGTTGTTTGTCAGATTTCTTATGCTCTTCTGTTCAAAGAGGTTTTTGCCTGGCTGTGAGGGGATGCTGATAATTTTCCCTCCAAAAAAGCCAAATCCCATAACTATACAGTAGGGCTGCACCATATGCCAGTACTGGAAAAGTACTGAAACACCCAAAACTTTAAACCGTAAGGTACCCGCATTTTGTTATTTTTTTCAGCACCAGAAGTAAATGTCAGCTGTCCTTACAATTTCCTTCCACATTCTCACAACACTTGCTATTACAGTTACGGAAGAATGCCAGATTCGTAGGCTTGACGAAACCAAAGTGCAGTGGAACCTCGGGTCATGAACGTCTTGGACCACGTACAAATCGGGTTATGACCAAAAAGTTTGCCAGACTTTTGCATCTGTTCACAACCACACACTTGGGTGACGAACAAGCCAGTTTCCCTTCTGGTTCGTACGCGCCGATGATTTCCGCACGTGTTCAGTCTCTCCCTGTGCATTCCATGTGCAGTGAGTGAGCGAGCGAGAGAGAGAGCGAGCGTTCGCGCCAGAATGCAGTTAAAGAATGCACCGGGTTTGTTTTTAAAGAGACTGCAAGGTTAGTTTTCTCTGTTCAAGGTTTTCTCAATGTTATTCAATGTTTTTACATTTAGTTTCCTATTACACTGTGCATTCTATGGTATAATTAACTATTTTTGTGCTTAAAAATCTTTAAAAAAATATATTTACATGCAGCTCATACGGTCCAGAATGGATTAATTTTATTTACATACAATCCTATGGGGGAAATTACTTCGGGTCACGACCAAATTGGGTTGCAACCAGAGTTTTGGAACAAATTACGGTCGTGACCCGAGGTTCCACTGTAAATGCTTTGACGTGATCGGGACCTCACAGTGGACCCCAATTTTGCTGTGACACGATTGGGACTTCATGTCTGTCAGGAGGGAAGTGATGCATAGCGAGGTGCGATATTTGCTTTTGGAACTGTTTTGTTACGAGTACTGATTTCTGAAAGCTGGTTTTAATACTGAAATTAAAATTTTAGTACTGATCTAATTCTACTGTATAGTAGGTGGGATGTATTCTTTCCTTAATTCTAGGCCACATGGGTTTATCAACAGCATTTCCTATAAAATGTGTGATACGGTGGGGGAAATCGTTCCAGGAATGCCTAATTTGACACTGTCATAGTGTCCATCACTGGTATGTGATCCTAAGGATGCTTGTTACAGAAGCTCCAGCTCCAGGAGGAAAAAAAAAACTCCTTGATAGAACTGAGAAAATGGGACTGTGGTGGAAAGATTTCTATAGACTTGTGTATGAGCCTGAAACCAGCCTGTTCATGTCAGATAAGTGTTGAAAAGGTACATCATCCCATATAATAAATAAATCACAGATAAAGCCCATCCAGGAGTGTAATGTAATGTGACATGGTACGTGGGCCAGTCGTCATGATGTATGCCACAACCCCAGTGTATGATATGGCTTCCTGGTACCTGGACAGTCTTCTCAAGCTACCTTGTTTTACACATATTGAACCCAGCTTCATCAACACAGATGGATTTATATTGTATCACTGGTCCATTATCACAACTGAGAAGACCAAGTGACACATGTGGAAGATTGTATGAAAATGAATTTACTACTTAATTGTAAAACCTCCATGTGTGATGTTGGTAACTTGCTTGTACATACAGATATCTCAGTTCCTTAACCCTGCCACCTTTTCTGTCAAAGGATGCTCAGTAGATCTGTTTTATTCAGTGGTGTTTCAACACCTGATCAATTGTTGATATACCTACAATATGTATATATGAGAAGATGGTTCAGTCTGCAGTTCCAGCTGTGTGAATTTCACACAAACATATGGCACTGTTTGCTTGTACCATCTGAATGACTGCTGCAGCTTGTCCAGCATTGAAAACCCTAGCTTGCCCATCAGCCAGAGGTTATCATTCAGTTCTATGAAAACACAAGTGTATTTCTCCTCAGTACATTTCATCCAGTGCACTATTTGGAGACTGAAAATTATCCATGGATGTCAAAGTCAGTTATGCAGTACATGATTTAAAATTGCAGTGTGGTGACTTACAAATTACCTTTCATGAATGTCAGAATAATTCATGCCATACATGGGGTACATTAGACTACCCCCTTAGACCAGCCTCACACACAGACTGGCCATGCTCTATAATAGTTGTTCTTATGTGATTAGAGACCTCTTGGCCATTGTCTCTCATTGGCTCTTTCAGCTTGTGTTAGAGCTTTTACGCAACTGCTTCCTATTCTGGGGCCTCATGCATAAACGGTACATACAAACATTTTCATGCTCAAATCACGATGTATAAAACCTAAACTTGGCGTAAAACCAAGCACATTTTCACGGTAACTCAGACCCTGGCATACGCAAGTTCTCTGCTTGGTTTTGCAAATTGGCGGACCCAGCGTCAAAGCAGTGCTATTGTTCCAGTGTGGTTTCCCTTTCTATTTTAGATCCACATTCCTGATGCGGCTTTATAAATACACTCAAATTAACCACATACTGTTTATTAGTTTAATGCATCTGATTGTAATTAACCTGTAACAATAGAATGGTCCACAGAATGGTCAAACTATTCTAAATACCATAGCTGCTTTAGCGTTGTTACTCTCACTGCACCTTTTTCTTCTTCTTCTTCTTCTCACAGCTACTCCTGTTAGGGGTGGCCACAGTGGATCATCTTTTTCCATATTACTCTCACTGCACCACTCGGAGTATTTATATCACTGTATCTGAGTGGGGAATCACAGCTCTACAGCAGCTGACTGGAAAGAGAATTATCGGTATACAGCATCTAGCACATGTTGCCTCAGCCATGCTATTGAACTGCTCTCACACGGCAAGCGCTTCAGAGCCTTTCCTGTACTGACCTCGTGGTTTAGAAAGTTTCATCCCAAGAACTCTAAACACGCTCAATCAGTCCATCAATTGCTCCTTGTAGAACTGTTGGTACTTATTAGTACAATCACCTCACTGTAAACTTGCGATATAGTTATAATATTGTAAAACCTGAGCCACTTTATATAGCGTGTATTTACATATGATGATATCATTTTTAAGATGAAATGCAGCAAAATATGTTTATTATATTATACAGATAAAACTTTAACTTAATTTAAATAATCTATATTTATAATGATTAAACATGTGAGGACACGGTGCCACAGCTCTAGCGCTTTGTTCACGGATTGTTCCTGCCTCACACTGTATTCTTGCTGGGGCTGGTGCGACACTGGAAGGATAGATGGATGGAATAAATAAACATGTACTACGAAGATATTTCAATGTTTCTTAAAAGTTTTGAAGAATCGACGTTCTAAGCTTACAGATGGCTTAACGTCTATTACAGAGCTGATTGTGCGGCAATTGGTTTCTTGGAGAAAAAAAAGGAAGAACAGGAATTGGAGGTTAGTACGTTTGAAAAAGACAGTACTGCTGCAATAAATTATTTCATCGAAGGTCGCGCATGGCGCAGCAAGCATCTTGCCTGAGACAGGAACAATCACTGTGCCACCATGTTCCCATGTTTAATAACGTGCTTTAACTCCTATCATCAAGAAAATGATATCACGTATACATCTCAGTATTTTAATTATTCAGAGAGCCATAATATCACGAATGTAATGGATTCTGTGTCCTGTCAGAGGAAGAGAAAGCCCGGAAGCACGTAGTGATTCACACACATAGAGAACATAGAAGATCAAATACAAAACAAAGCATTCAACATGCTACTTTAGTTACGATGGGATTGAGAATCTAGTAAATTAAACGATTTTAAGATGAAGTTTATGATGTTCTACTTTAATGACAAAATAAACTACATGATTAAAGTGGAAATTTAGAGATTAAAATTGACATTTCGTGCTTTTTCCCCACTGTGTGCCTTTTTTTTCTCTGTACCCTAATAAGCTTTCATATGACACTCAGACGGTGGGCTACGACTCGCCTTTTCGACTTTGATATCTGAGAACTTCTTTTTTAGTTTGGCACTGTCCAACTTTGTGAACTTGAGCTTTTGAGTTTCTCCGACACTCTATGTCACTCGATCAACTTCCTTTTGTTGTTTATACCACTGTTTAAACCAACAAATAGTAAGTTTTTCCTTGCCTCCACTTGGTATTCGCTGAAATTCTTCTATTTCCCCCCTTTCTTTTGCCATTGCCTTTTCACAGAACGCTGAGCTTAAGGGCTATTTATATTGATTTGCATATTCAAAGGGGCTTAATTCTGGGAGGAGATGGGGGAGGACAGCAGGCATGTGCACGTGCATTACTTTTCACGCTGACCGGGATTTATGTAGCGGAAGAATGTGGAAGTTGTCGTTCGCACAGATTTATGTCTGTATGCTCGGATCAAGAGATTTGCAATGATCTTTTAATTCATTGCAAAATGAAGCAATTTTGAGTTGCTGATTTGGGTTTAATTGTTGTCAGTGGAAGGCCTTTTATTGTATTCGGCTCTACCTGATACTTCATATCCAAGGATGACTGCTGTATCCAGTCTCTCGCACAGAGTTCATCACCAATTGAGACTGGCGGGTATGCAGTGTGAAATGGTTGCCCTTGTGTTGAGGTAGTTGCTGTTTTTTTCTTATGGGTTTTATATCTGCTTCCTTGATCAGACAACTGAGAAAAAACTGTAGTTACTCCAAATCTGCTAGCTCTAAGACAATGTACATTTCCTGTTTTCAACTTAAAGCCACACTGGTCTTAAGTATTACTTCTCACTGACAGTTCTGGTAAACCACACAAGATTTTCTATAATCTCAGTGTGTATGTGCTGAGTGAATGTGACATTTTTTGTAGTATTTCAGATTAAAAATACTCAGAAATTAAAAATGAGCGCAGCAGACACACTGGCAAAAAACACTGAATAATCTAAGACTGCAACTACTTTAGCATCAGACCCACTAATTAGTAAATAATGGATTAATTAAACAATTAGAACACCTAGAAAAGTAGAATGAAAATCAAGATGAAAATATTGTTAAAAAGAAAAAAACACATTATTTCCATACAACTGCTTGGTACATTTTAATATATATATATTTTTTTACCAAAATTAGTTTCTAATTTCTATATTGTCCCCAAAATACAGAACTTGGGAAATAATACATCACTTAATTAGCTCAGGAGTCCAATTAAAAACAGAAGCTGGTTGGAACAAAACCCTGCAGCCACAGTGTGCCCCCAAGACCGAGGTTGGGAAACACTGACCTAAGTAACCCCCAGATTTTAGGAGGTAGTGTTAAGTACTGACTCTGTTCAGACATTACATAAGCCATTCCCACAGGAAGGGCATAAGCTGCCCAGCTGATATGAAACAGGGTCTGGAGAAATGTGGCTGTTTAGAATTGGCCATTCTGTATCCAATTTGTCCAGTCTTGTTGAAACAGTGTTGGATCTAGGGAGCTGACTGCACCAATTAGTCCTGGATTTGAGATTTAAAATGTATACATTGGTTAGTCCATCTTTCCTTCTCTCACTTGCTATCTTGCAATGAAGAGTAGACCATGTCTCTCCCTCTCTCTTTCGCCATTTCTCCATGATGAAGATATTCTTATCTCGTCAGCCATATTGAGACAGGCAAGTTTCAGTACTCCATTTAAAGGCCATGTGGTAACAAAGCCCAAGCTAGACTGATAATATGTTGAGAGCCGCTTATGGAAGAAAGATGCACTGCTACTTAAGCTGTAATGATTTTTTTTTGTCACACCCATTTTATTTTGCTTATAATTTGGGCATATTATTGATAACAGATAATTAATTAAAGGTGTAATTCTCTCTCCTGTTTATTCGATTGCTTTTATCTTGTTGCCTGAGCGCACAGGTAGAAAAGGTAACCTAACATATAAAGGCTAAAGGCTGGGATTTAAGACATTTTTTTTAAGGTTTACAAAACAAAGAGTATAAAAGGGGAAAATAGAGTCACCTAGGAATCTATATAGCAAAACATCATTAATCCACTATTGGGTCTGTGGGAGCCAGAACCTGTTCAGGCATCGCTACATGCAAAGCAGGAATCACCTCGGATGGGATGTCTGCTAATTCCACAATAATAATTCTGAAAATATAGACCTGTAGGACCATTATTGGCATGTGTACAGTGAAATCTTCCTTGCATGTGTTAACATTATCATGCAATATATACAGACATGCTGTGGTATTCAGATCACAAATATAAAAGTTCGCCCATACTCCAATTTTCAAAATTCTGTTTTTCAAGTAGTGGGCATAGCAAGAGTGTAGGTAGTAATTTGACAAGATAGGAGCACACCCTGGATGAGATGTCAGCACACACTAACAGTGTCAGAGTATAGTTAAAAATCAACTAGAAAGCCTGGAACTGGTGCCCCATTGTGACGTTCTGGGTTTGTTCCAGGTGTCTCATCGTCCTTGAACCTCGAACTGTCGATAACATGACCAGCCTGTGTAGTGAGGTCAAGTACAATCAAGAGTAGATGAAACGTGTAAGAGTATTTTTACTTAAATATAACAAAGTGTTGAAAAAGTGCAGCACAGATCCTTCCTAATAAAAATAATCCAATAAAAACTGGTGGAAAAGTGAATGTTAAAAATCATAATAATCAATAAATAATCCATAAAAATGAGATTTAAACACACAGCATCAGTCTCTGTAAAATCTCTGTAAAATGTTAGGGTCTCCTCTGCTTGAGGAGGTGCAGCCATCCTTTTCATGGGCCTGCACTCCTGGCACCTCGTCCACTCGCCACTGGGGTGCACCAAGCCCGATTTGTGTTCCTCGCTGCCATCCCTCTGCATCTACAGGAACCGCACAAACCCCGCTCCGTCTCCCATCCGCCACCAACATCACACACAGCAGTGGGTTGCTCCTACTCTCAGATTGCTCGGCACAAGTGACCCTGCTCCTCAAGCACCTTACTCTTGGTCTTTTTGAGGTGAAATCCATCCACCTGCACCTTGATCCTACCTCTGCTTACTTTTGTTTCTGTTTCTTTCAACCTACATACTGTAACCTTTTTGTTCTTGTTGATCTCATTTGGCTCTCTGCTGTGGTTCTTTTCTACCTTGTGGGTTTATGTGCTCTGCTTAACAACTTGCAGAATGTCAGTGGAGAACAGCTGAGCCGATCACGCTCATACCAGTTTGCTTCTCTTATTAAACACCCACCAGCCTGAGCCGAGCCACACGGTTTGTATAAAAACTTGCACTGCCACAGACCTCTGTTTCATCACATCCATCGTCCAGAGCACGGATGTCAAACTTCAGGCCTGGAAGGCCGCAGTGGGTGCAGGTTTTCTTTCTAACCCTTTTCCTAATCAGTGTCCAGTTTTCACTGCTAATTAACTCCTTTTCCCTCTATTTTAATAGCCCTGTTTTTAAAGATTAAGTCTTCTGAATTGATTCTTTTCTTCATTAAATGACAGCCAAACAGAAATGAGACATGAAACGAGCCAACAGATGAGCAGCTAAATTGGGGCTTCAAACTCCAACAAGTTCCTTAATGAGAAGCTGATTGTTGCTGTTAATTAAACCTGTTATTCAATTCCATGGCTTGTTGCTGCTCTCTTTCTGCCACAGCAGACATTTCCAAAACTGTTGATATTCTGTTTTTTTCATTGAACTCCTAAAATGTTTTGGTAACCTGAGTGATCAACCTTACTGAGACCTTCATCTTTGTTTTCAGATTTTGTTTGATGGGTACAGATGAGCTGGTCTTGTCCTGCTTGTTTTATGTCTCATTACTGTCCGGCTGCTAATTAAGGAAAAAACAACTAAGGGGCCTGAGTCAAGCTAATTAAAGCTAAAGCTAAAGAAGTTAATTAGCATCAAAAACTGGTCACTAATTAAGAAGATGGTTAGAATGAAAACCTGCAGCCATTGCGGCCCTCCAGGACTGGAGTTCGACACCTCTGGTCCAGAGGTTGTGTTACCTGGATAGGCTGTGGCTCCTGCAGTCCTGAACCAAATTAAATGTGACTGATGATGGATGGAGACATTGTGGCAGGGACAATAGGCACATGGAAGGTACTGTTATGGAGACCTTTCTATGTGAGTTTGTGAATGTGCCTTTCCTTTGTAAGTAAGACTTTCTGCACCCATCTATTTCAAGTACATTTACCATGTAGATAATGAGATCATTTAACATTAAAATTTGTAAGTTTGGTATTACTACATATATAAGAAGTTTCTATTTAATCAAAACGTGTTTGCCAAAGACTCTTATCTGTGACTTACAATATTTACAATAATGTAGAGGGTGTTTTGGACTCTAGTATGTGTCTGTACATTGATGGGTACAAACTAATGTATTTCTTTTCTGTGTTATGCAAATTATCTTGGCTTTATAAACTAAATGCTCTCCCAGCCTTTCTCAGTGTTGTTTACTGAACCAAGCTGTTTATATTCAGTGCTCCCTCAGGCTTGTTGTAATAGGCAACATCCATCTTGGAAACATTAGAATGGTGATCTTGACTGTTATTTTAAAAAATGTCCCAAACAGTTTTGATGCCTAACAAACTGGAATGTTTACATTTTCTTGCCATAGACTCCTGCCTGCGTTGCTTCCATGCTGTAGGATCTCCTTGAGAGTGGCCAGATCAGGCAGCATAAAGATGAAAAACACCTCACGCCTGGACAAACTTGTTAAGAAGGCAGGCTCTATTGTAGGAGTAAAGCTGGACAGTTTAACATCTGTGGCAGAGCGACGGGCATTAAGCAAACTCCTGTCAATCATGAAGAATCCACTGCATCCACTGAACAGTGTCATCTCCAGGCAGAGGAGTAGCTTCAGTGACAGACTTTTGT
>JANRMT010062813.1:110817910-110832276 GCA_026402145.1 Polypterus bichir lapradei | reverse complement strand
ACTCAAAGTTATTGTCTGCTTTTTTATTTTTATTTTTTTCATTTTTCTTACTATTTAATTTAATATTGTTTTTTGTATCGGTATACTGCTGCTGGATTATGTGAATTTCCCCTTGGGATTTATAAAGTATCTATCTATCTCTATCTATCTACAGGGTGGGCCATTTATATGGATACACCTTAATAAAATGGGAATGGTTGGTGATATTAACTTCCTGTTTGTGGCACATTAGTATATGTGAGGGGGGAAACTTTTCAAGATGGGTGGTGACCATGGTGGCCATTTTGAAGTCGGCCATTTTGGATCCAACTTTTGTTTTTTCAATAGGAAGAGGGTCATGTGACACATCAAACTTATTGGGAATTTCACAAGAAAAACAATGGTGTGCTTGGTTTTAACGTAACTTTATTCTTTCATGAGTTATTTACAAGTTTCTGACCACTTATAAAATGTGTTCAATAGTAGTTGCCCATAGAAGAGACCCACCCTGTCCTCTGCTTTCCCCTAGGTCCAGAACATCGACTTCCTTTGGATCAGAGAGCAGTGCTATGTCAGTCAGTCCAGATTTGAGAATATTTCAGGAATGGTTTGGTGAGGGTTATTTAAGAATTCTTTTTCTAATTTGCAGGTTTTACTACTGTAGGCTAGTATACAGTATAGGGTTTAGAACCATAAAAGAGGATTTAGAATTTTGGACTTAGTTGGCCATAGGTAAATTTAGTAATATAGGATGTAGAACAGCCCATTTGAACTAATACATGGAATCTCTTTTTTGCATTAAAGAGGGCTTGTGCAGTTTTAGGGATTTGCCAGTGAGTAAGCATGGTGGCAGAGGGCAGCTTCTTGCTTGCATGACATCTGGTCTGTTGGACTGTCCATGAGTAAAGCCAGATCTGAGTGTTGTCTAGTTCTTCCTGTTTCGTGCTGTCCTTAGGTCCAGAACATGGATGTCCTCAGCCTGTACACTTACTGAGACTACAACAACATTTATTTATATAGCACATTTTCATACAAATAATGCAGCTCAAAGTGCTTTACGTGATGAAGAAAGAGAAAATATATATATATATATATATATAAATAAGAATTAAAATAAAGGAACACTAACATAGAATTTAAGTAAGGTTCGATGGCCAGGGAGGACAGAAAAAAAAAAAAAACTCCAGATGGCTGGAGAAAAAAATAAAATCTGCAGGGGTTCTAGGCCATGAGACCACCCAGCCCCCTCTAGGCATTCTACCTAACATAAATGATCTCAATCAGTCCTCATTGTATTCAGGGTTCTTATGGAAGAACTTGATGATGACGGTCATGTGGGTTTCTGGCTGTTAATCCATCAATGTAGGGACATCACGGTGCTTTGATTAGGTGGTAACGGTGCAGATCGCCACCACAGAAAACTGGGAACAGAAGAGAATGTAGGGGTAAGTACGAATTTTGAAGCCACCATGAATAATAATGATGATTAATTGAATATACAGAGCATCAAAATTAAACTAACCATAGCCATAGCTAACTAACTAGCCATGGATTTTCTAGTAAGTGGGCACCATTATCTAGAGGATTAGCTGAAACCAATCAGACCAAATAAAACTAGGGTAACAGGGTGTATACATATACATATATATACAGGGTCAATCAAAATTATGTTAACATTTGAATGGCGGAAACAATTTATTCACAAAGCATACTTCATATGTGCAAGATGATTTACAGGAATGTCTCAACCTGTTTGCAATCGTGTTCAACACATGTACCATATGTGGCACATAAATTGTTCACAAAAATTGTATATAAGTATATACATAGTAGTACCATTAGTGTTAACATAATTTTGACTCACCCTATCCATCCATCCATCCCTCAACCCGCTATATCCTAACACAGGGTCACGGGGGGTCTGCTGGAGCCAATCCCAGCCAACACAGGGCACAAGGCAGGAACAAACCCCATGCAGGGCGCCAGCTCACCGCAGGACACACACACACCAAGCACACACTAGGGGCAATTTAGGATCGCCAATGCACCTAACCTGCATGTCTTTGGACTGTGGGAGGAAACCCACGCAGACACAGGGAGAACATGCAAACTCCATGCAGGGAGGACATGGAAAGCGAACCCAGGTCTCCTTACTGCGAGGCAGCAGCGCTACCACTGTGTGACTCACCCTATATAAGAAAGTTGGACTTTCTACCAAAGATAAAAAAAATGGATAGGGTGATAAAATTATAAAACATGAAAAATCAGGTGGGATTTTCTGCTAAAAGAAAAATTAAAAAATGTAATTGACAGAGGTTCAGGCTCTCTATTTTAGTGCACTAAAGCAGGCAAATTACATGGGAGAGTTGGACTCAGTATAAAAAGAAAAGAAAAAAGAGAAGGTTGGAGCTTCCAGAGAGCTCCCCAGAAAGTTTACTACATGGACAAAAGTATTGAGACGCCTGACCATTACATCATTGCATTCAAATACATAGACTTTAATATTGAATTGGCCCCTCTTTGCAGCTATAACAGTTTCCACTCTTCTTGCAAGGCTTTCCACAAGATGGAGTGTTTCTGTTGGAATTTGTGTCCATTCATTCTGTAGAGCATTTATGAGGTTAGGCACCGATGTTGGATGAGAAGGCCTGGGTCTCTGTTCCAGTTCATCTCAAAGGTGTTTGATGGGTTTGAGGTCAGGGCTCTGTGCGGGCCAGTCAAGTTATTCCACGCCAAACTCATTCATCCATGTCTTTATGGACCTTGGTTTGTGCACTGGGGCACAGCCGTGCTGGAATAGAAAAAGGCCTTCCCCAAACTGTTTCCGCAAAGTTGGAAGCATAGCGTTGTCCAAAATGTCTTAGCTTGCAGAAGGAGTAAGATTGCCCTTTACTGGAAGTAAGGGGCCTAGCCCACACCTTGAAAAACAGCCCCACACCATTATCTGTCCTCCACCAAACTTCACAGTTTGCACAATGTGGTCAGGCAGGTAATGTTCTCCCGTCTTCTACAAAACCCATACTCGCCCATCTGACTCGTAAACAGGGAAGCGTGATTTGTCACTTCATAAAACATGTTTCCTCTGCTCCACAGTCCAGTGGTGGTGTGCTTTACACCACTCCATCTGACGCTTGGCATTGGACTTGGTGATGTGAGGCTTGCAGGTTGTTAATGACTTGAATATGTATGTATGGCAGTCTTTGCCCCGTGTTCCACTGGCACCATCAATGTAAGTGCAGTGAGAAGGTTTCTAACCATCTTTGGCTGGTTCTTTAGAAGGTCATAGTAAGTGTTCAGAGAGGAAGCAAAAAGAAACAAGTTGGGTTGCTGGAGTGGATGCTTTTCCTAGCAGTGCCCACTTTAGAAATAGACCAGAGTCCCAACAATGGATGGAGACGACCTTCTGCACTACTGTCTGTCTATTGTAAGGAGTGAGGCAAAAACAACAAAGGTTTGGGGCACCCAAAAGCAAATCCATATAACTGGATGAAAAATAAATGCATTGTACAGAAAAGCATTTAAAAAATGTCTTTTCAGAGAGGAGTCTAAGATGGTGGATATTATTCTGGCTTGTGGCACATCTGGCAGGAAGAGGTGGATCCAGGTGATGTTATTGGTGTTAAAGCTGTTAATCTTCTGGAGGAAAGAAAACAAATGTTAGTAGAAAGTGCCAAACAGTGGGAAATTACCATAACCAGAGCTTTTAAGCTGTCCCCTATGTGCATGTGTGGATTTTTCCCATAAAAATTATAGTTTGTAGAAAGCAAACTGCTTTATTACATCCTGCCTTTCCATAATAATCCACGTCAATGCAGGGTGAGATGTGTACACTTGGTGACCACAGCCACAGATGGTATCTAAAACAGTAGTCAGCTACAACCCTTAGTGATTCACCTTGAGCACCCGAAGTTGACCTTTGAAAACCAACTTTTAATTGCTCATTAGATTTAACTTGGCTTTACACCAAGCAGTGAAATATACATAATGCTAACTATGCAAAATAAAACTTCTCTTAGGCTCTTCACTTTGTCTCTTTGGGACCTTCCATTGCAGCTCAAATCTGAAGGAAACCTCCACAATAACAAAAGAGTCCTACAAGGATTGCTGGTTCATGGATAATAGCACCTGCAAATGTCTGCACACATCTACAAGTGCTCACAAACTGGACAGGTGTCCTCTCATGCTACATTTGGGTCTGCAGTTGCCACACTGGCTGGACATGCATGTTCCTGATCAAAGTATGTAATGCTGTGATTCGCATACATGATCCCAGGTGCAGATATTGCGTATATACTATACTGCAGATAATGAGAAAGCATGAAGGAAATCGATAATGGATGGATCATCTTGCACACCTACCTAAAGGAGAAGGCAGTTCAGAACACAGATGCTTTTCATATCTGGTGTGTAATATTTGAATTTTAATGTTTTATGGAATAATAATGTGAGCAGGCTCTCTATTTACTGCTGTCAGTCAGTTTTTTTTTTTTATTTTGTCATGACGGCTACTTGGAACGGGTCCATGTTCAGGCATGCCCCTCAGTGTGGATACCACCTTCATTGTTACTGACTGTCTCATCTTCTCCCTCTGCCGGCAAATGATGGCCCCAGGGAAGGCTCCGCCCCTTCCAGTCTGAGCCTTATAAGGATGAATGTTCCAAGAAGGAGGCATCATCTTTGGAACTGAGCCTACTTCAAGATGGAGCGGCCAATCTGGCCTGCTCAAAATCCGAGTTACTTTTCCAAATAACAGCCTACCGCGGTGTAGAGATGACCTTTGAGAGGGGACTTTTTTTTTTATTTATATGGTGCCAACAAGCACTGGTTTTACTTGTACAATTGCAATAGTTGTATTAATTAATCATGAAACCGAAGAGTGGCAACATTTTCACTGAACTCTACACAAGACAGTGATAACCCTACAAACCTGCCTGTTACAAGAGGAGGAGTGTAATCTGTTGGTGGAAATCATGTGTAATAAATATTATAGGTTAGGTTTGATGATTTGGTAAATCACACCATTACTTATTTCTGTCATCAGATGCCTTGTAGGTCCTATTGGGGTGTCACTTTGTATTATTAACCTTTGCAGTCTCTTCAAACGCTGACTCGATGCTGTGCTTTATAAGGGTCTTTCTTGACCTGATTCTTACACCTCAGATTTTCACTCCAAACCTGTTTTACATTAACTGTCTTAAAATGCATTACCGAATGTCCTAAGTTTTAGAGCATGTGACATTTAGGATGGTTTTATTGGATGTGAGCAAATTAACCTAAATGGAGAGTGAAATCCACTAAAACTATGTGGCGGGTCAAAACTGACACAAAAGACAATGGTATTGTTCAAAATGCGTATCTGCACTACAAAATGTGAGATTTACAAACTTTTATTTTTTCCTTCACATTCATTTAGAATGTTTTTATGGGTTATGCACAATCAAGCTACCCAGAATGCAGTGGAAAATCCATCAATGCTTGATCAAAACTGACCTGAAAGACATGGCAAGGTAAACATGTTTTAGAAGCAGTACAAAATTATAGAATGTTTCATTTTTTTTTTTACTGTTCATTAATTGGGGGGAAAGTCAACAGGTTTACCCTCAACAGCTGAATTTTATGATGATTTTACTGATTTTCAACACAAACCGGTCACATTTGACCTCAGAATGGAGCAAAAAGAAGTTCTGAAAAGTGTAGGAGCACGTTATAGTTTGAGCAATATCTGAGACACAAATATGCCCAAAGTTTGCCACACAGTTTGGCAATGTCTTCAAATGCAGTGTGTACCCTTTCATTTTGGAAGTGAAATAGATCACAATATCTGAAAGACCTGGAACTTTCTATCGTGCCTTGTGTCACTGATAGTGGCCCTTTCGTTTCATCAGCCTATAGCTCCTTTAACAACAAAGGGGCACCCTTTATTGTCCTGATTGTTGCATGCAATGCCCTTTGCTTTAGTGTGCTAAATGTCAGGGCATGTGACTATGAATGTAATGGGACTATACTCACAGTGTTTGCTTGGTTTAGAGGTGACACTTGAATTGATGTCACCTGATGCCCACCAACATACATTTTGGTTGGTAACTGTTGCTGTACAGTATTTCCAGTGCAGCGGTTAATGCTTCCATGCCCAGGTACTTCCCTTCACTACTTTTCATTCTCTTTCTTTAAATCAGTGTGAACCTTTCATTTGATGTCTTGTTTCTACTGGCACAAACCCTGCACAGATTTACCACTTAGGCCTTGGCATTATAACAGCTTGTTGGAGGATGCTACGTGGGTCAGTTGAGGTGCAGTTGAAAAAGACTTGTGTAGTACTAGAGACAACCTGCCATCATGCTTACAGTTATGGCAAAATATCATAATACAATTTAAATTAGCATTTGTTTAGAAACAATAAAGACATACAATGTGTGAGGGATGGCAGGCACTCTTCCCCAGCCGGAATACTCTCAACCTGGAAGGACAGGGGAAAACAGCTTACACAGGGCTTTGTCTCCAACAGGATGCTAGATGGCAGACAACCCAAGCTGGGATCTCTGCATGAGTGCCCACAAGATATGTTGGGTATTGTAGTCCCAGGGGACAACCCTGTTGGGTTCCTTAGGGTTCACCAGGAAGATCTGCAGGATTTGAGAGTTCCTACTACGTAGGGTTCCAATCTCACCTGGAAGTGTTTCGGAGTCGCAGCTTCATATCGCTGGAAGCGGATAAAAAGGAGTCTGTCTGGAGGAAGGAGGACAATGCTTGCATGGTTGAGTGGTGGCAGTGACAGTGGGTGAGGGAGAGAAGATAGAGAGATGACAAAGCATTGCTGTGTGCTTGCTATTTGCTGGCTGTATTGTGCATGGTGCTGCGGAAAACTCTTACAGAGAAGGATTTCCCATGTATAAACACTCTTTTGTGATTTTACACGTGTCCAAGCCTGGTGGCCACAAATGGTATATATGCATTTAATAACCCCAATAAACAATATTGTTTTCACATTGAACTTTAAAATAGTTATTTGTTATATGAAAAACTGTAATTAACAGAACAAGCACTTGACACTTTTTGTAGTGATGCCACAAATGCATATGTCTTGGAATGTAAATGATTTAGGGCGATTAGGTAGTACTGTGTATCAAAGAATCAGAAAATTCGGTGCTTTCCTTCAGACTTAAATTCAGGAACTGCAGTTTCTCTGGTATGAGTCTGCTTCCTTCAGAAAGAGCAAATGGTAATTTTTCACATTTTACCAGGTACCTTTGCCAAGGTGGAAATTTCCTTAGCATGTCTACCAGTAAATAAGCCTCTTCCCTACTTTGACTTTCTGATTTGGTCTATTCTGCAAAGCACCCTCAAAAACAATCTGCCCTTTTCCTCTTTTTGGCATGAGGATGAACGCGATGTGGAAGAGTCAAAAGATGTTACTTAATGGCCAGCTGGGAGAGAGTGACCTACAGTTAACGTCTGTGGGGATAAGAAAACCGATGAAATGCTCAGAGATGGAGTGGAGAGGAAAATCATTCACGCTGTTTCCTCTTTAACAGGTTTTCTTTAGTGTTGGTGGACTCAAAAATGCAATTCAATGAGATGCATCATTAAAACTACCAAAGTTGGTTAAAAAAAAAAAAAAAAAAAAAAAAAAAAAACCACCAACCCTCTTGGATCTTTAAAATGTAAAAGTCACAATACTGCTAATAGAATGTCTCAGTTTTAATGCCTCAAGCTGAACTTTAAGCATGTTCAATGTTTCTTTACATGTCATGCATACTTGCCTAGAGAAGGTATCTAACAAAATCCCCCCAAAAAAGCAACAAACATTTA
Organism: Polypterus bichir lapradei; assembly: GCA_026402145.1. Classification (NCBI taxonomy): domain Eukaryota; kingdom Metazoa; phylum Chordata; class Cladistia; order Polypteriformes; family Polypteridae; genus Polypterus; species Polypterus bichir. The sequence continues at coordinate 110,824,488 of JANRMT010062813.1, read as the reverse complement.
CTGACCTTAGGTCCAACATGTTTCATTCAGTCTGCACCAGCGGGAATGAATTATCTCCTTGTCATTGTCCAGTAGCGTGTTTATATCAAGATACCCAAGTCACCAGGCCTGCAGGAATGCAATTCTGGGTGTGGTCATTCACGCCATAAAGGTTTTAGGGTTGAGACCAGATAAAGAACAATCCCTGGTCCTCCAGGCTGGGGGTCTAGTATAGGCCTAAAAAGCCCCAAAAAGCCCCATATGATAAAAAGTCCCCTTGTTATGGAAACCACAACAAAGAAAATGCAAACTTTTATGACTGGCATAGGTGAATGCTGAAAGGAAGCTGCGGACACAAAGGTGGAAGTCTCGAGTTCCAAATTCAAGACTAGATTTGATTTCTGGAACATGAAAACCATGTGCAAAACTGGAAAACTGATGCATGTTACAGCAGAGATTAGGCATTATAAACTACACATCCTGGGAAGTAATGAGAACAGATGGACTGGATCAAGAAGACCAAGAACATAGACTGAATAAACCGTACTATAATCAAGAAGGGAAGATGGAGGAGTGAAGATGGAGTGTCTATCACCTTGAGAAAAGTTAGAGAGAAAAACCTGATGAAATGGAAGCCTTTCAACAGCAGGCCACTGCCAGAATGATGGGAAAACATGCCAACCTGATGTTATCTGGTGCTAGCGAAAATGCAGTGAATTAAATCTTTTACGATCAGTTTCAAGCAACAGTAAGAATAAATGCCAAGGTAGAAGCTGACAACACCTATATGGAAAGAGTGATGGGGAAAAACGGATGTGGTACCATGATCAAGAATGGGGAAAAGATTGGTTGAACTGATCACAGCCTACAGCCTTGTGATCAGCATACATAAACCGACTTGTAGCTCACCCAACAGCAGACGTTGTGACCAAATCAACCAATTGATGATCCGTGGTACAGGGAGACATTCACAACTAGATGCGATAGTTAGAAGAGGAGAGGATGTTGGGAGTGATCACCACCTTATAACAGCGTGTTTGAAAACGAAGTGGAGGAAAACTGCATGCAAGTCACAGATTTCCAGAGGATTTGATGTTGAGAAATTTCAACATCAAAAAGTGAAAAACATGCTTTCATTCTCCATGTGAAGAACAGATTTCAAGCCCTGGCAGAGACAACAGACTTTTGTTAAATAGACACTGGCACAGTTAATGAGAAGTGGAAGACTTTTAAAATTGATATCTCAAGATTACAGCAGTGCCATTTAGGTTACAAACAAGAAGGATGGATATTATCAGAAACTTGAAAAACCATTGAAGATAGAAGAAAAATGACGAAGAAGTTTGCAGATGTCAAATTGAGAAAGACTACAGGGAAGATAAAAGCTGCAGCATAGGGACTTACACCAGAAATGTAAAAGAATGGTGAGAAAAGACAAGAGAACACACATGAATGATCTCACAAGCCAGGCAGAGGAGGCAGCTTGAAAAGGTGAACAGGGAACAGTTTATAAGATCACAAAGTTGATGTGTGGCAAGTGCCGTACCAACTGTGACAACCACATAAAGGACAAGCAAGGAAAATGACTCAACACAAAGAAAGAGCTGGAAGCACAGTGGGCAGAGCATTTCAGAGAAATTTTCAATAGACCACCACTGGCTGTAGAAACAGATATACAAGAATGAAAAAATATACCTTCATGGCTAACCCATCAGACACGTAGAAACTCATAACAGTAATCAAATCTCTAAAGAACAAAAAAGGTCCAAGACAAGACGACCTGAATGTTCAAAGTAGACAGCGAACTTGCAGGCAAAATCCTAGAACCGTTGTTTACAGCAGTCTTGGAAGGTAAGCGGGTACCTGAGGACTAGACAAAGGAATGATTGAAGATACCTTAGAAAGGTGCACAAAATGAATGCAATAATGAGAGGGGGATTGGTTACTCTTATCAATTCCAAGCAAGTTTTTTGCAAAGATCATCATACAGCAGATTTTGGATATAGTTGATAAGCAAATTAGCAAACAAGGTTGGTTCTGCAAATAATTCAGGGTTTCATGGTGGGATGGAGCCCATCCTGGCAGCACTGGATCTGAGGCAGCAAACTAGGTAGCAGTCAAAGGCCCAATCACACACTGACTGCTAAGTAACAAACTTGCACATCTTTGGGGAGGGGAAGAGAAACCCCTCCAAAACACACACACACACACACGTGGAAAGAACATGCAAACATCAGATTGGCCACAAGCAGATTTGGTACTGGTAGCAAAGGCATTGGAGCTGTGAAAAAGTGTGCCAACCATTGTGCAAGTATGTCATGTCAAAGTGGGCAAGCAAAACAAACTACCACATAAACCATCTGTGCAGTGTGCAGAAAGATAAAGTCTGACTACACCATTAAGATACAGTAGCCACTTCACTTCTTTATAAGCAAATTAACAAGATTTTGTTGTTGTAAAATTTACTAATACAATAATCTGCAGGTAAATTTACAAGATGTTTAAAAAGGAATTTCATCTCCGTTTCATTAATGTAATCATAAAAGCCAAGCAGTACATTTTAAGTACTGCAGAAAAGTAATCAAAGATATATTCGTTAATAAAATCTAAATACTTGTGCTAAGAGATTTGCAAAATAAGTTCAAAACAGATTCAAGCTGAAATGTACAAAAAAGCATTTAGTTTCAATTTTTGTTTAATTTTCTAAGAAAGTTTTGCTTGACAATGTCTGGATTAATTTAAATGATACTTATCTTACAGCAGTGATGAAAACCATACTTTTCCAACATGTATTTTCAAGGTACACAGAGAGTATGAATTGGCCATAAAGGACAAGACCCTTCAAGGGTGCCACTAAGTTTGGATTTTATGAGGGTCTAGGACATTAAAATTCAGTTGTAGCATTTGGAGGTTCCTCTTGGGATTGAGAAAGTTGCCCGGGGTTTGTTTTCTGCCTTGCGGCCTTTGTTGGCTGGGATTGGCTCCAGCAGACCCCTGTATTAGGATATAGTGGGTTGGATAATGGATGGATGATATTTACATACAGTATAACATTAAAGATTGCAGAAGAGGCACAGGAAGGGTTACAATAAAAGGTGGAAAAGATCAGGGGCTTAAGCTTCTAAAGTCCTCCCTCCCAATGCCACTGTGACTCATACAAAAGCAATATGTCATGAGTGCTGGATGTCGAATTTTTCAGGCTCCTGAACATCCCCTTTGAGCATTCACCACTGACAGTTAGAGACTGGTCCTAGAATAGTTGCAATTAAAATACAAAAATGCAAAATTACATCTTACATAGATTAAAATCAGTTATTCAAGACAAAAAGATATTAAACACAGCTTAGTGTAATAAGTCAAAATAACCAAGAAAAACACTTTCACATATCAAACACTCATCTCGAGTATTCCTGAGGCTCCGAATTGGACAAATAAGGTAGTCAAAGATGAACTCTGCAGGATAGGTACAGTATTTGTTCCCCAAGAGGAATTATGGCTTTGTACTGAAGCTCTTTAAACAGATAAATACATACATATAAATATACACTATGGTTTGAACACACATCAGAATGACCAAAAGGCAAGAAAATTAAAAAAAGAAAAATTATGACTTGGCTGTCCCAGTCACAGTGAGACATTAGGCAGATGTATTGCTGTTGGTATTAAAGACCCCTAGTAGTGTTCCTTGACACACTGCTGCTGAAAAATTTGTTGACTGAACGTGTGTGTCAGAGAGAGGATGTGCAGCATTGTTCATAATAGTACCCAGTTTTGTTTTACTTCTCTCCTTTGCTACTACCTGCAGGGGGTCTACAGTGTGTCCTATAACTGAGTTTGCCCTTTTAATTAGCTTGTTGATTTAGTGGTCCTCTCTTGATGTTGTGACGATGCAGGTTCGGCTCCACACTCCCATCTGCTGCTTGGAAGCCCTTGAACCCAACACCGTCGGTAATGTCACCGATGAGCTAGACAGTTGAGGAAATAACAATTGACCAAGGGGATGGTATAAATGTGCATAGTGCTTTTATTAAAATAGTCAACTAAAACAGTCTTCAAATAAAGTGCAGTGCTTTCAAAGTTCTATAAATAAATAATCCATAAAAACCAAAGTGGAGGTTAAAAAACCAATAGAAAAACAATCCTTTTAAAACGAGGTTAAAATGTTCTCTAGGAAGCAGTCTTAAAATTAACAACAATGACAATGCCAAGCTCGGTGCTTCTATGCTGGCATCTCACCTGCTTCTCCCATACGGGCCCATGCAACAGGCGAGACGCTCCCTGCAGCTGCCCTTTTCCATATCACAATCCACACGAGACTGGAGACCTCCTGATCCCTGGCTTCGGTCTGGCACTCATCCCACCCCCGAGACTTGGTCCATATCCAACAGCCAGGACGCTCACGTTAGGTAATCCCCGACCAAGCCTCCCGACTCCTGCTGCCTTTCCGGCCTTCTGCGGCCAGTCGCCTTTCCCTGGTCACTCCCGTTACCTGATCGCTCAGCGGGAGCGACTTCCAACTCTAACGCCTGGGTGTAGGCCTAACACCCAGACTTCTCGCAGCTGTCCACAAGCGCTCGCTCGATCCTTGTCTCTGTCTCTCTCGCACCGACTTGCTCCCTATAACCTCTGTCCTCTTCCTTTTCTCTCTCGTTCTTTCTGATCCTCCTCTCAACCGACTCGCGCTTCTTTTTATATTGTGAGGGGCCATAACAGCTGCAGCACATTAGCCACGGGAACAATCACCTGTGCACTAGGTGAGAAACGCCCACACCGCAGATCGCCCCGTGGCTTGCTACGACTACTACGCCCACTCGCAAAGCCGCCACGAGTGCGGTGATTATTTATTTAAAAAACGACCTTTGCGGAGTGAGCTGTGGACCCATAACACCACAGATGTTACCAGCCCAGATCACCACAGAGTAGAAAATCACTCTAGCCATTACAGTACAGAGTTACAGTAGATGTGAAGGATGTCACTCCCCCCATTTAAAGGAACTTCTAAGGAAAAAGAGCCTACTCAGCCCTTTCTTCTATAGTTCCTCTGTGTTCCAAGACCAGCCCAGCCTGTCATTAATGTACATGTAGGAGTGGACCACTGTGGTAATGAATTTAAGTTGAAGAAGCCTTGAAATTGAAGCAGAGGCATTTATATGGTTATAAGGAAGTGCGCTTACCGTTTGTGTGTTGAGGGCGCTGTCGTTGGAACGCGGAGCCGTCTAGCGGGTGAGCGCTGTGAGGCGCGGAGTATCTGGACACACGTGGTGCTGGTATAATGGCCAGTACGGGCTCCTCCGCATGTGTTCATTTTTATACGCCGGTGTCCTCGCAGCCTGCCCAGTGCAGGCGGTTTAAAGTGCGGCGCGCCTAAAAGAGAAAGACGGCATTTGTTTGAGTCTGAGATGGGGATCCCATAATGTTAAAGAAATGATGTTACTTAATGGTGAGTCGGCAACGGGTGTGCATAAGCTCAGCATAGCCGTTGGCAGTCCCGAAGAGTTTATACGAGCGCGACCCGCAGGTGTTCGGTTTTAAATGCATAGTTGTTCGGGGCGTGGCGTGAATGCGCTAGAGTCTACCTGGATAGGTGCGTGATGTAGACGGGTTGGCAGATTGGCTGGACAATCTTGCCGGTTATATTTAAGGAATCACCGGCCAACAGGTGTCGTCAGTGGATCTAAAGGCGTATGGCAAGCCAAATTAACATTTAGAGATATCTCAAAATGAATTTTGGATATCTTAAAATGTAATTTACTTTTTATGATATCTGAAACTCGCTTTGAGATATCTTAAAATAATTTCCTTTACATTTTAAGATATCTGCAATACATTTTGAGATATCTCAAATGCATTTCAAGATATCTCAAATACAGTTTCAGATATCTCAAAATAATTGTTTCTGCATTTCAAGATATCTCAAATGAATTTTCAGATATCTTAAATTGACCTTTCATGCATTTTAAGATATCTTAAATGCATTTCAAGATATCTCAAAATCATTTCCTGTAAAATTGCCTATTATTTCAATGGGACTTCTTGTTTATTATAAGATATCTTAAAATGTATTTGAGATATCTTGAAATGAGCAGTAAGTGATGTTGAGATATCTGAAAATGTATTTGAGATATCTGAAAATGGACAGGTAGCTGTTTTGAGATATCTGGAAATGTATTTGAGATATCTTAAATTGTATTGTAGATATCTGAAAATGCTATTGAGATATCTTGAAATAATTGAGTGTCCTTTTAAAGATATCTTAAAATGCATTTTAGATATCTTGAAATACAATTTGAGATATCTTGAAATACATTGTTAGATATCTGAAATGGAGCAGAGACCCATTTTAAGATATCACGAAATTCATTTTAGATATCTAAAAATGTATTTCAGATATCTGAAAAAAAATGAATTTCAAGATATCTTAAATGCTTTTTAAGATATCTAAATTATATTTCGAGATATCTCAAAATAACTTCCTTCTCATTTTAAGATATCCCAAATTCATTTTGAGATATCTGAAATGCATTTTCAGATATCTTAAAATGACTTTCTGTGCATTTCAAGATATCTCAAATACATTTCAAGATATCTTAAAATAACTT
>JANRMT010062813.1:110796373-110817900 GCA_026402145.1 Polypterus bichir lapradei | reverse complement strand
TTCAAGATATCTTAAAATAACTTCCTGCACATTTCAAGATATCTCAAATACATTTCAAGATATCTTAAAATAGGCAGGAAGTTCCATTGAAAGTATAAGAAATTTTACAGGAAGTGATTTTGAGATATCTCTAAAGTTATTTAAGATATCTCGAAATGCGCAGGAAGTTATTTTAAGATATCTGAAAATGTATTTGAGATATCTTTAAATACGCATGAAGTTATTTTAAGATATCTGAAAATGTATTTCAGATATCTGAAAATGCCTGCAGATGTATTTTAAGATATCTTGAAATGTATTTGAGATATCATAAAATGGTTTTTAGATATCTTAAAATAGATGCATTTTTAGATATCTGCAATTCAATTTAAGATATCTAAAATGCATTTCCAGATATCTTAAAATTCATTTTGAGATATCTCTAAATGTTAATTTGGCTTGCCATAAAAGGCGAGGTATGAGTAAGCACTGCTGAGCTATTGGGAGGAGCAGTTGCGATTTTGGCGGCTTTTGTATATAGAGTGATATATCTCCTAATGATTATTTTTGGTGGAGGTATAGATACGTATTTGGTGCTGGGATAGTTTTTGATTTTGGGTTTGGTGCAATTGTTTTTATGTATATATATATATATATATATATATATATATATACACACACACTTGTTTTTGTGCATTTTTCTTTCCTGCTGGAGGAGCGTCCTGAGCCAGGGATAAAAGAAGACAACCTTCATTATTAGTGAGTGTGTATAGTTTTTGTAGGAGTGCACTGTTTTTGTAAATACATCATATTTTTCCTTTTATTTGTTTTTATTTATTTCTGAAGAAGTGTCAGTGTTGAAGGACTGTGTCTCAAAGCCCACCTGACACTACTGCATTTTGGTTGTACAGCACTCTTGTTAATAAACTTGCACCATTCACCCTTCAGTTTGGGACTGTGTATCATCTCTCTACTGATCCTGTTCGGTTCATGATATGATCTGATCAGATGTCCAGAGTGTAGGCTGGGACCACTTCCCACTACACGGGATATCACAACCACCTCTATATCCACTCCTTGAATAGTGACTGGACATAGAGGCTCTTTAACCAGTTCCTTGGTTTTGCTGTTAAGATGCAGACAATTCCTTTTGCACCAAGAAACAAAGTTTTCCATCTGACTTCTATACTCTGTGTCATCCCCTTTAACGATGCACCCTATACGTACAGAATCATAAGAGAATGTCTGCAAGTGACATGACCTGGTGTTATATTTGTAGTCGGTGGTTTTAAATAATAAAGAGAAATGGAGACAGGACAATTCCTTGGGGTGTTCAAGTGTTGCTCACATCCATATCAGAGATACAGTCCTTGAGTCTCACAAACTGCCCTCTGCCCGACACATAGTCCATTTGTCCAGGACACCACAGGCTCATCCACCTGCATATCTCTGAGTTTACCCCTTAACAGGGATGGCTGGGTGGTGGTTGAAGAAATCAAAAAACACAATCTTCTCAGTGCTGCCAGCTTTGTTCATATGAGAATAAACCTTGTGGAGCAGATGGATAATTCCATTCTCCACTCCAATCTTTGTCCGATTGGCAAACTGCAGTGGGTCCAGGTAGTCTACCACAAGAGTACACATATAGTCCAGGATTAACCTCTCAAAGGTCTTCATGGAGTGATTAAAAATAAGCATTTACAGTGAAGCTGAAGGCTGAAACACCAAAAGTGAAAGTCCATTAATATTCACTGCATCAGTGGTCTGAATATTTAATAAAGCTCTTTGCTCAAATACAGTATATAAACTGCTTATGAAATATTCTTTGATATAAACATATAAAGATTTATAGTTTACTGTATGTTTTATTTCTTTTTCTTCTCTATGTTGTTTATTATCACCTTGTATCAGTCTGCGATTAAAGTGAAGAGAATCACTGAAAAACGTCTTTATTTCCACAGATTTCTAGCCAAAAGGGCTGAAGCTCCTTGATAGACTCTGTGTGGTTTATTGTACCAAAATGGTATTATCTCAAGGGTATTGAAAGAGTGCTACCACCAGACCCTTGCATTAGAGAATTCCACAACCGCAGAAGCTGCACAACCTGCTCAGCACTGGGACGTTTCAATGTTGTCTTTCCGTGACCTTTGATTCTTCAGACATGTGAGAGCAGCATCTCTCTTGAATTTTCAGTGGGTTTTCCCCAGCAGAGCTTACCATGGCCTGAACTCTGAATGACTGTTTAACACAAGCTAAGCATATAATTATTGTATTGAGATTGATGTTTGTCACCATTCTGACTTTGAGACAGTACTGGAATTGCAACGACCAAAGTGCATTTCCTAGCACTGACTCTGGACCGTTTGTGGAGCTATGGTGCTCTGATGGACACCCAACTGTAAAATGAGGAACGAGCCTGTGAATAAGAGACAATGGGCTGGTCAGGGCATAGGTTGGTGTGGACACCCCATAGCTTAAATCCCAGCCTGGTCAGTGGCGGTGTAGAGTTTGAATGTTCTGATATGTGTGGGCACTGATCTTGCCACCCAACTCCTAAATAGCAAGTACTTGAGTTTTCCCAGACATGAAAGATTGATGACTGTAAGTTAAGGGAGCTTGTTTTGTGAGTAAGCATACAATGTGATTGTCAAAAGTCAGGTCTAGAGTAGAATCGTAACTGGAATCCTAGGTTTAATTCCTATTCCTTGTCATTGTCTAGGTGGAGTCTGGACATTCTTCTCATGTCTGTGTGGGTGTTCCACTAAGTGAACTCCACTAAGTTTTCCTCAACCATCCACTAAGATGTATTTGTTAATTTAACTTCCAGACTGGCCCCGACTTGAGGATGGCAAGATGTGCCTTGCGTTAGATACAGGCCCAGTCTGGCCTTTTGCTCCACATTACAACCTGCTAGCCTGAATGTTTGAGAATGGTATTTTAGATGTTAGCACATCACATGACACTGGCATATTAGAAGTAAACAATGCCCATCAGCAGGTATGGCTGTATGGCTATGTCAGAGAGAGACATTGTAATTCATGCTGGTGGATTAATTGTAAAAGATTATAGCAATCATAAGTTCATCAATCGGTGCCTGGCAGGTGGCTCTGGCATACCAGACAATCCCTAGCACAGGGTACTGGAAGCTTTTTGGGCTTCATGGGGTCAGTGAGACAGGCACTGTTCTTTCCACAGCAGTAGAAGACTAATTGTAAAAGTTTTGCTTTAGGCAGAACTTGCAACACAGGGAGAGGTATGAGATGAATTAAAATGGCTTCTTCCCAGGAGGTGGCCTTATTGAACTAAATATGGTATTCAACAGATGGCACAAGTATACTGGCCTCAAGAACTTTCCAACAAATAACACAAAATGTTCAAAAGAACAAGAGAAGTTCCTGACATGAATATTTGGGCACAGGCATGCTAGGGACATGTATAGCCCAGCAAGTATCTAGAAAACACATTGGGATCAGGTGTGTAGCTAGGAATGAACTTTAATGGGGATGAGAAAGTCCATGAATTATAAATCAGTCTATGATCAACCAGTAGGAATTGTCCAATGATATATTTCACTGTAGGTTTCAAACCTGACCCTCCCCTTCCCCTAATCTTACTACACCTAAGCCTGGAACAACTTAGCCATTGGCTGACCAAATGGACTGAGTGGTCACCTCTTGTGTGTCAGACATCTTCAGTTCTAAGTTTCAGTGGTGTAGGCCAGTGGGTCTCAAGTTTAGTCCTGGGAGACCCTTGTAGCTGCAGATTTTTATTCCAAGCAATACTTTTAATTGATCTCATTATCAAGTTAGCTGTCATTTTTTATTCTACTATTCAGAAAACTTATGGGATACTTTTTGCAGTATATGTAGATTGAGTTTCAAGTTTACTTCAAGAGTTGGCGCAGTGGTAGCGCTGGTGCCTCCCAGAAAGGAGACCAGAGTTTGTGTCCCATGTCGACCTTGTGTGGAGTTTGCACGTTATCCCTGTGTCCTCCTGGTGCTCTGATTTCCTCCCACAGTTCAAAGACTTCCAGGTTAGGAGAAATGTCGATGTTAAATTGGCTCATGTGTGTGTTTGCCCCGCAATGGACTAATGCCCTGTCCAGGGTTTGCTCCTGCCTTGCACCTTAGGATAGCTGGATTGGCTCCAGAACTCTCTGCAACTTTGGTCTGGATTAAGTTGGTTAGAAAATGACAAGTTTGACATTTTCTATTTAAATTTTCCATTTTCTGTAGTGTCTTCTCCCTTAATTGTATCCAAATGCTGGTTAGCAGTGAGCAGTGTGGACACAAGCACAAACCACAAACAACACTGAATGCTAAAGAGGAGCAACTGCAGAGTGCCACATTTTCTGGTCTGGTCATTTATAAGCAACATTTTTAATAACCAGATGAGTAGAAATGGCAGTGAAGTAAGCGATCCCCTTAAGCATTCAGTGTTGCTTGAACCAGTGTCTGCACTGCTCATTACTAATCATCTGTACTTGGATAGAATTAAGGGGGCAAACTTTACAAAAAATGTTAAATTAAAAACAAAATGGCAAGCATTTAAAGTTATGGTAAGAAATGCAAATATTGATATACTGCTGTCAGCCAGATAATCAAAACGATGACATCAATTAAAAGTAAGAATGACACGGAGATAAAATTAAAAAAAAAATAAAAACCAGCAATCAGGACTGAACTTAAAACCTTCAGATTTGTGCCACCCTGGGGAAGGCACAAGAAGTCACAAATATGTTTTGGCCAGCAGGTGGCACTGGTGAACTACATATGGACATCAGTGTACAGGTGGTGCTGCCCATCCTGTGCCAAATTGTTCCAGAGATGGTCCCTGACACACAGAAGACATAAACATGACTGTCGGTATACCTCACGACACCCTTGCAGTTTGCTTTGTGTTGTCACATTCATAAATACGCCTCATTAACTCGGCTATCCTGTACGCTTGTAATGGACACCTTTAACTAAAGAGTAGTTCAAAAAGCAACACAGATGAAATAAAGAAGAACAAAAGCTTCTTGAATTTACCCAGACAGACATTTTTACAATTGGCAGTTGATGTGTGTGTGTGTGTGAGTGTGTCTTAAAAATAAAGGCTCCAAAACAATGAGGTTCCAGAAAGAACAGTTATTTGTTTAGATCTTTAAAAGGTTCCAAGAGCAGTAATAGTAGTGGATTCGCACTGCATAGAATAACACAGGTTCAAAGTCCAAAGGTTTTCAAAGTCCAAAGAAGTCATTTTATATCTAAAGAATCATTCACAGAATGTCATTGTTCTTTGTCATTCAATGGTTCTATAAGGAACCACACAACCCAGTAAAGTGCCATTAAAGAATCTGCACTTTTAAGAATGTACAGTATGTGTGTTCACCCTGTAATGGACTGCCATCCTGTCCTGCCTTACGCCCAATTAAAATGTAAGGATGGATGGAATTCTGTTAACCTTTTTTGAAATATCTCATTGATAAAGACCCAGGCCTTTAAAGGTTTTGTTTGGAAAATGTGTTGCCAAAGAGTTGCCACAGTACTGGTGGAAGCTGACCACTCAGCCAATCAAGCAGACAACGGGCACGCCAATGTGGCTGTCTGAGAGGGGTATCACTGCAGCCAGGAGTTAAATTATGAGTGGGGGGGACTACAGTGTCAAGTAGGAGGGATTTATGGGCTGTTAACATTTGATCCTGTGACGATGTGGGTTCTGGCTCCACACTCCCATTACTATTCGGGAGCCCTTCAACCCAAACACCGTCGGTAATGTTACCGGTGAGCTAGTCAGTGAAGGCAATAATTGAGCATCTGAGCAAGGGAAGGTGACTGGCCGCAGAGAGGCTGCGGAAAGGCAGCGGAAGTCGGGAGACTTGGTGCTGGAATCCCCAACGTGGGCGACCTGGCCGTTGTGGGAATCCAAGTCTCCGAGGCTGGGTTGAGTGCCAGACCGAAGCCAGGGATCGGGAGGTCTCCAGTCTCGTGTGAGAGTGAAGGGAACAGGGCAGCTGCAGCATGAAAGTGGCTCCCCTGTTGCGAAGCCTGGACAGGGAAAAGCAGGGGAGTCACAAGTTAAATGATGCACCGGGCTTGTTGTTTGTTTTAAAGACTGCTCCCAAAGAAACATTTTACCTTGTTTTAAAGGACTGTGTTTTTTCTATTTGATTTTAACCTCCACGTTTTATGGATTATTTATTTATTTAATGAAGAACTTTAAATTACTGCACTATTTATTTGAACACCTGTTTTGTTGATTGTTGTAATAAAAGCACTGTTTCACTTTTAACCATCCCCTTGCTCAGATGCTCAATTATTGCCTTCACTGACTAGCTCACTCGGTTTCATTATCGATGGTGTAGGGTTCAGGGCTTCCCAAACAGCAATGGGAGCGTGGAGCCAGAACCCGCATTGTCACAGATCCTCCCACAACCCTAATCCTAAACCATAGTGTAACTGGGCATTCAATGGGCACATATCCTGTCCCACTCGATATTCAGCTCCTGTGTTCAGAGATATCGGCTGTCTGGTAAGCAGGTGGGCACAGATGGCTTTAATGAGTATTTGTCTACAGCAATTGCTCCTGCATGGCAGCAGCTCTGGATGGATTCTATTGAGATAATTGTGGGGGACAATTTGTTTGGGTCATCACTTTAGCTTGACACTTCAGGACAAACTTGTCTGGGCACTTTCTTGCAGCCATTTACTTTCTTTTTTAATGTAAATCCTTGTTCTAAGTGTGACCACGCTTAATTTTCTCTATTTTTTTGGAATTCCACTCTGGATCTGTAAGAAACTGACCAGCATTGTATACAGATTTTGTTTCATTCTTTTTTTTATTTATAAAACAAATAATTCAAACTGCTGCTGCAAGAATTATTACACAAAGTATGAACAAATAACTTGAGTTCTCAAGTTCCTACTTTGCCTCCCAGTTAGGCTTTGGGCTGATTTCAAAATCCTCCTTTTAACATCTAAAGCCTTAAATGGCAAAGGCACTGCTTACTTATTTGAGCTTATCATTATTTACAAAGCAGACCGCACATTAAGATCTCATGATGTCGACCTGCTTTTGATTCCAAGGATTAACAAAATAACAGGGGGAGGTCGAGCTTTTAGTTGTAGGACCCCAGAATGATCTGCCTGCTAATATAAGAGATGCTCCTTCAGTCTCAGCTTTTAAATCCAGGCTAAAGACTCACTACTTTAGTGTAGCATACCCTGACTAGAGCTGCTGATGAGCTGCACATACTGCATCCCTGTTTGTTAGTCATTTGTACAACAGTATAAGTATCATAATATTTTTAAACCGTTACTAACCCTCCAATATTCTGTTTCTCTTCTCACTATCAGGATCTGACACCTGGTGCCATTCCTGTCAAGCTGCTCTTCTGCCCATGGAAAAGTCATCTCAGTTAAAGGGGTGTTGGAATTGTTAGATAGAAACATTCTCTTATCAGATTGGAGGGCCACCACGGACTCCACTGTAGAGGTCTCCAGGACAGTGATTGTGTCTGATTTTGTCTGACTTTCTATTTTCATCTCCCCCATTGTCAACTAGGCATAGTTCCTCAGTTAATTAATGGACATATATTGTTGGTTTCCATTTATGTTAATCAGTTTCTGCTTTGTTTCTTGTGTGTTTTTGAACAAATGTGTATCTTTATATGTACTAATTCAGTATTTTTATTATTTAATAATTACTGCAGGGTTTCTAAAACTTTTTTTGGACCTAATCTTGCCCATTTTGGACTCTTTGAGACCTTTCCCCTGTTTAAATGCCTAAGTGATCGTCAGTGTCCATTTCGGAGAATTGACGACAATTGTCAGAATGATCTCAATTGCTCAATTAACCAACACTCTTAAAGAGAAATGGAGGCTCTGAGGCTAGGGATCTGAGCCGGCAATCCAAAAGTGGCTGGTTTGAATCCTGTAAATGCCAGAAGTGATTCTACTCCGTTTGGCCCTTGACCTGTAATTGCCTCATTCTGGGTATGACATTAATCTGCATCCAACCATGCAAGCATGTCCTCTAATTTACACGGAAAACTGGGGTGGTGGTGGCAGGATTGGCACTCCAACCACCATAAAAAAAAACTCACACTGTTCCAGATAGAGGTGTCACCCATTACACAGCTGTACTCGGGTCCCAATCCGGGTGCTTGTTCGTGGTGGTTGCAGCAATACGCTGTAATCAGTGCATGCTCCCAACCTCTTCCTCCTTAGAAATTAAGTTGCCAGAGAGGTTCTTCAGAGTGATGCCACAGGGTAACCATTTTTGGTTCCAAAAAGATCCATCCACTGAAGTTCCCAGAAAGACCTTTTATTTATTTAGATCACAACAGGCTCCATACAGTAAATAACCATGAACAGATGGTAATGGATTAGTGAAGTACCAGTGGGTCATGAGTTTAAAGCTGCACACTGTAACACATGAAAAGGGCAGGTGCAGCCTACCAAACATGAAAGATTTCAGGGTTTTTTTTCTGCATATTAGGATGATTTTAAAAGCACAAAAAAACAACTTTATATGCAAACAATTTTCCCTGGATGAAACGGTGCTTGGCCAAGCAATAGTTCTACAAGGAACCACACAACCCTGTAAAGAACAAAACAATTCCATTAAAGAACTATTATTTTTTAAGATAGCACAGCGATCGAATTCGCAAACCATCCGCAGAGTTTTAAAAGCCATGAATTAGTGTGATCTTACACTTGCATTCTACCTGAGAATGTGTTCACAGTTGACAGTGAAGTGCGCTATTCAAGAATAAGTTTGTCTTGTAAAATGAGCCAACGGAATTTTAAAGGGCCGGAGTGTTTAAACCGAATTTCGGTTGACGTGCTGGGCGGCAGTTAGAAAACACTCTGAACGTTAATATCGCCATGCTGCCACTAGGGGTCGTTCCGCACTGCTATAGTGTCAGTAAGGAGAACTGTGTGAAGATAACTGAGCTGGTGCCGGAGACGAGACGAGACTAAATCAAATAACTGACTCTTGTCTGAGTGCGGATGTCCATCAAGAGGTGCTGACAACGTTCAGTTGCGAAAGCGTTACAGCATAACAGGAGTTGTGCAAGTCGGTCTTGAAAATGAAAGCCATGTGTTTTTTTTCCGTTCATTTTTTCCACCTTTACTTTCTCCAGTGCATTGTAATTAAGTTTGACAATAGCCTCTAAAAGTTACGGGAAATCGAAACGTCACCGGGGAGTTTGGCAACTGAAAGGAAGAGTGCATTTAAAAGTCAGACTCGCGTCTTCGATCGTGAAACAGGGAAGGACGCTCCACACGCGTTCATCTTCCCGTTCTGTGCGGTGGGGCTGATCAGCACTTCAGCGCTCTCGGGGTCCTGGGCGTGGGCACTTCTCGTTTTCTGTTCCTGCTTTTTTTCCAAGAAGTCAGAAAATCCCCGTCACCGCTTGTTCGCGGTTCCGTAAAATGCGGCCAACGGTGGCCTTTGCTCCTTTCGAATCTGTTTCGAGTCTTCTTTGTGTTTCAAACGGAGAAGTGCGGAGTTTCCAGGCTATTCGCACCCAATCAGAAGAAAACGACAGAAAACAATATACACGGCAGAAGAGTGGGGTTATCTGAGGCTAATGGAGACAATATCTGTTTTTTTATAACCACAGTCAAACCCTGGAGTTAAAAATGAAGTCTTTAAATCAGACAGAGACTGGAGTGGGAAATCATGCCCAGTGAGTGACACGGGTACATTTTAAATTGCCACTGCCCTAACAGCTGGCAACACCTAACAACTGTAGAGAAAGTTAAGTAAATTCCAGAATTAAGTGCAATGATTTAAATGGCAGAAGCACTGCATTGCTCAGGCCACTGGTACAAGAGAGATTGACAGTGCCCCTCATATACGCCACAACCTGGCGACTTTTCTCTTGATTGATGTATTGAATGTATTGTGTCTTTAGGTGACACTAGTGTGCTAGAGTCATAAAGTTGCCAGATATAAGGACATCCCTTAAAGCTTAAGTTGCTGGTGAGCTAAAGTTAAATGCTTTGTTACGGGTTACACATGTATTCATCTGGAAAGGTCACCAACATATTTTAGACTGGCACCAACCTTTAGTGACAACCTGGAGACAGACGTTGTCCCCTATGTGTGACACTTACAGAAAACATTTTGCTTTGGGTGGTACAGGTGTTCTAGAGGTGCTGCCACAGGCATAGTAGGCTGGCAGTTCACAATATATGGCCCACCACTACCCAAAAATGAATGCTTCTTATTTATAGGATAAAACAAACTTGAATATTAACATTAACATAATAAATCTGTGAAATTTAGAGAAAGGCCCCACTTTCTCAGTAGATGAAGGAGGTGTGTATAGGACACAACAGATATTTTCAGAATTGGGCAGAAGTGCCATTGACCATGTTAGAAACACGAGCTGTCCAAATTAATTAATCAATTCCTGGTCTTGGTAATAATATCAAGAGAAACCTTATTACAGTTTGTAAGTGGACAGATTGGTAACACATTAGCCAGACATTAAGAGTATGTGCATAATGAAACACTACGCCTTTGAGCATCATAAAACAATGAAAAGTGGCTGTAAATAAACATAATTTACTACTGCTAGTAATCTAGAATGTTCAGAGATAGTTGCATTACAATACACAGTATAAGTAAATGTGACTTTGACCAACAGTGCTTTTGTAATCTGTCATGTAGGCCTCGGGAAGATTACTGTATAGATTAACTGTGTGTTGTAGTGGTTAAAGCTTTGGATGTCAAACCCTGAGACTGTGGACTCTAATCCCACTACTGGAACTGTTTACCATTAACAAGTCACTTTATCTAAAAAGAAATGCAATTAATTGTATCCTCAATGTTCTGATTTGCTTTGGATAAAAGAGTCAGTCAGACAAGGTATCTCTTCCCACTTCTATGTGGGGTTGATGTGCCTGATTAAACTTCTCCGAACAGCTTGGCCCTGCACCTCCTCGCCAGTCAAGCCTTTTTCCTTCAGATCTTCTTTTATTCTATTGACCCACCTCTGCTTTGGCCTCCCTCATTTTTTTCTACCCTTGTACTTCCATTCCCATCACTCTTTTGCCTTCATATTAATGTTCTTTCATCATCACATGTTGGTCCCACTTCAAGCTACTTTCCTGTACTTTCTTAAATATCCCACTTTTGTTGTGCCTTTGATGTCTCGTTCCTATATTCTGTCTTTATTTGTAACTCCTCACATCCATCTAAACATTCTCATTTCTGCCAAATCCAACTTCTACTCCTACTGTTGCTTTACTGCCCATATCTCAATCCCATACATCATTGCTGATCTTACCACTGTCTTAAAAACCTTACCTTTAACGTTTGCTTTAATTCTTTGATCACACCATACCCCTTTTACCTTCTTCCATATTGCTCTATTGACACATCACTCTGTGGGTTATCTTTGCATCTAATATTCCATCTTGGACCACCACTGATCTTAGATGTTTAAAAGTTTCCACTCTTTTCAATAGCTCTCCGTGCAGACTAACCTCTGAATCCTGATCATCATTAAACCTCACATTTTCTGTTTTCTTCCTATTTATCTCCAGTTTTCTATCTTTCAAAGCCCTTCTCCATTTTTCCTACTTCCTCTCCATGTTCTCCTTTCTGGTGCTACATAACACAGGTACGGTCTTGAAGAAGATCCCTGGTGCAGACCTACTCTATCTGGGATTGTGTCTGTTACCCCAACACTGCTTTTAATCCAAGACCTCACTACATATCCTGGAACAATCCTCACATACTACTTCTCTGGTATACCTTTCTCTCTCATGAAGCTCCATTCCTCTTGATGTGGCACTCTATCGTAAGCCTTACCCGAATCAATAAACACAATATTTCTATTTTTCTTGTTGATTCTCTTTTTCTGAGGTGTTTACAAGTGAGCAAATTGACAACCTCCCAGAGGTAAATGCGACTACTAAGGAGGTACTGAGGGATCTGGAAATCGAAGAGGGAGAAGTGCTGCTCAGATTAAATAAGCTGAATTCAAACAAATCACCAGGGCCAGATATTTATCCTCGAGTTCTTAAGGAGGTTAGTGAGTACATATATATAAACCCTTGACACATATTTTTAGGAAGTCACTGTGCACTGGAGAGATTCTGAAGGACTGGAAAATGACAAATATCATTCCATTATATAAAAAGGATGACAGGGCAGATCCAAGCAGCTTTAGGCCAGTAAGCTTAACATGCATCACCGGGAAAATTAATGAAAGGAATTATTAAAGATAAGAATGAGCAACACCTGGGATGAATAGGAGTTATTCGGGACAGTTAACATGGGTTCAGAAGAGGGAGGTTGTGTTTTACTAACATGCTGGAATTCTATGAGGAGGCAACAAAAGGATATGACCAAAGTGGAGCAAATTATATTATTTATCTTGACTTTCAAAAGCATTTGATAAGTTGCCATATCAGATGTTGGGCATCAAACTAAAAGAAGTGGGAGTTCAGGGTGATGTTTTTAGATGGGTACAGAATTGGCTCAGGCAGGAAGCAGAGGGTGATGGTACGAGGAACCTTATCAGAATTGGCCGATGTTAAGAGTGGTGTTCCACAGATTTGTGGCACATGAAATTTAATGTCAGCAAATTTAAAGTATTACACATAGGAAGTAAAAATGTTAGAATTGAATACACAATGGGTGGTCGGAAAATCGAGAGTACACCTTATGAAGGATTTAGAAGTCATAGTGGACTCTAAGCTATCGACTTCCCGACAGTGCTCAGAAGCCATTAAGAAGGCAAACAGAATGTTAGGATATATAGCACGATGTGTGGAGTACAAGTCCAAGGAGGTTATACTCAACCTTTATAATGCACTGGTTAGGCCTCATCTTGAGTACTATGTGCAGTTTTGGTCTCCAGACTACAAAAAGGACATACCAGCGCTAGAAAAGGTCCAGAGAAGAGCGACTAGGCTGATTCCAGGGCTACAGGGGTTGAATTATGAGGAAAGATTAAAAGAGCTGAGCCTTTACAGTTTAAGCAAAAGAAGATCAAGAGGTGACATGATTGAAGTGTTTAAAATTATGAAGGGAATTAGTACAGTGGATCAAGACTGTTATTTTAAAATGAGTTCATCAAGAACACGGGGACACAGTTGGAAACTTGTTAAGGGTAAATTTCGTAAAAACATTATCAAGTTTTTCTTTACACAAAGAACGATAGTCACTTAGAATAAGCCACCAAGTAGTGTGGTAGACAGAAAGACTTTAGGGACTTTCAAAACTCGACTTGATGTTTTTTGGAAGAAATAAGTGGACAGGACTGGTGAGTTTTGTTGGGCTGAATGGCTTGTTGTCTAGAGTGTTCTAATTTTCTATTGTCATGCTCTGTCTGAAAAAAACATGTGGAGCCACCTTGCTAACTACAAGATGAAGAATAACTTCTAGAAGCAATGGAAACTACCTTTTGGGACATGGAACACAATTTCTCAGGTAGGAAAAGTGATTGTGGAGATTGAGAAATACCATCTACATAAAGTTACTAACCTCTATGCACTGCTTTGGCTTCTCATTCAATGGAGTAATTCAACAAGAAAGATACCAAGCGGGTGACCTGACTGGCTGCTGAACAGTTAGAGTTTGTTAAGGTGGATGACAAATCTGTCTCAGCGTGACTCTGAGTTCCAGACAAGATAACTTTGACTGCTGGTGTGAATATCCCAAACAGATATTCAGAGCATTTGACCACTTTCACAATCTACTGACTCTGTAGTCCTTCTAGGAGACCTCAGCACTCATGGAGGCAATGAGGAGTATACCCAGAAGGGTTTATTAGGAAGAGTTGGTCTGCCTGATCCGAACCTGTGGGTAAATTATTATTGGTGCTAGTCCTAGATTGCCCATAATGCACTCCATGTTTTAATACAAAGGTGCTCATAAGTATACCTGGTATCAGAATACCTTGGGTCAAGTGCTACAGGTTAAGTCTGTCGTAATATCATCTGGACTGAGGCCTTTTTTTTTTTTGGACCATTGGGTGACGAGTGCACAGAGCTGTGAAGTAATGGTAGTGAGCTGACTCAGACAGATGGAGCATTTACTGGACAGAGCAATGGCTTTCCAGTTTCACTATGAAATACATTTTGCACATTTTTTTTGTTTACTCCTTCACCATTCTTATTTGATTCATAAGCATCGACCCACATTGGGCCTTTATGTCCTTCATCTCTTTGAACAAGCACACTGTGGGTTTTCAAAGAGCTTGCTCTCCGTCAGCTCCAAATGCAAACTACCCTGCAGCAACTGTCAGGTATCTTACCAGCATCGGAGCAATGATGCATCTCATAAGCATGGCGGAGCCCAGAAAAATACCTGAAATTTTGACAACAGAAGGAAATTGCAGGAAAAATAACATTTCAAAAAGTGTAGTAAAAAGTTACAACTGTTTTATTCAGAATCTGTATGGTCTCTGCAATGAACGGGTATCCCATCCGGAGCTCAAACCCCTTGTTGATCTGACTTCTCATGGCCCAGGACTGGATAAAACCAGTTAAATGATGTAGCAGGAAACAGCCAACCAGGCATTTTCAGTTGGGTGTGCTTCAATGTACAGTGGGATAAAAGAATTCATCATGCACTGTGAAAGAAGTCCTCTCTTTCTTTCCCTTTTGTTACTATTGTCATTCTGTTATTTGACTTTTTTTTGGTGATTTTGACTTATTGATGTTGCATAATAAACATCCATCAACAAGCCCAGAATGCTGCACAGAACAATACCGGGTAGGGTAACCACTGAAATGTACAATATACACAAACATCCATCCATCCATTATCCAACCCGCTATATCCTAACTACAGGGTCACGGGGATCTGCTGGAGCCAATCCCAGCCAACACAGAGCGCAAGGCAGGAAACAAACCCTGGGCAGGGCGATACACAAACATGTAAAATAATAAAAACAATTGTCATCATGTTCCTTCATTTAAATAAAGCAAGCCCTGTAATTAATAAGCTTTCTGTTCAGGATTGGTACTTGCCTGGTACAGGGAGCCTGGCTCATTGCCACTATAACAAAGTGGTTCCAAACCTTTTCTATGCACTGCACCCCTAGAAACTGTTTCATTTATATAAGTAATATAATATTTGAAGATTAGAAAAAGAAAAAATAAAAGTAATTTTTGAATCACAAATTCAAACACATATATAGTACTGCTGGTGACCAAAGTAAACAAAAAAGCCTTTAACTCAGTGCATAAAATGTAAATATGAATTGAACAATTTACCTTTATAAATCACAACAATCTTGCAAATGTGTCCCCCGTGAAGTTCAGACACTCGATTGACAATCAGGGTGTTGGGGTATTCCGAGAAGCATCAAGTAGTGCAAGGAAATTAGACACGTTCAATGATCGAGGGGTATGGAGGATTGTTTGCCAGTGTGCCACTAAGAAATACAACACAGTCGACAAGCTTTGTCCCCCAATAACATCAAAAACAGAAAAAGACCTGGACCAGGACCGCCAGCAGGAGAGATGAGCTGACTGTAAGCAGCAGGTGTTGCATCCAATTCATTCCCCCTCACCCCCCCCCCCCAGCAAAAATATCTATCAAACCTCAAAATCGGTGATGCTTCATGATCAGTGCTTGTATAGAAATCAATGCTACAACCCCAATTCCAATGAAGTTGGGACGTTGTGTAAAATGTAAATAAAAACAGAATACAATGATTTGCAAATCCTTTTCAACCTATATTCAGTTGAATACACTACAAAGACAAGATATCGAATGTTCAAACTAATAAACTTTATTGTTGTTTTGCAAATCTTCACTCATTTTGAATTTGATGCCTGCAATACGTTCCAAAAAAGCTGGGATAGGGGCATGTTTACCACTGTGTTATATCACCTTTCGTTTTAACAACACTCAATAAGCGTTTGGGAACTGAGGACGCTAATTGTTGAAGCTGTGTAGGTGGAATTCTTTCCCATTCTTGCTTGATGTACAACTTCAGTTGCTCAACAGTCCGGGGTCTCCGTTGTCGTATTTTGCGCTTCATAATGCGCCACACATTTTCAATGGGAGACAGGTCTGGACTGCAGGCAGGTCAGTCTAGTACCCGCACTCTTTTACTATGAAGCCATGCTGTTGTAACACCTGCAGAATGTGGCTTCACATTGTCCTGCTGAAATAAGCAGGGACGTCCCTGAAAAAGACATCGCTTGGATGGCAGTATATGTTGCTCCAAAACCTGTATGTACCTTTAAGCATTAATGGTGCCTTCAGAGATGTGCAAGTTACCCATGCCAATGGCACTAACACACCCCATACCATCACAGATGCTGGCTTTTGAACTTTGTGCGAATAACAATCCAGATGGTCCTTTTCCTCTTTGGCCCAGAGGACACGACGTCCATGATTTCCAAAAACAATTTGAAATGTAGACTCATCAGACCACAGCACACTTTTCCACTTTGCGTCAGTCCATCTCAGATGAGCACAGGCCCAGAGAAGCCGGCGGTGTTTCTGGGTGTTGTTGATTTATGGCTTTTGCTTTGCATGGTAGAGTTTTAACTTGCACTTGTAGATGTAGCGACGAACTGTGTTAACTGACAATGGTTTTCTGAAGCCCACCTGGTAATATCCTTTACAGAGTGATGTCGGTTTTTAATGCAGTGCCGCCTGAGGGATCGAAGGTCACGGGCATCCAGTGTTGGTGTTCGGCCTTGCTGCTTATGTGCAGAGATTTCTCCAGATTCTCTGAATCTTTTGATGATATTATGGACAGTAGGTGATGAAATCCCTAGATTCCTTGCAATTTTATGTTGAGAAATGTTGTTCTTAAATTGCTGGACTATTTGCCCACGCAGTTGTTCACAAAGTGGTGAACCTCGCCCCATCCATGCTTGTGAACGACTGAGCTTTTTGGGGATGCTCCTTTTATACCCAATCATGACAAACACCTGTTTCCAATTAACCCGTTCACCTGTGGAATGTTCAAAACAGGTGTTTTTTGAACATTCCTCGATCTTCCCAGTCTTTTGCTGCCCCTGTCCCAGCTTTTTTGGAACGTGTTGCAGGCATCAAATTCAAAATGAGTGAAGATTTGCAAAACAACAATAAAGTTTATTAGTTTGAACATTCGATATCTTGTCTTTGTAGTGTATTCAACTGAATATAGGTTGAAAAGGATTTGCAAATCATTGTATTCTGTTTTTATTTACGTTTTACACAACGTCCCAACTTCACTGGAATTGGGGTTGTACCTGTAGATCTCGCCCTTCTCTATGGATCATTGCAAGGTCCAAATTTCTTTCTATTAAAAAAAAGTTATTCACCTTTATTAATGCTCCACCTGTAGCAAGGAACCCACAAGGATGCACATTTCTGATGCTCATTGGACATGTAATACTTGAATCTTATCATATCATAGAACAGGAGCACAAACTAATAAATGACCTACAAATTCGGTCCTGATCCTGCTGGATCTCTCTTCTTCATCTGTCACAGTCAACCACGACATCCTTCTTGCTACCCTCTCTGCCACTGGCATCACTTGAAATGCTCTCAGATGGTGTGAGTTCTCCATCTCAGGCAGATCCTACAGTGTGTCATGGTGAAGAGAGTTGTCAAAAGCTCACAAGACATGAACAGGTGTACTCCAAGGATCAGTGCTGGGTCCTCTGCTGTTCTCTATGTACACCATCTCACTGGGCTCCATCATCCAGTCTCATGGGTTCTCTTATCGGTCCAATGCTGATGATACTATCTGTTGTTCTCTCCTGAGGATAACATGGTATCACCTAGAGTCTCTTGAATCTCTTACTGATATCAAAATCTTTATGGAGGACCACCATCTGCTGCTCAGTCTGGGAAAAACCAAGCTTCTTGTGATCCCAGCCAGCAAGTCTATTCAACTCTTCATCTCTGTACAGCTTGGCTCACTGATGCTCACACCTGCCAAGTCAGTACCCAACCTTGGTGTGGTGATGGATGAGCAGTTAACTTTTTCTGACCAAATTTCTACTGTTTCTCATTCATGCAGGTTCATGCTGTACAGTATCCTGAAGATCAAACCTTATCTGACAGAATATGCAGCATAACTTCTGGTCCAGGCTTTGGCCCTTTTGTACCTGGGCTACTGCAGCTTGCTTCATTGGCTATCAAGCCTTTGTAGATGACGCAGAATGCAGTGGCCCATCTTGTATTTAGTCCCCTCTTCAGGTCGCTACACTGGCTCCCTGTAGCAGCACTAAGCATTAAGTTCAAATCCCTGATGCTTGCCTACAGATTAGTCAGTGGGTCAGCATCTGTGTATATGGAGACATTGGTAAGGTGCTATGCTCCTTCTCACCCACTCAGGTCTGCCAGGGAACAGCATCTGCTGATGCCACCTCAGCGTGGTATCAAGTCTCACTCCAGACTGTTTTCCTGTGTAGTTCCTCATTGGTGGAATGAGCTGCCCACTTCCATCCAAACTGCTGACTCTCTCAATGTATTTAAGAAGCAATTGAAGACCCATCTGTTTTGTGTATATCTGTCTAATTGATTGTAGAAAAAAACTCTATGCTCTGTGATCTTTTATATTGTTGGTTGTTTGTTGTTTAAGTTTAATTGCCTTATCAATTATAATCTATGATTGTTAATTATTAGATATTACCTCTTTTCACTTGTGAGATTCAACTTGTGTTACCTGTCCTATTACTCTTGCTGAAGAAATAGGCCCTAGCCTTATGTTACTCGATTATGTTTACCTCTGTTGAAAGTCACTTTGGATAAGTGTCTGCCAAGCAAATAAATGTAAATTAATGTAAACGACAGCAAACTGCAAGGCACTGATTGCACCACAATCAAGTCAGACAACACACCTCACTTAGTTTTGGAAAATCACAGTGAAATATCATCTTTCACTGCTTGGGGATGATAATGATAAGGCTCATTCTTACAATGGCTTTGTTAAATGAGTAAAATCTGAAACCACTAAATCCAACACACATACTGTAGCTATAGTCCTTGAAGTTTGCTTGCTGCTCTTGCCAATACAGGTGATAGCATGTTCTCTTACTAGTCTCCACTCTTAATGCACAGTTTCTGGAAAGAATAATAAGAACACAGTAGGTAGTCCTTAAGTATCTCTCATATCTTGCAGTTTATATGAACTCAGCCCCACACTTCATTGTTCTTAGGTGTTCTTCTGAATTCATCAACCAGAGATGCGGCCCTGTCCATAGAACTGAGTCCATATAACCAATTCAAATCAAAGTCAGACTGTAATTTATCAAGTAAAAGCAGCCACCTTGATGAAATACCCAAAGTGAGAGATGCTCGTACTCAGTTACTTCTGTGCCTGCTGTTTTCTTGGTCCTTTTACCCAGTTTCTTAATCAAAGCCAAACTCTTTAAATGAACTCTCAAAATTAGATCACATGATTTTGCTGTGTGTAGTCAGAAATAGAATTCAACATTTTAATGGGAAATTACATGCACAGGTGTAGCGCAAAATTTTTGTCCATCCCTGAAATTAACTGACGCTTTTCGCTAAAGTAAGAAACTATTCAGATGAACGTTTTTTTGGAGACAGGGTGTTGTCTGGCCTATTTGCTGCTGTGGCATTAGCATAATATTAATATATACTAGGCTGACCCGCCTTTTAAGGCGACCGACTTTTAAGTTGACCACTTCTCAAGGCAATTCAATATGTAGATCAATTTGATATTTTATACAAACTCATTAATTTGGTTATATTGCATTTGAGTGGTATTACTTTAATACTCGTAGTTTCTGTTATTTTTGTGATGAAATTTAAACTTTTTTTCTATATTGAGGTCGCCCTTTTGAACCCCCCTGATATTTACTACGCGGTGAGGCATTTGTACTCCATCAACATTAATTATTTCCAGAGACATAATTTTGTCTATTTTTCCAGGGCATCGCGCACAAAAGCAAGGGAACGATGGGGACGGAAAGACAATCCTGACCGCTTTTATATAGTAAGAAAGAAGAAGAAGATATCGCACAGTCTGGAGTAGAAAATATTACTTTCACAAGAGACGCTACTCTGGAGTCCTTGTGTGTGTGTGTTTGTTAATAGCTGAATAAGAAGAAATACTCCGAAACCTTACCTTAGCTCCTTAGCCTTGTTTTATATGCTGCGTATACTGTACACATACCCCATAATACTGGCAGCAATGCCAGACGGCACACTTGTGGGGCTAAGACACACAGTCATCCCCCTTTCCTTTAGCTTAATCCCGTTTTCCACTAATAAAATGACTGATCAAAGACAGCCCCCTGTTTCCCAGTAAGACCTAGATTAGGTAGGAGAGAGACCTCTGATCCACTGATGATTGCTAGTGTCAGAATATACAAGGTACTTTCCATGAGATCAGGGCCGGCACCACCATTAAGGTGAATTACAGTTTAAGGGGAGGGAAACCGAGCTGCATGGAAGGATTAGCTATCAAACAGTCGGTTTGTGTACTAATAAACTCGCCCTAGGGCACAAAATAACCCAGCATTGGCACTGCTTGTGATAATAACAAACTTTATTTCATCTGAACCTGTATAACTTTATTTGCAGAGAACCTAGATATATCAAATGTTAGGAATTAAACATATAAAAAAAATACAACCCAAACTATTTAAATCAAAGTCCACACAGTAAGCTTCATAGGTGTTCTGGATTTAGCAGTTACAGAATTTCAGTCTTTATTTTCTTAATCCCACTGAGATGCTTGTGAGTGGAGGGATGCCTGACAATGATGTTACATTTATGACAGGCAATGTCAGATAAATCTTAAAAGCAACATCTGTGTTTGGCAAGATGGCCTGCAAGTTTTGTTTTTTTTTTCTCTAAGACACTGTAAAAGCTCTGTAGTGGATGAAATGCCTTGTGTGCTTATGAATTCTCTGAATCAGACAATGTGCTAGCCACTGCACCACAGTGCCTCAAACAACAAAAGATGGAGACATAACAATAACCAGAAACAAAATACAACAAATGGCCACAAACTAGCATTAAGTGAACAAAAATAGATGTATTTATATATTATTGGGTGCCAATCAGGTGAATATATTGAATTTATGAATTCTGAAGTTTGAATACATAAAGTCAAAGGTTGACTATATAATGTCAAAATTGTAATATATAAAGTTACTCTTGAATATATAAAGTCAGTATCTGAATATATAGTCAGTATTTGAATATACAAAGTCTTTTCTGAATATGCACTGTCAGTGTCTGAATATATATATTCCATACGAAATAAAAAAAAATTCCAAATGCAGTTAATCCTGAGCAGGGTCGAGGGTGGCTGCAATGTCTAAATTCATAAAGTATAGACTTGAATTTATACAGACTTTTACTTAATCTGTTCAGAAATTGCTTTATATACTGTATACATACTGTCACACATGTGCACATAGGAGGCAGCTAAAGGGCTTGAGTAAGGACAGTCCTGAGACATACCGGGATGTGGCAGAGTGCACTGACTCTTTTTCTCCCTTTCCTGCAGACCATTCACGGGAGATTCCACCTGGCCCTCTTGATGTCACTTGTGGGTCTGAGCCTATGGAAGAAGACCTTGACGGCTCCGGCCCCAATGA
>JANRMT010062813.1:110770397-110791373 GCA_026402145.1 Polypterus bichir lapradei | reverse complement strand
GGCAAATTCCTCGTGCTTGGAAGTCAGCGTTAGTGTTCCCTCTCTTTAAGGGTGGTGACCGGTCAGATCCCAACTGTTACAGGCCTATTTCTGTCTTGCCATGTATCTCCAAGGTTTTGGAAAAACTCGTAAATGGTCAACTTACTGATTATTTGGAAGCACACAACATCTTATCACCTGTTCAATCAGGATTTAGAACTGGGTTTGGGTGTATAACAGCTACTCTTAAAGTCTTAAATGATATCTATTCTGCTTTGGACTCTAAATTGTACTGTGCTGCTATTTTCATTGACTTGGCCAAGGCCTTTGACTCTGTCAATCATAAGTGTCTTATTGATAGGCTTCATGACACAGGTATCTCTGACAAATCCTTGTCTTGGTTTTCCAATTATCTTACTGATAGAGTGCAGTCCGTGAAATCTGAACTACTCCTTTCCCAGCCTCTCCCAGTCACCAATGGTGTCCCGCAGGGATCAATACTGGGACCTACACTTTTTTCTATTTATATTAATACTGTTGCTAATTCGGTTACAGATTCATCTATCCACCTTTACGCTGATGACACAATTCTTTATTCTACAGGCTCGTCCCCTGCTACAGTCTTGCAGCAACTTCAACTTAGTTTTAATAGTTTGCAACTGACTCTTTCTAATTTGCACCTCCAGTTAAATATTTCCAAAACTAAACTTATGTGGTTCGGTAAAAAAGGTCATATTCCATCAAGCTCTCCAGGTATTTGTTCCCTTGACGGGACACCACTGGACCAGATTACGGAATATAAATATCTGGGAATTTGGCTGGATAATACTCTGTCTTTTTCAAAACACATTGACAATCTGAAGTCTAGGATTAAATTAAAACTTGGGTTCCTTTATAGAATGCGTTCTGCATTTACATCATCTGCTAGGAAAACTTTGGTTCAAATGACAATCCTTCCCATGTTTGACTATGGTGATGTTATTTACAGATCAGCATCCAAAGGCCTGCTTCAGAAGCTCGACGTTCTTTATCACTCTGCCATTCGGTTTATAACAAATGCTCCTTTCAAAACCCATCATTGTACCCTGTATTCTTCTCTCAACTGGTCTTCATTGTACACCCGCCGTAAAGTCCATTGGCTTATGATTATTTACAAAACTCTCCTTGGTTTTTCCCCTCCTTACTTACAGGAATTGTTACACTTTTCTTCTTCTGTTTATAATACTCGTTCTGCTAATCTGATTCTGCTGACAGTTCCTAAGGCTACTTCTGTACTTGGCCTGTCGTCTTTTCAGAATGCTGCTGCTAGAGACTGGAATGACCTGCAGAAAATGTTAAAACTGACTAATTTCATTCCTAAATCAGTTTTCCAATCACGGATTTTAGCTTATTATAAAGATGTGTGTTGCTGTTACTTAGGCTAGCTACTTCAATTCACTGCTGCTCTACTCATTGTTGCTCCAATGTCTTATTGTTTATATTATATTTTTATTTATTTATTTTTTTTTCGTAATTTCGTTTATATTGTATATGTGTATCTTTCTTAATATGTTTTATTTTTTATTTTTTATTTTTTATTTTTTTTCTTACCCCCCCCCATTTCCCTCTTAAGGCTTTGCCCTTTCCACGCCACAGTTGTAAATAAGAAACATGTTCTTAATCTGTTTTGCCTGGTTAAATAAAGGTAAATAAATAAAATAAAATTATGTACATTTGTGAAAGTATATGAAGGTAAAGTTAACACTCGGTGCCATGATTTCCATCAGTCAAGGGGTTTTGTAGTTTAATTTTAAAAAGCTTCTTACCATTCACTGCTGTATGTTAATTTTGATACAAGGCTCTTTTCAGTCATATCTTTGAAAAAATCAATCCAATACGTCACTGTGTGTGCATAAAAATCATGTTGCAGGTCACCAGATGTCTTCAACTCCAAAGGCTACATGTTGTACTCAGCGTGCTGAAAGAGTAGGTAGCCCTTTGCTGGATGAGTTTGTGGACAACAGAATTGATTTTGCAGTGTGAACAGATCAACTATTAGCAGCATTCAATAAGCTACTGATTTGGGTGTGTGTGTGTGTGTGTGTGTGTGTACTGCGGTGGGCTGGCGCCCTGCCCGGGGTTTGTTTCCTGTCTGGCGCCCTGTGTTGGCTGGGATTGGCTCCAGCAGACCCCCGTGACCCTGTAGTTAGGATATAGTGGGTTGGATAATGGATGGATGGATGGATGAAAAACAAATGTTAATTTGAAAAATGTAAAACTTTTTTTAATTCAGCTTCTAACATTTTGGGCCTTGATTGTGAGCACTTCATCCTATGAAAGAGGAAAGGGACTGTAGATGCCTTTCTGTTTGTACATTCTTTAAAGTAGATGGTGCAACAACTCATTCCATCAGCACCCCTGTAGAAGAACAATTCCCATTGCATCAGCTTTATATTTCCATTGATGTGTATGCTGCATATAAATGAAACAATACATTTCAGAACTAAATTCTTCAAAGTTTATCTTTTAGAAAATGTGAGCAAATTTGTTGAGATAACCTGGCTTGTTAATCCTGTTTGACTAACTTTTGAAAAATACTGTACTCTCTTGTTGGGTTTTAAAGGTTTCAGAAGTGCTACTTTGCATCACACTACTTGGTTATTTATTAAACACATGTAACAGCTTGTATCAACTCCATTAGCTCCCTTTATATTATTCAAGAACAAGTTTATTGTCATGTACACAGTACATTGAATTTCGTACTTCCGTGTCTTTTCAGAACTGTGATATGATACCAACTAAAGGGCATACACAAAAAGAGGCAGGTATACATTGATATACAGTATAAACCTGAAGATAAATGTATAGTAGCCACAAGAGGGCACCAAACCACAGACACAATATTACCCAACACAATTCCAGGTTCGAATACTGTAAAGGTTTTTTTTTATTTGCACAAACACTTTTCTAATTAAATGCCAGGCAAAATGCTCAAACAGATTCTCTTTATCCTTCTGTCTCCAGCTGAGTTTCGCCTGTTGCCTCCTGACACTGACTCTTCTAGGTTTGCTGTGTGCTTCTTTTAAACTGGACCCTGGATTGCTTCTGGTATCCCTGGATTTTAGCCAGAGCACTTCTGGGTCAGTCAGTAATCAGGGTAGTTGTACCCCCCTTAACCCTAACCCTAACCCTATGACCCCATTAGGGTTGTACTTCTGGACTCTAAGTCCCATGCCACTCTGCAGGTGTCTCAACTGGGTTTAGTTTGGAGGAACACTGCTACCTGAAGGTGGGGGAAGAGCTGCTCCTGACACTCACACTCTCCCAGTCCACTTATAACTCTTTTCTCCATGTTGGGATGAAGGATGTAAAGTGTTCCAGGTGGGTAGAGTCTCAATTTGTGCCATCCTTCCACTATAGACTCCTGCCTGGGCAAGAAATCATCCTGCATCCTGGCTGGGAGGCCTGTCCTTCCTCTCGGGCACTTACAGTATATACAGTTATGCTCACATGTTATTTTCCTTATTACTATGTTTTGTTTAATGGTTGAGTTGTTCTGTGATGCCTTATAATTTAACTTGAATTCCATTAAAAGCAAATGAAATGTCAGCCAGTCAGTCATTTTCCAACCTGCTATATCCTAACACAGGGTCACGGGGGTCTGCTGGAGCCAATCCCAGCCAACACAGGGCGTAAGACAGGAACAAATCCCGGGCAGGGCGCCAGCCCACTGCAGGACACACACACACCAAGCACACACTAGGGACAATTTAGGATCAACAATGCACCTAACGTCTTTTGCCTAATCAGTCATCTTTTCTTTAAAGTATGGTACACATCTTACCATACCATCTTACTAAGGATTTTATCAATACCATGGACAGCCAGAAGGACAAACAAATCAGTCATGGAACAGATCAAGCCGGCAATGTCACTCAAAACATGGATTACAAAACTACGGCTCGCCTACTTTGGACATACCATCAGGAGATAACAGTTATAGGAAAAAGATATCATGATTTTAAGAAGAGAGGGAACAAGGTGACATGGAAGGCCAGCAATGCGATAGCTTGACACCATTACAGCAACAACAAGGAGGACTTTGGTGAACTTAATCAATTCAAGAGTTTCCTACAGATTGTTTATCCATTAGGTCGCAGTGCATTAGAGCGAGGAGAGGAGAGGAGAGAGAGAAGAGAAGAAACTTGTTTGTACTTGTGTTTAAGAGGTATTTTGGTAATAAATACCCTTTATTTTTACCTGGAATTGTGTTGGTGTGTTCATGTTTGGGGTTTGGGGCTCACTGGTGCCCCCCAGCAATCACTCTATCTATAAAAGACCATACATTCTATTGTTCTTATGATAAAAACCATGCCTGAATCTACTGCTGCAAGTAACAGTTGTCCTGTAAATGTCATTTGGAAACAGCAAGAAAAGCAACTGTGTAGAATGTCTGAGGTACTCAATAATACTCTTTGTTTTTCTAATGACATGACTGATAGATATGTCCTGAACAGAAGGTAGCTGGATGCCAGTAATAATCAGCACCACCTTCACCCCAATCTGTAGTGCTTTATGATATTGAGCTGAACAGGTACTGTACCAAGATGTGATGCTCACAGTGAGGATAGACTTTACTGTACATCTGTAGAGAACAGCTAGAAAATTCAAGGTTTTGTTAGAGGTCTGATGAAGCAGAGGCATTGGTCAGCCTTATTTGCAAGAGTCAACACATGCTATGCCCATTTCAGTTTGTCCCTCAGGGTCACTCCAAGAATTTGAAACCTGCTGGCCCTTTTCACCGCATTCCTTCCCATACAGATGAGAGTGCAGAATGCCTCCTGCTTCCTGAAGTCTATGAGCAGCTCCTTGATTTTAATGTCAGTAAGGGCGTGATTTTTGTCCTGTCGTTACTTTGTCAGCAGATAAATCTCTTCTCTGCAACTGTCTCACCATTGTTGGAGATTGCTTACCACAGTACAGCTCTACCTCTATCACTAAATTTTCTGATGACCCCACCATCATAGGCCCAAGCTACCCGGTGTAGTGCCTGTGTTGAGGGACAGTGTAGAGAATATGATGCTGCCAGTTCACACATGCTGGTTAGAACTCCAAAGTTTTAAGCCTAGTCACTCTTCTCTGAAATTTCTCTTGTGCTTTATGTCTTTTTTGCAATATGGAGGCCAGAAACACACATAGTATTCCAGAAGAGGCCTCACAGATGCATTGTATAGCTTTTGAGTAACCTCCTTTGACTTGTACTCTACACATTGTGCTATATAACCCATCATCCTATTAACTGTCTTAATGGCTTCTATATATTATCCTTATACAGATAGTGATGAGTCCACTATGAATCCTAGATCCTTCTCATGTGACGTATTTTCAAATTTCCACATCTCCCATTGTGTATTGAAATCTAATACTTTGATTTCCTATTTGTGATACTTTACATGTATTTATATTAAACATTATGTGCCACAAATCTACCCAAACCTGTATGCTGTACAGGTCCATCTGTAAAAATTTAGCTGATTCTACAATATCTACCATTCTTGACTAGCTTGTTGTTTATATTCTTATTCTGACAGTTTATGTGTATTCAAAGTAAGAAAAGCTCCAGCACTGATCCCTGAGGGACAACATGTTTATAATCATTATAATTCTGAAAAAAATCATCCCACTCCCTTTGTTTGCATTGTTTAAGCCAATTTTGTACCCACCTACACATGGCACCTGGAAGTCCCACCTCTTAAAGTTTGAACCCTAGCTTTCATGTGGCATCTATTTAAAAGCTTTGTGAAAATGAGCAATAAGAACATGAGTACCTCTCTGGTTGTATGCTTCTGGATGTTTCTTAAAATTCCAGTATATTAGTGAAATGAGATCTCCCTGATCGTAACCCCTGCTGACTATTCACTCATACTCCCATTCTTGACATGTGATGCTCAATCCTTTGCTTAATAATTCCTTCCATTCATTTAGCTGTGATGTAGTTAAGCTTGATGGCCTATAGTTACCTGGATCAGCCTGATCACACTTTTAATATAACAGGACATTTGCTGCCATCCAGTCTGCAGAAATTTCTCCAGTGCAATGATTTTTGAAAAAAAAAAAAACCACAAAAACAAATAAACGCACCAGTGGATTTTCTATATACTCTGTAACCTAAGCACTCTTGGATAAATGTTATTCGTTCCTGGTGATTTGTTAGAGTTCAAGCTTTTTCAATCTAAGTAGCACTTATGACTCTATAATTTCCAGATCACTAAGTATGTCTTTAGTAGTCCCATAATTGTTGGAAGATTATTGACTTCTTCACATATGAAAATTTCAGAAAATTGCAAATTTAGAACTTTTGCTTTTTCACAGTATATGTTTAGTCTTCTTTATCCACTAAAATGCTTTAAGTATCTTTTTGGGTAATCTGCCTCATTTTCTGCAATATTTCTCTCTAACTGAATTTAAACATTCCCAATATCCCTTTTCTCTGATGCTCTTATGCTTTTATTAGAAATAGTGGTAGAATTGTTGGTTTTTACATAATACACAGCTGTTTTTTTTCTCTTTGCAGCTTCGTTTTGCTTCTATTTAGTTTTCTTAACCTTATTACTGCTTCTAAATTTGGGGATGAACTTGTCCTGCTTTGTTCAGAAAAATGCTTTTAAACCTCCTCCATTGCTTTTCAGCTGATTCCACACTTAAAAGCTTACCCCAGGTTGCCTGTTTTACACTTTGTGGCATCAGCTCAAAATTTGACCTACTTCAATTTTACTTTTTGAACGTACACTCTGAGAAAACACAGATAAGTGAATTACATTATGGACTCTAGATCCTAGCAGTTCAATCATCCCCTTGAAGGCTGTCCTGATTATTAGTACACACTAAATTTAGACAGGCCTCCCCTCCCATCGGGGCTTTAATATACCATACTGTCCAAACAAACACTCACTGATTACATATAAAAACTCCTGTTCATGTGCTCTACTATTTGTAAGGCTTGCCCAGTTAATATTGGGTAATTTTAGCCTCCCCCCCCCCCATGACTATAATATTCTTGTCTAAACTTCCTTCTTTAATATTATTTAAAAGACACATATTCACACTATTGTCTGTTCTGGAGAGTCTATGACATACAGTACTTCTCATATGAGTCCTCGGTCCCTGAGGCTTTCAAGTTGAATCCAGACAACCTTACTAAGATGTGTGAAGGCTAACTCCCTTAAGCAGTCTAAGACAAATGTTGTCCACTCCCAGTGATTCATTTCATTTTAATTTTGCTAGCATTTCTCTCTCTCTCTGTCTCTGCTATCTCCAAATCACTCAGCACCTCCCTAATAGTCCCTTTAGATACTCAACGGTTTTCACATTCTATACAGAACTTCAGAAAAATGTCAATTTACAGATTTGCTATTTCAGTTTTACCCTTACTATTTGTAATGCACTTCATCTCCTCTTTGACTGCACTTTTACAATATCAAAGGAACTTCTTTGGGTCATCTTTTGCATTTCTCACCATATTTCTCTTACATTGCTTTCATGCCCTCATGTGCCCTTCAGTTAAGGCTGAAGTTAATTACCTTGTATTCTTTATGCAGCTGCTTTTTTGTGATTTTTTTTCTTAGCTCCTTGTTAATCTATTGATGTCTTAAATTTCCTAGTGTTTCTAAATTTCAAGGATAAACATGTTGTACATTGCATGTAATATTTTTAAACATACTCCTCTAACCTCAGGTATCCCCTTACTTAAAGATTACATCACTTTGCCTTTTTAGACTTTGCTGCATCTGGTAAAAATGTGATTTACTAAAATTAAACTTGGCAGTATTCATTTTTGTACTGTATTAATATTGTGCTTAAACAGTTTGATATTTACTAATTTATGGTCACTACATTCTAATGGTTTGTTAGCTTGTTCCCCCTGAATTCTATCCAGATGACTACAGAATAAGTCTAGGCAGGATTCTCCTCTTGCAGACATGTTAACATACTGACTTAAAAAGTCTGTCACTGATTACTTTTATCAAATTCTGTTCTTGTGGCACATGTACTGTAGGGGGCACCAAAGAGCCCAAAACCCCAGTCACAATCGGATACCCAACACAGTTCCAGGTTCAAATAAAGACTTCCATTATTACTTACAGTACCATACCATTAACCAAAGTCTGACTAGCACAACCAAGTTCAAATAAGTAACCTGTTCATTCTCCTTCCACTCCTCCAGGTAAGGTTTGTCCTCTCCCTCCTGACTTTGATTCCCCTAAGTGAGGCGAAACAGTTCCTTTTATACTGGACCCAGGAGTACTTCTGATGTCTTGACATAGCATCACAGAATCACTTCCAGGTCATGCAGAACCTCCCCAAAGAAGAGAGATCTTCTCCCAGCAGTGCACTCTGGCAGCACCCACTGACCCCGACAGAGTTGCCCTTCTGAACTACATGTCCCATGGAACCCTGCAGGAGTACAAACTGGAACTGTAACAGTGTAGCACATCCACCTTTTGAATTCCGGGATAAACTGTCCTCAAAAACCACACTCCCCAAGACCATCTATGATATGATCACCATGACTGGGATGGGAACCTAGAGCCATCCCAGCCAGGTTGCACCTCCTCTTGTGTAGTCCATCCAATATGGCCTCGCAGCCAGGTAAGGCTTCTCTCTCCATCCCAGTCAGGATGCCAATCCATCCAATTTTTTATCATTATTTTTATTATTTTTTACTTTCTGTGTGAAGTTTTATATTTTTTATGAGATTTTGATTATTGTAATTTGAAGTTGTACTTTCTTTCTCTTATTATATTTAGTTTTTTGATCTTATTGATAATTTTAATAATTAATAATGCTAGGCATAACATTTCATTGCCAACCTCAAACTGACTGACTACTTTCTCTGTGCATTATGCACATCATCTTTAAACAGTCTTCAACTAACCTGTGCTTTCCCAACATGTTAGTGTCCCTCCAGTTCAAAAGCAAACTGTCCAGGCGATATAAGTCCCATTTGATCCAAGATTTCCTCTTATAAAGCTAGGCCCTTCTACCCTAAGCAAAGATTTGAGCCACACATTAAACCTTTGGATTTTCCGTGCTTCTCTGTATTGTGTAGCTCAGGCAGAACTTCAGAGAAAATCCTCTTGTCAGTGTTATGATTGCTGGGCTTTTGTTGTTTTTTTTGGCCTTCGATAATTTATATGGTGGACTTGATTACCAGTGACAGTCTGCATATTTTCTGTGCGAAAATGCACAAAATTATACCAACGTGTACATTGGCAGGAGCATTCATTTTTGCCATTTTCTAGCTACTGCCCTTTCCTCTTTCCTGATGCGGATGAGGCTAAGTACATGAACGTTCTCACCAAAATTTTTGCTGTTTCTTATGCATCTTTAGGATTACTTTCCTTTAGTTTAAAACTAGCTGTTCTACTTTCTCATTGCGGCAGAAAGACATGTATTTTTAGTATCATTGTAGCATCTAGTGCTTCTGAGATTATCAAGCCATTTGTTTCCATAAGAGATGAAAATTGCTACATTTTATTGCAAAATAAAGTGTAAAATTTAGAAAAATAGAACAATTCTTGTAAAAGTAATAATAACAATCTCAGATGTGTAGTAATAATTTTGCAAAGGTGTAGAGTGTGTAGTCTGCACCACAGTTGTAATGTACAACTCAGTTACAGAGAGACAAATGAGGGTCAAGTGGCACACACACCCTCCTCCTCCCTGAGCAGTGCTCCTCACGGATCCTCACAAAATGTCCATCCTCCTGCTCTTGCTGTCTCAAAACACTTTTATTACTCCGGCTCAAGCACAGATCTCATTACAAACGGGTCATTTGCTTACTCTTTATTTGCCCTAGAGAGAAACTGAATAGAAACTTTTTGTTGTTTATTATAAAATGAGCATTCAGAAAAGGGGAAAGGGATTTTAAATACAATCAACATTACTGAGTGGAAAATGTTAAAATCTTGTCCTTTTTCAAAACACTTAAATATTTAAAAATTCTCAGTAATTTTTGTGGTCAAAATAAACTCCTACAATTGCAGTTTTTCAAGCAATTAATTCTAATTCTTTTGAAGTAAAAAAATCATGTCAATATTATATTGTATTCTGTAACTGTAGATTATTTCAGAGAGTGAAAACAGGGATCTTAAACAGGCAGCAAAATCGGATAGAAAACATTACTGGGGATGAGCGGTGAGCCATACATTCACTAAGGGAAAATGCAGAAATCATTATCAAACCAGCAGACAAAGGGGGTGCTTTAGTCATCATGAACACATCAGATTATATACAGGAGGCACAAAGACAATTGTCCAGTACTATGCATTATTACAAACTGCAAGAAGACCCAACAGATCTCTACAAAAAGGAACTAAAAAAGATAGTAAGTAGCTTTCCTCTTGACATCAGGGTTCATATACTGTAAACAGTTTAATTCCTGAGAACCCCAAAATGGGTTACTTCTACATGCCTCCTATAATCCACAAAGAAGGGAGCCCAGGAAGGCCTATCATCTCAGGAATTGGCTCCCTTACAGAAAAGGTTTCAGGTTGGGTGGAACACATTCTTAAACCCCTCGCCCGCAACACAACCAGCTACATCCAGGACACCACCGACTTCTTAAAAAAACTGTCTGCTTTAGGCCCCTTACCTGAGGGAACCTTGCTGGCCACAATGGATGTTGAGGCCCTGTACACAAACATCCCCCATGATGATGGCATATTGGCATGTGAAACGTACCACAGACAACATGATTTACCCACAAAGTCAGTAATAGAAATGATAAAATTCACTCTGACACATAATCTATTCTCTTTTGGACAAGATTGCTACTTGCAACAAATGGGGACTGCAATGGGCTGTCGGTTTGCACCTCACTATGCAAACCTATTTATGGCAAAATTGGAGGAAGATTTCATGTCAATGTGCATTTTAAAACCAATGTTGTATCTCCGTTACATAGATGACATCTTCATAATCTGGACTGCCAGTGAGAAGGACCTCCTCCATTTTCATAATGAATATAATTCCGTTCACCCCAACATAAAGCTGAAGCTGAATTACTCAAAAACAGAAGTCAGCTTCCTTGACACCACTGTTCAACTGAAAAACAACACCTTTGTAACTTCTGTTTTTCACAAACCAACAGACAGAAGGACCATCCTAAGAAGTGACAGCTTCCACCCCAAGCATATAAGGCGTCTCATTATTTTTAGCCAAGCAATACGGTACAACCGTACTTGCTCAAACCCGACAGACCGGGATCAACAACTGCAGGAGCTCAGACAAGATTTCATCAGACAAGGTTATACCCCCAAAACAACAGACACTCAAATAAGAAGAGCTACTGCCATACTCAGAGACAACCTTCTGGAATATAAAAACAAACACAACAAGAATCGCATCCCCCTTGTTGCCACCTACAACCCACATCTTGAAACACTTCGAAAAATTATAAATGAACTTCAGCCAATGCTAAACAACGACCAAACACTGAAAAATGTATTTCCTGAACCTCCCCTCCTGGCATACAGACAACCACCAAACCTTCAGCAACTAATTGTCCAAAGCTCCCTAAATGAACCGACAGAAAATAGCACATCTCCCTGTCTACAGAAAAGATGTAAAACGTGTGCCCACATCTACAATACAGTCCGTATAGTTATACCACACTGCCGACTTGAACATCACATAAAGGGATCATTTTCCTGCAGATCATCTAATGTTGTCTACCTAATTCTCTGCATGAAATGTCCTGACACTGCACTCTATGTGGGAGAAACTGGACAAACACTCCGCCAGAGAATGAATTTACACAGATTCCACATTAAACATGGCAACACTGATGTTCCTGTAGCGGCCCACTTCAACAGCCATGGACACTGTGAGAGGGACTTTAAAGTCACAGTGCTTATGGACAACTTCAAAACACAGCAAGAGAGAAAAGAATGGGAAGTTAAACTCATGTTAAAATTTAATACATTACAACATGGCTTGAATAGAGACAAGAGTTTTATAGCCAGGTATGAGGACTGTTTGCATCTCTCAGACTGACACAGATAACCTGTCTACAGACCCATATTGTTTTGAAAAACTCATCACAGACTTCAAAGGACTTTGTTGGACAGTTATTTTATCCAAAGATCTTGACCATACATTGTTCTTCTCTCTCTTGTTAAATTAATCTTAGCCTGAATGAACCTATTAATTTTTTACATTTAAGATTTTTCATTTAAAGATTTACCAATGTTGTTTCTTGTCCTAGTGTGTGGATATAAACACAGGGAACTTCAGTTTCTGTATTACATCTTTCCTGAATAAGGGGCCTGAGTTGCCTCGAAAACTTGCATATTGTAATTTTATTAGTTAGCCAATAAAAGGTGTCATTTTGCTTGGCTTTTGTCTACATTCATAATGGCTAAAACGGTACAACACCCTAGTACTATTGACTCAACAAACATAGGTATGACCTTTCCAAAGATGGACTTCACACAATGACACTCTGTTCCTTTGAAATGATATTGTCTTCAAATCTGCAGATGAGGGTTTGGTTGTGGTCTAGCAGAAGGACATTTATATTTCAGAAGCGTCAAAACAACTTTCCAATACATCCTCTTATCTTCCCCTCATACAGGATCTGATAGATGATTACTAACAGGAGGTTAACTTCTCTTCTCATCAGCAGAAAGTGTAGCAGTCCTTGGTTTCAAAAGAATCGACACGTAGAGAGTCTCAGACTGGTGCGTTTATCGTTATTTATACCTCAAACTGTGGCTCTTTATTGTAGTCGTTATATCGTTACGAGCACTGTGAAAACTATAAACAAAAATATAAACGTACATTTTTTATCATTCTACAAAGTAACAGAACAAATGAACAAATAAAACAACATACAATTAATTGCGTACCTCGCTCTGCTTACCAAGGGGTGCAACAAATCTAAAGGTCACCGTTTCAGAGATAGCGTTAGACCTCACTGTTTCTTCACACTTCTGGCATTTTACGTTGTTACGTTCCCTACGTGCAGAATGATTTTGCAGTCATTTAGAGAAAGGAACTGCCTTCCAATGCTAACTAGCTCATTGTTGAAAATCCACAGATATCTCAGTTTTACATCCTCACCCCCCCAAATCCACAAAATGGACAATCCTGAACACCCTATTTTTCCTGCATGCAACTGTCCCATTACTCATATTTCAGCTTTTCTTGACAGTTTTATGGGACCAGTGGTTGAAGATCTCCCATTATACTTAAAAGATACTAACCATGCACTCCAGGGGCCTCATGCATAACGCTGTGCATAGAATTCGCACTATAAAATGGCGTAAGCACAAAAGCGGAAATGTGCTTACGCACAAAAAAATCCAGATGCATAAATCTGTGCGAACGCCAGCTTCCACATTCTTCCGCTACATTAATCCCGGTCAGCGTGAAAAGTAACGCATCTGCACGCACCTGATGTCTCGCCCCGTCTCCTCCCAGAATTATGCCTCTTTGAATATGGAAATCAATATAAATAGCCCTTAAGCTCAGCATTCTGTGAAAAGGCAATGGCAAAAGCACGGGGGAAATAGAAGAAGTTCAGCGAATACCAAGTGGAGGCAAGGAAAAACATACCATTTGTTGGTTTAAGAAGTGGTATAAACAACAAAAGGAAGTTGATTGAGTGACATAGAGTGTCGGAGAAACTCGAAAGCTCACTTTCACAAAGTCGCACAGTGCCCAAAATAAAAAAAAGTTGTCAGATATGAAAGTCGGCGTGAAAAGGTGAGACGTAGCCCACAGTCTGAGTGTCATATGAAAGCTTATTAGGATACAGAGGAAAAAAAATAGGCACACAGTGGGAAAAAAGCATGAAATCTCAAAATTTCCACTTTAATCACATAGTTAATTTTGTCATTAAGGTAGAACATCATAAACTTCATCTTAAAATCGTTTAATTTATTAGTTTCTCAAATCCCATCGTAACTAAAGTAGCAAGTTAAATGCTTTGTTTTGTATTTAATCTTCTATGTGCTCTATATGTGTGAATCACTACATGCTTTTGGGCTTTTTCTTCCTTCGACAGGACACAGAATCCATTACATTCGTGATATTACAGCTCTCTGACTA
This sequence comes from Polypterus bichir lapradei, assembly GCA_026402145.1. Classification (NCBI taxonomy): domain Eukaryota; kingdom Metazoa; phylum Chordata; class Cladistia; order Polypteriformes; family Polypteridae; genus Polypterus; species Polypterus bichir. The sequence continues at coordinate 110,777,300 of JANRMT010062813.1, read as the reverse complement.
ATTAAAGTACTGAGATGTATACTTGATATCATTTTCATGATGATAGGAGTTAAAGCATGTTATTAAACATGGGAACATGGTGGTGCAGTGATTGTTTGTGACCTTTGATGAAATAATTTATTGCAGCAGTACTGTCTCTTTCAAACGTACTAACCTCCAATTCCTGTCCTTCCTTTTTTTTTCCAAATACCCAATCACCACACAATTAGCTCTGTAATAGACGTTAAGCCATCTGTAAGCTTAGAACGCAGATTCTTCAAAACTTTTAAGGAACATTGAAATATCTTCGTAGTACATGTTTAATTATTCTATCCTTCCAGTGTCACGCCAGTCCCAGCAAGCATACAGCGCGAGGCAGGAACAATCTATGAACGGATCTCCAGCTCCTTGCTAGTGCAGCGACACCGTGTCCTCACATGTTTAATTATTAACAATATAGATTATTTAAATGAAGTTAAAGTTTTATCTGTATAATATAATAAACATATTTTGCTGCATTTCATTTTAAAAATGATATTGTCATCATATGTAACTACGCGCTTTATAAAGTGGCTCAGGTTGTGCAATATTATAACTGTAGTGCAAGTTTACAGTGAGGTGATTGTACTAATAAGTGCAAAGAGTTCTACAAGGAGCACTTGATGGACTGATTGAGTGCGTTTATAGTTCTTGGGATGAAACTCTTTCTGAACTGCGAGGTCCATACAGGAAAGTTTTTAAAGTGTTTGCCGTGTGAGAAGCAGTTCAAATAGGCAGCATGACTGAGGCAGCGTGTGCTTGATGCTGTATACCAATAATTCTCTTTCCGATCAGCTGCTCCGAGTGGTGCAGTGAGAGTAATATGGAAAAAGATTATCCGCTGTGGCAACCCCAAACGGGAGCAGCTGAGAGAAAAAGAAGAAAAAGGTGCAGTGAGAGTAACAACGCTAAAGCAGCTATGATATTTGGAATGGTTTGGCCATTCCATAAACCATTATATTGTTACAGGTTAATTACAATCAGATGCATTAAACTAATAAACAATATGTGGTTAATTTCAGTGTATTTTTAAAGCCGTGTCAGGGATGTGGATCTAAAAGAAAAAAAGGAAACCACACTGGAACAGTAGCACTGCTTTGACGTTGGGTGCCGCCAGTCTGCAAAACCAAGTGCAGAACTTGCATACGCCAGGGTATGAGCTACTGTGGCAATGTACGTGGCATTACACCAAGTTTAGGTATTATAAATCGCGATTTGAATGTGGAAACAGGCTTACGCAACATTTTTTTGCGTACGCACTGGTTATACATGAGGCCCCAGATGTTTGATACTCTCATCAGACTGGAAGAACTGGTTCTTATTTTAAATGCTTTTTGCAATGGGTGCTTGAATGAGACCTAGCTTTTCAAACATCTTTGTTGGCATGGAGGAAGAGTGTTTTTGTTCCTACCTAGGCTTTGAACTGGACCTGTATGAAAGATATATTGACATTTGTGTTGGTGCTGCCTCTTGCTCCAGAAACCAACTACAGGAATTGAATTGTGATTTTGCTAGTTTCAAGATGCAAGATGCATTTATTGTCACTGTACAGTACAATGAAATATTGTTTAGAGCAAGCCTATAGATGCCTTAGATAAAAGTATATAAGAGTAGACAATAAACTGAGTAACTTTTAAACTGTGAAAAGCAAATGTACTATTAATAGCTCCAAATATACACAGATTAAAAGTAAAGATAAATATGTAGTAAAAGTAAACATGTAAGCATAAATAGAGAAACACAAATGAATCAAGTCACAATGAAGATTGCAGTCAATGTAATGGTCATGAATTTTATATGGGTCATGTATAAGTGTGTGACTAGGTCTAGTTGATGCAGAAATTCAATTCAATTAGTGGTGGTATCTGTTATAGAAAGGGACAGTGACCGCTGTGCATTTAATAGGCTGATTGCTTTGGGGTAAAAACCTGTTCCTTGGCATGGTAGTGTGGGCATGCAGGGCTCTGAACCGTCTGCCAAGGGGCAGAGAAGTAAAAGCTGGTAGCTGAGCGCCACTAATTCTCTGAGCCATTGTGATGATACATTGGAGGGCCTTCCTGTCCTCAGAGGTGCAGCCAGAGTACCACACTGTAATGTAGTACATGATGACAGACTCTGTGGTGCACCTGCAGAGGTTAACCAGCAGCTATTGTGTCTCGCCATTAATGCTTATGGGATGATGACCACTATAGTTCAATCTCCTGAAATCCAGAATCAGTTCTTTTGTTTTCTTGGAATTTAGTGCAAGGTTGTTGTTTCGGCTCCGACTCTCCAGTTTCTTGACCTCTTCTCTATAGGCTGCTTCATCATTATTGGAGGTCAGGCCTATCACTGTGGTGTAGTCTGCAAACTTTATCATGATGTTAGTATCATGGGTAGATTTGCAGTCATTTGTGAAGAAGGAGTAAAAGATAGGACTGAGTACACAGCCCTGTGGTACTCCAGTGTTCATTATTATGGATGAAAAGAAGTGCATAGCCAAGCGTACAGTTTGTGGTCTGTTAGGGAGAAAATCTAAAATCCAGTTACACAGGTGTGAGATGAGGCCCTTGTTTAGTTTGATAGCCAATTTGTTGGAGGGGATGATGTTAAATGCTGGGCTGTAGTCGATGAACAGCATCTGCACATAGCTGTCGCTCGGCTCCAGGTGTGACAGGGCAGTGTGAAGGGCAAGTGAGACAGTCTCCTCAGTTGGCTAGTTTGCCCTGTAAGTGAACTGTTATTGGTCCTGGGAGGAGAAGATGTCACTGTTAATGTCTCTGTGGACAGATCTCTCAAAGCACTTTATAACAATAAGGGTCAGGGTTGCAGTTAATGTGGGTCAGTTAAACCAATTCTCTGTTACAATGAGGTCAGAAAACTCTTTCTCAAATTCAGCAACCCTGTACCGAAGGTGCTAGACTAACTGGCATCTCTGAAAGATGTAGCAAGCTTCCAAAATATCCAATACCCTATAAAGCATTGTATTGGCTTCATCTTTAAATATGCTGAATGAAACTCTTTTTTAGTTTTTCACATAAAAAAAACTTATACTTAAAATGCCTACAGTAGTTGTTTCATTTCTGTTCACCTTCTATACGTGCCTATGTCAAATATTAATAACGCCTGGGCTTCACACATTTATACTGCATGCTGAGTGATTCTGTCTCCATTGAAATAAGTCTAAAATGGTCGTAGGCCTTCACTTGTTCCTGTTCCTTTTTTATGTTTTATGTTTTATTTTTAAATTCTTTTCCTCAGTTCCCTACCTGATAGTATCTCCTAATGCCACTCGAGCTGGCATTTTCCACTCACTTTTGCTTTCAAGCACCAGCAGTGCCGCCTACACAGTATTTGATAAAATGTTCCCTGTTACAATGTGAGGTTTGCTCTCACTTCTATGATTATTTATATTGTAAAATATGTAAAGTGCATGTACAAAACACGGCTGGGGGCTTAGCGATTAACTGCATCTAGGAAAACTTAAAAACTATAATTTTATAATATCTATAAATAAACAATCTGTGAAAAGTAATGAATGTGAATATCCATTATCTGAATAAGTGAATTGTGTGCTTTTTTAGGTACTTTCTGTTTTTTTTTTAAACATATTTATAAGTGGATACTTTCCACAGCTGATTGTCTTGTGGTCCCCGGCCGGGGCTGAAGCCCGGCCGGGACGCCCAGGAGGACGTGAGGAGGGCTTGTGCCTCCTCCAGACCGCGAGGGGGTGTCCGTCCTGGTTCTGTTGGGGGCCACGGGTCGAGGGCATGGAAGCCCTACCCTGTAGGGGCCCGTGGTCACCGCCAGGCGGCGCCCCGATGCCATTTTATCCCGTGTGGTCCTTGGCCGGGGCTGGAGCCCGGTCGGGACGCCTTGGAGGACCAGAGGAGGGCGTGTGCCTCCTCCAGACCGAGTGGGGGCGTCCGTCCTGGTTATGCAGGGGGCCTCGGGTACAGGGCTTGGAAGCCCAGCCCTGTAGGGACCCGTGGCCACCGCCAGGCGGCGCCCCAGTGCCTAATTATCCCGGGAGCCCGGCACTTCCGCCACACCAGGAAGTGCAGGGGGAAGACGACAGGGGACACACGGACGCCTTCCAGGTGCGCAGCCGGCACTTCCGCCACACAGGGGTGTGGCCAACGTTAAGTGCCGGGAAGCAGCTGGAGCCCATCCGGGTTCCCATAAAAGGGGCCGCCTCTCTCCAGTCAGAGGTGGAAGTTGGGAGGAAGCAGACTGAACTGGAGAGAGAGGACGGGAGGCGGCCAGGAAGGCACAGAGACTGTGGGCCCTGGACATTGGGGAAATCGGTGCTGAAGGCACTGGGGTTCGTGAGCGCACGTGACTTGGACATTTGTAAATATTGTATATAGTGTGAATAAACAGTGTGTTGGGTGCAAAAATGTCGTCCGTCTGTCTGTGCCGGGGCCAGCGTTCACAGTCTATACAGGAATACTATAAATTCCTTTTGAATGCCCCATTGCTATCTAATTGCTTTTCTAAATGGAACTTTGACATTTAGATGCACGCATATTTGTCTTCTATTAATCCTTAGGCCAGAAGCTGAAATGCTTCTGCAAGGTTTATACAGTATATATATATATATATATACTCAGCAAAAAAATAAACGTCCCTTTTTCAGGACTGTGTATTTCAACAATAATGTTTTAAAAATCCAAATAACTTTACAGATCTTCATTGTAAATTGTTTAAACAATGTTTTCCATGCATGTTCAATTAACCATAATCAATTAATTAACATGCACCTGTGGAATGGTCGTTAAGACCTTAACAGCTTACAGAAAGTAAGCATTTAAGGTCACAGTTCTAAAAACGCAGGACACTAAAGAGACTTGTCTACCGACTGTGAAAAACACCCAAAGAAAGATGCCCAGGGTCCCTGCTCATCTGCGTGAACGTGCATTAGGCATGCTGCAGGGAGGCATGAGGACTGCTGATGTGGCTAGTGCAATAAATTGCCATGTCCACACTGTGAGACGCCTAAGACAGCGCTACAGGGAGACAGGAAGGACAGCTGATCATCCTCGCAGTGGAAGACCACGTGTAACAACACCTGCACAGGATCGGTACATCCGAATATCACACCTGCGTGACAGGTACAGGATGGCCACAACAACTGCCCGAGTCACACCAGGAACACACAATCCCTCCATCAGTGCTCAGACTGTCCGCAATAGGCTGAGAGAGGCTGGACTGAGGGCTTGTAGGCCTTTTGTAAGGCAGGTCCTTACCAGACATCACCAGCAACAACGCCGCCTATGGGCACAAACCCACCTTCGCTGGACCAGACAGGAGTGGCAAAAAGTGCGTGAGTTTCTGCATGACAGCAATGTCAGTGTTCTGCCATGGCCAGCGAAGAGCCCAGATCTCAATCCCATTGAGCACGTCTGGGACCTGTTGGATCGCAGGGTGAGGGCTAGGGCCATTCCCCCCAGAAATGTCCAGGAACTTGCAGGTGCCTTGGTGGAAGAGTGAGGTAACATCTCACAGCAAGAACTGACAAATCTGGTCCAGTCCATGAGGAGGAGATGCACTGCAGTACTTCAAGCAGCTGATACTGACTGGTACTTTTGATTTTGAGCCTCCCTTCATTCAGGGACACATTGTGAAACATTTTTAGTTTATGTCTTATGGTGTTGACTCTTTTAGTGTTCATACAAATATTTACACATTAAGTCTACTGAAAGTAAAAACAGTTGAAAGTCAGGGGACGTTTCTTTTTTTGCTGAGTGTGTATATATATATATATATATATATATATATATATATATATATATATATATATATATATACACATCTACTCTATATATATAAAATCCTAAGCCTAAAAGTGCAACGATTTTGTGCAACGATTTTATGTCACGTTTTTATGTGACTTTTTTGTCACGCTTTAAATCTGTTTTTTTTTTAAAACCTACATATACTGTATATGTTTTGGTAGCATTCTTTTCAGAATTTATCAAACTTTAATGTGACGTTGTTAGATTTTCAGACTCATATTCAGTTTTTAAATTATAAACTAAAAGATATCAAGAACCCATACCCGGATGGATGAGATTTTGTGCCAAGAGATTTAACCATGCCCAGGGCCAGAAATAAAAGACAGAGTAAGACAGCTGCTGTACTGGCTTTTAAATGTTCGAAGCACCACATGAGATACAGATCACGTGGCACGGCAGGAGCAACAAGCTAGCAGCTGATCGAGCAAAGAGGAGGTAAAAAAAAACTGTATTTGTTTCCCATTGTATCGCTGTTTAAGAGGGGGTTTCAGAGGAGCGACCATGTCTCCTTGGGTGCGTTCAGTAACAAAATGTGCTATATAGGCACCTGAACCGACACAGAAGGACACAGAGGCATGTATAAAACCAACAAGACTTTAATTTTCTTCACCCGTGGGTGCATGTCTTCCCCGTTACCCACAGGCAATACACAGTTCCAAGCACTATTTCACCACGCAGCAACAATCTTTCCTTTAACCACCACACCTCCACAAGCGTAGTCTTCCTCCTCCCGACCCTGGCTCCCTGAGTGGTGGTGGCTGGCCCTTTTTATAACCCACCCGGAAGTGTTCCAGGTGCTTGACCACCTGATCCTAATTGCAACTCCGGGTGGGGATGAAGATTCGTCCAGCCAGGCTGCTGAACCCATGCAGCTCCCCCTAGTGACCATCCAAGCCCCCAACCAGGCTGTGGAGGACTCCATCTCCCATGGAGCCCTGCGGGTGGTTGGGGAATCACGGTCAGCCAGGGAGGCTGCCACCAAGCGTACCGGGGGAGGTACTGGACTGCCCATAGTGGCTCCCCCGGAACATAAGCAGCAGGGGCGTCCCTGCTGTCCTTCACTATATATATATATATATATATATATATATATATATATATATATATA
>JANRMT010062813.1:110715748-110770297 GCA_026402145.1 Polypterus bichir lapradei | reverse complement strand
TATATATAGGGTGTCAAAGAAAATGCTTGTGTGACAATAGAATCAAAATGAGCAGTTCATTGATTGCATGTCAAATTATATCTCATGGTTAAACAAAGTTTGACTGCTTAAGCACAAGGAAGTTTACTATACTTTGTCTGAAACTATTAATTTGCCATGATGTTAAACATTACATACAAAAAAGCATCACACAAATTATTTATTTCTTTTTATATCCCCAAAAAAAGAGTTTAGCTAGTGCTGATTAATCTTTTTAAAACTATGCTTGGAATATTAAACTGCACAATTCATCATTTTTATTAATGTGAATTTCACTGTAAAGGATTATGAATAAAATTAACATAGCCTTTTCAAACTCACTTAATCTTATTCAGGATGATGGCGAGCCAGAGCATTTATGAGCAGCACTGGGTGCAATGCATGGGCCTTCTCTGGATGGGATGCCAGCCCATTGCAGTGCCCACTCATGTACACACCCACACTCACACAGGACCAAGTGCTTAACAACACATCTTTGGGAAGTGGAAGAAAAGCTAGAGTATATGAAAGAAAAACTAACACAGACACAGGGAGAACATGTTAACTCCACACAGACAGTGATGATGTATCAGCACTAACCACTGCCATTTTGTAGTCCATCTCTATAATTATAGATTAATCAGTTTTTTGTCCAGGTGTGCTTATCATTCTTAGAAAAATACAATTTCCAATTTTTGGCTGAAATAATAAAAATCTGTTTTGAGAACTTTTTTGCAGAATCAAGTTAATTGTAACATATAGTTGACCTAATAATCTTTTGCAAGCAGTTACATTTAATGTATGTTTTAAATCAGTCAAGTCCAGAGCTCAAACATGACTAAGTGCTATCCAAATACCAAATTCTAAAGAGTTACAAATTTGTTCAAATGCCACATTCCAGTTGAAATGTCATTTGGACAAAAATGTTAACTGTATATTAACAGGGCATATAATCATGAGGAATACAGAGGTAGTAGTTTTTCTTTTTTTAAACCTTCATGCTGTTAAGGAACTAAATATGAAGGTTTTCAGTCTGTCTGTAACATGGCAGTTTTGTCAATCTTTTTGCTAAAATTAACTTTTTTTCAAAAGAGTGCACATAATACATGCATTATGCTGTACATATGAAAAAACGTAAAAATAATTTAAGTTAACAGCGGGTAATCAAAATATGAGTAAGGCACAGGAACTCTAAAAACTGCAATGCATACGCCAGTAAAACCGATCGAGCTGCACCATATACGCTGATAGACCGATCGAAGAAACCATCATACGCACCAGTGAGCCAATCGAGCTGTGTGTAAAGCGACGTATAAATATCATAATTCAGATAGCTGCACCTCACGTTAGCCAATTTATTTGCCAGAGAACGACGAGTACAAGTAAATTGAATTTTTAAACTTTAAATTGAATATTCAACGCAAAGTCGTCAAACCCTTATGTCTGTATTGTGATTGACTGCAATACATGCACGAGCACTTCTCTGTATCTGTATTCAGATCATATGATAGTTTCCCAAACGTCGATTCATATCTACATTTGAAGCACTTGCACAGGTACCAGCTCTGGTGTGACTCTAATGAGAAGTGTGGCATATCACCGGAGAAGTCCGCGCAAACGACGAATCCTACGGGCGCTATCCTTTAGTAGCAGACAATGTGGAAGAAGAAAAGTAATAAAGCACACATTTCTGTAGAAAATACACATTAACATTGACGTGCACATACTTTTGGTAGGCAGTGACTCAAGGGCAAGGGGCACTTTATTTATTTTTTATCACTGAAAAAAATAGGTCCTACGTTTACTCCTGTTGGATGTGTGGCTGTCATTAATTGACAGAAAATACAAAATACCTTATAGCAAAACTATTGACAGCATCTCTATCCCATAGTTGCTAACTCCTGCTTTCGTTTCGCCCAGCTAAACTGCAATGGTACAAAAAATAGGAATATTTTGTTTTTTACAAATTGTAAAAATCTATGCTTGTATAAATTCAAACAGCTGCAATACGCTAACAACAATTTCAAAAGCCTGAACAATTTCAAAAGCTGCCTCCTGTACACAGATCCGCTAATCTAGTTAAAGGAGTTCAAACAAGCAAAAAGAAAGCGATTCAATTAGTAATTTACGATAATGGTCAATCAGGATTTGGATCAACTATTGGTGGTTCGTGAAGTGTTGCTGACCAATGAATACTCAGTTTTTTTTTATTACTTAAAATGTTGACTGTTTTCTCAACTGAAATCCATTAACTTCATATCATTAGTAATTATAAAGTAATACATTTTAATATTGTTTGCCGCGCGCTTGTAAAAAAAAAAAAACTTGCCTCATTATAGTGACGTTCCTGTTAATGACCATAGTGTACTTTATTTCCACATGCCATAATAAGCAGTAACTTTAACAAGACCTATTAATTAATTTTACCTACAGCAAAAAGGAAGCACACATTCCTAGCGGAAGAAAAATGCCCTGCAATGGAAAGGACCAACGTGGGGAATAAGGCAGCTACCCTTTTGTGTACTGTATGACCCTGCACAATCCAAATTAATAAAAATGCCCGTCGTCCTCAAACATTCATATAACGTACAGAGTACGAAACTACGTGCCCCATGAAACGTTGCGGTAGCATAAGACCCGTAGAGAGGAAGCGGAAGCTACGGTTCCCATGGAAACCAGTTACTTAGGAAGCTTGAACCGTTGAAAGAGAGGAGTCGTTAGACGCGCGCCGGTAACTACCTTGATTTGTGCTCATGAATGAAAGAAAGCAATTTTGCAGAAGTAATCGTGAATAACATCAAACGCAACCTGTTTACATGGTACGTGATACACGAGTTTTCTGTCGGCAGTATCATCGCTTTGTACCCGTAAGGCTTCCAAGTTATGTTCATTTTTGTTTCAAGTTGAATTATGCTATGTCTTCCTCGGATTGTATTATATTCCTTTAGCTGCGTTTACATGGTAACGCGTGCACTTTAATGCTCTTTAGGAACTTATTCTTTTTAATTGGAATGACTAAGCTTAGAAAATACTTGATCAAAAACACAGAAAGCAGTGCCCAGCCATTCGAACTCATGCTAGTAAATTAGAAGTGATGAGCAGTCACTGAAAACATTAAGGAAACGACCCATGACGTTTTGGTGACTTTAGAGTCGAAGGTTGTAGGTTCAATTCTAACCATTCCTGCAATGCGCGGCCCTGAGTAAAGTCACATTATCTTAAAAATAATGTTAATAGGAGTTTTCGTTTATAAAATTTTAATGCATACGATGTGCAAAATATTCTTGGGTGTTATTCTCAGTGAAAATAAAATGGCTGTGAATGAAAACTGCTGTAATAAACAAGAGTCCTGTTTGTCTTATTTACGGATAAATAAATACTTAACAGTAAACTCTAAAAGCAAAGTCCAGATGAACTGGTGGTGCTATTATGATAGCTTCCAAGCAAGCAGCGGTTAGAATTTAACACCTTTGTGCATTTAGAGCATTTATATGGGAACTCAAAACACGAGTCAAGATTTGAAGACTGGTTATAAATAGTTAATAAAAATCAAATGAGTTAAAAAAAAAAAAAACTCACTGTTTTAACACAGGTTTTAGCTCAATATTTCATGGTTTTAAAATTGGAAATATAATCCTTTATTTCTTTGAATGACCATTTGACCCTGGCAAATAATACTTTCAGGGTTTAACATGTAACGCCTAAAATCACTAACTGCTTGAAGGTTGTTAAAAAAGGAGAACTGGCACCTGCATTGTTACCTCGATAGCTAACAAGTGGTGGGCATTGATAACTAAATAAAGTGAGTGTCCAATGCAATTCAGGCATGCAAATCAGAAGGTGGTTACAATACAACATTTGTGTAAGTGGAACATTGCTTAATATACTGCTTGCTGAAGAAAAGGTGAAATGAGCTTTTATTCATGTGGAAGTTAATAGAACAATAGCTGCAAGTCCATTCTTGAAATGTGTGAATAAAGATATTTAAATCTGAGCTTGAATTTAAAAAAAAAAAAAACCAAAAGATTTTTTTTGCTTTGTTATGTCAGACTGTCACAGATTTATGTAACTTACTTATAAGATGGTCCAATATGCTCATGTCTGTTTCCTCAGACTGTGCCTTCTCTTTCTGTCTTTCTACCAGGTGATAAGATGTTGAGGTCAGCTGTTCCTTCCCTCCAAATAGCTGCAACAGTACCAGAGGCCCTCACTGTACTTCAGCAAAGAATTCGAGTGGCTGAGGAACAGGCTGATGGTCTTCTTCGAAATCTAGGGACACAGGGGCTGAGCAAAGTTGAAAATGTGGTCTCTGTGGAACCTTTGCGTCCTGTCAGTCCCATTCAGATCAGAAATGCTTCCAGTGGAGAGTCTGATGTATTGTGGAAGAACTATGAGACTCTAGTGAGCAGAATGTGCCGCCTGGAAAGTATCATCCAGACACTGAAGCTAAATCTTTTCCGCCTGGAGACTGAAAAGGAGTTAAACCCAACACATTCAGGTCTGCATCTCTGAGATGAAAATTGTAAGAAAAGGGTATTTAGATGGTTTTCAAGGTTCTTTCAGTGGCAATACCCAACTTCTTATATTTTGTTGCTGCAGTGATTTTTACTTAAGTTCACTGTAACATGTATGGAAGTGTTTGCTCCACCAGTTTTGCCATTTATGCTCCAAATTGAATCCAGCTGTCTGAAACTAATACCTACCACTGGTATTTTCTTCACAGCCCAGCTTGCCCAGCAACTTAGCAGCCTACAAGCTGAGCACTTGGAGGAGCTTCGGGCAGCTCAGCGTGAGGTGATGAGAGTCCGCCAGCAGATCAACCAGCTTACCCAAGAGAAGGAAGCTGCTGAGGATGAAGCAAAGAGACTTGCAGCTGCCCTTGAGATTGCCACAGCCAGCAAGGTCATTGTTGAACATCTTCACCTCCTCCTTTAGCATGTGCTATGCTTAATCTCTGTAGTTGTAAATGAACTGAATTGAAGCTTTATTTAAGCGTGTCCCAAATATCTATGTGAGAATCTCTGCAAAGTGCTAAATATAATTGTGTAGACTTGTCATTTAGAAGTTTTCGTTCAGTGGTATTTGAAGTAGCAGCCGGTAAATGGTCACTCTTTATTTGCTCTCTCCTTGGCTCAGCGACCTCCTTACAAAATGTAGTCAGTTTCTTACTATCTCATATTTCAAGTGAGGCAGAGGTCTTGCTCACCTCTTATAATATGTCTTCACTCTGTTCTCCTGATGCTATCTTTGTATCATTCTAGATGGATGCAGCCATGGCCGCTGAGGATCTGAAGCTCATGAAAAGTGAGATAAGCCGCAGATTGCAGGAGGTGGACATTTTTTTTTTGGTTCTGTTAAGTGGCTGTTCTTGCCCTAACCCATTCATGCTGACCTCTGTCTTGTATACAGGCCAAGGGGGAGCTCGCTCAACAATTTGGCCAAAGGGTACTCCTGGAGCAATCCCATGAGGGCCTTCTACAGAGGCTGCAGGATATGGAGACAGCTATTTCAGTGGAGAGAGAACAGGTAAAAGGTCTTGCAGAAAATGTGACTTGTAAAACTACAATGTTCTTTTTGGAGGAAAGCTAGGAGTGAAGAATGACCTTTCAGAATCTGTCATAACACACGGCCTGGGGAGTAGTAAACTAATGAAAGCAATGAAGAAAAGAAGTCTTATTAAATTCTAATTTAATCTCTGTTAATATCCACATTTCCAACTATAATTTGTTTTGTGGGATTGCATTGTAAAAGGAGAACCAGGATGAAATTTATCCAGACATTCTTTGTCTTATATGCAGGTACATGAGCTACAACAAAAGTGCCAGGCTTTGGAAAGTGACACCCAGTCTGTCAAGCAGAAGCTGCTGAAGGAGCAGCAGCGTGCAGATGAGCTGGAACTTAAATGCAAGGACCTGAAGATGGCTGCTGGTAAGAGCTGCATTTTATATTTAATGAAGATTCTTAAGCAAGGTTATGAAAATGGGAATAAAATAAATGGAAGTGTGTGGTACCTGCACCCAAATGCCCAAGTGGAAAACATTGTCAAATGTATAGAAATACATTACAAATGAGCTGGAAAATTTTACACCGCAACATTCTATACACACACTTCAGGAAATACAGTACAGGCCAAAAGTTTGGACACACCTCCTCATTCAATGTGTTTTCTTTATTTTCATGACTGAAGGCATCAAAACTATGAATGAACACATGTGGAGTTATGTACTTAACAAAAAAAGGTGAAATAACTGAAAACATGTTTTATATTCTAGTTTCTTCAAAATAGCCACCCTTTGCTCTGATTACTGCTTTGCACACTTTTGGCATTCTCTCGATGAGCTTCAACAGGTAGTCACCTGAAATGGTTTTCACTTCACAGGTGTGCCTTATCAGCGTTATTTAGTGGAATTTCTTGCTTTATCAATGGGGTTGGGACCAGCAGTTGTGTTGTGCAGAAGTCAGGTTAGTTGGACGATCATTTATTTTTCAACAGGACAATGACCCCAAACACACCTCCAGGCTGTGTAAGGGCTATTTGACCAAGAAGAAGAGTGATGGAGTGCTGTAAATGGTCATAAAAATAAAGAAAACGCATTGAATGAGGAGGTGTGTCCAAACTTTTGGCCTGTACTGTACATCAACAAGTGTTTGGTGAGGGGACTGAAAACAACAATGAAAAATATTTTTCTGGTGTGTCATTTGGGAAGTGAAGGTTTAAGGCAGCATTTTGTTTGTTTGCTTCGCTTCTGAGACTTTCAGCAATAGTGGCATTGCTGATTTTCTTTTTTTTTTTTCCTGGCACCTAGAGAGTAATGTAAAACTTTGGTTCCTTAACCAGACCGCTTAATTCACAAATTTGGATTAGCTGCATGTTGTTATGGGTTTGACTTTAAAGTCTACAGATCCTTCAAAGATTCCGATTTTATCTCCATGATTTTTTTTTTCTGCTGCCCATTGGTTCCAAGGCTAGTTTTATTATGAAATGTCCAGCATCACTACAGTTGCATAGCTTTTGTTTATTTAGGAATGAGTTGGATATATTAAGGCAACCTAGTGACACATTGATTAGGTCTAGGGTCTTGGATTTCCTTCCTGGCACATTCACTGTCTGTATGCAGTTAGCAGATTTTGCCTGCATCCGTATTAGTTTTTCCGGTTTCCTGCCACTTCCTTGATTTTTAAGCTTAGGTTCTCGTTGACGCTTATTGTGTACAGGATTGTGTATTAGGATGTTTTATATAGGGTTTGCTTTTATATATAGTGCCCCAACCTGCTGGGATAGGCTTCAAACTCCACAAACCTGTCCTTAATTGAAAGAATTGTTCACACATTCTCCACTTTTCTTAAACTGAGCATTTGGTTTTTCACTTGGAGGGTAAATGATATGATGTTTAAATACAGACTAACACCGATTTAATAGGTCACAGACTTTCAGGCCAAAATGTGAAAACTTTATAAATAAAGTGTGTAAATTTTCTGTATGCATTCTATATCTTTGCTGTCTTGTATTCAGTTCCCATTTCCCAAAAACTACTGACTACTAATGTCCTCTGTTGTTATGAACACCATTATTGGCAAGATTCCATTTTCTTTCACCTTCTGTCCCCACTTTCATTCCACTCTGTCTTTGGCTTCATCACACACCATACATTCTGCGCAGTGATTCTTTCACAAAAGTCATTATTTATATTCTTCTCTCTTGTCTGCTTAATAGATCAGTTTTGGTTCTTTTTCAGTTTTGTGTCTTTCTGCCTTCATTGGTCACATCTTGCTAACATTCTTCATAACTCCATCGCACAGCCTGCATGCTGTATATATGCTCCCTCAATTCCAAATTATTACTCTCTTAGTTTTAAATCCAAATCTATGTGTTTGACCCTTTTAGATGCTGAAAAATCCAGGCTAACGGAAATGGCAGAGGAAAGGAAGGTGAGTACAGAATTGACCTAGTGGACTTTACATCTGTTTGTCTTATAGAATGCCTAACATGATCACTTGAATTTTGCACTAGAACTGCCAGATGGCTTTACATAAGCAGAAGGAGGAGAATGGCCAGCTCCTGAGTGAGATCAGTTGTCTGAGGGACACGGCAGAAAAAGTGCAGGTACAAGAATGACCAACTGCTGGGAAATGATTTCTGTCAGGGCGGTCCTTTGGAAATGTGTGCTCTTCTTGCAACCATGTTTGAAGCCCATCCAGTTTGAAGGTTTCTGTGAGGAATCCCCAGCGACATTACTTATTTTCAGAGAGTGTTGCTACTAATTGACATGACCCTGTCTGTCTGTTTGCCAGGCTTTAAATGACCAACTGAATACTCAGTGTATGGAGCTCAGTGCAGCGGTTCGCTCTCTTGCAGTGGAGAACGCAAAACTCCTGGCAGAACATCAAATTGCTCTCAAGGTAGGATGTGGGTAGCACTCTTTGGTTTTCTTTAATGTCTACAGGTTCTGGGGTTTATGCTATTTTTTTTTTGTATGTATGCTGTGTGGGAATGACGTAATAAAAGAAAGCAATTTATGTACGTCTTGTAAACGTAGCACTAGGCTGCTTATAGCGGGGGTCTCAAAGTCACTTCCTTGAGGGATGCAGTGAATGCAAGTTTTCATTCTAGCCACTTTATTAATTAGTAGTCAATTACTGCTGCTAATGGAATATATTATGTTGCTTTGATTTTAATTGATTTGCTTATTAAGATTGTTAAATATAAATTGCTTGTTTTTCGTTATCCAGTAGTCGCCCAACAGTAATAACTAAATTGCAAAAAAAATTTGGGTCAGCGGTCTCATCTCACTTCCCAGAATGCTGCAATGGCTTCAGGTTTTTACTGCAACTAATTTTATAACTAAAATCCAATTCTTGTTGTTAAGGATTCATGTTTCTTTATTTAATTATATGATTTGGCAGAATCTTCACTATGATATATTAGGCCTTTCTATTAAAATTAATTTTATTTTGCTGAAGAAAGAGAATGTTTTTTTGACCTGAATTATTGGCAGTTAGTTCAAGCAAAAAGTATGCAATTTAGGTTTTAGGATCTCATAAATTACCAAAGTATGTTCCTTTAGAAGCAGTATTTGCCTACAAAGTAAGGGAGTGGCTAGAATGAAAACCTGTGGTCACTGAGGCTTCAAGAATGTCTTCCAGACATCTGAGGCCCCTGGTTTACGGAAGTGTATGGTGCGTTATTACATATCTGTAAGAACAAAAAAATGTTTTTCCCCTTAAAGTTTCTAGTCCATTCCTATTCACTTAACATGCTTAAATAAATGTCCAGATGTGAACATGCTCAAGAAGCTCTTTCACTTACACAACTAGGTAACTTATTTTCTTACATTTTTCAAATATATACAGTTGAACTGAAATCCCTGACAACTTTTTTAAAAGCGTCTTGCAGTGATATGATAATAAGATCACTTAGTTATATGATAATAGGATGATTTTTATGAACTGAGTGGTCTCATCCCATTTGTTAAAATTCTTATGTCTTTGTTTTTAACCATTTCGAATCTGTGCACCTGCATCATTACTGTTCTGCTTTAGTAATTTCAGATTCTTCTATTATGCTTCCTCTTCATCTCTGTTCACATTGGTTAAAAAATGAAAGCTGTGTGTAATATGGTGGTGCACTTTGTTAATTGGTGTTTCCTATTGGTTTACCATCTAGCTGAGTACCTCCCTTTTGTGTGATTATACCAAATATTACTTGCTGGGAAACTTTTTAGATTAATGAACATTAAAGTTAATTTGCTAGAACATATCTGCTTAATCTTTGCCAAATTTCTTCCTAGGTGATCGTGTTGACTTTATGTTCTAGTTCAATTTTAAGTGATCTGTTGCATTAACTTACAAAGTTTTATTTAAATCTCACACATACTCACATATTCACAGTGCATCACTTTTTTCACATTTTATTATGTTACAGCCTTATTCCAAAATGGATTAAATTCATTTTTTTGCTCAGAATTCTACACACAACACCCCATAATGACAACGTGAAAAAAGTTTACTTGAGATTTTTGCAAATTTATTAAAAATAAAAAAATTGAGAAATCACATGTACATAAGTATTCACAGCCTTTGCCTTGAAGCTCAAAATTGAGCTCCGGTGCATCCTGTTTCATCTGATCATCCTTGATGTTTCTGCAGCTTAATTGGAGTCCACCTGTGGTAAATTCCGTTGATTGGACATGATTTGGAAAGGCACACACCTGTCTATATAAGGTCCTACAGTTGACAGTTCATGTCGGAGCACAAACCAAGCATGAAGTCAAAGGAATTGTCTGTAGACCTCCGAGACAGGATTGTCTCGAGGCACAAATCGGGGGAAAGTTACAGAAAAATTTCTGCTTCTTTGAAGGTCCCTATGAGCACAGTGGCCTCCATCATCCATAAGTGGAAGAAGTTCGAAACGACCATGACTCTTCCTAGAGCTGGCCGGCCATCTAAACTGAGCGATCGGGGGAGAAGGGCCTTAGT
Organism: Polypterus bichir lapradei; assembly: GCA_026402145.1. Taxonomy (NCBI): domain Eukaryota; kingdom Metazoa; phylum Chordata; class Cladistia; order Polypteriformes; family Polypteridae; genus Polypterus; species Polypterus bichir. Next base: position 110,759,803 of record JANRMT010062813.1, on the reverse strand, counting down.
CAGGGAGGTGACCAAGAACCCGATGGTCACTCTGTCAGAGCTCCAGAGGTCCTCTGTGGGGAGAGGAGAACCTTCCAGAGGGACAACCATCTCTGCAGCAATCCACCAATCAGGCATGTATGGTAGAGTGGCCAGACGGAAGCCACTCCTTAGTAAAAGGCACATGGCAGCCCGCCTGGAGTTTGCCAAAAGGCACCTGAAGGACTCTCAGACCATGAGAAACAAAATTCTCTGGTCTGATTAGACAAAGATTGAACTCTTTGGTGTGAATGCCAGGCGTTACGTTTGGAGGAAACCAGGCATCGCTCATCACCAGGCCAATACCATCCCTACAGTGAAGCAGGGTGGTGGCAGCATCATGCCGTGGGGATGTTTTTCAGTGGCAGGAACTGGGAGACTAGTCAGGATAAAGGGAAAGATGACTGCAGCAATGTACAGACACATCCTGGATGAAAACCTGCTCCAGAGTGCTCTTGACCTCAGACTGGGGCGACGGTTCATCTTTCAGCAGGACAACGACCCTAAGCACACAGCCAAGATATCAAAGGAGTGGCTTCAGGACAACTCTGTGGATGTCCTTGAGTGGCCCAGCCAGAGCCCAGACTTGAATCCGATTGAACATCTCTGGAGAGATCTTAAAATGGCTGTGCACCGATGCTTCCCATCCAACCTGATGGAGCTTGAGAGGTGCTGCAAAGAGGAATGGGCGAAACTGGCCAAGGATAGGTGTGCCAAGCTTGTGGCATCATATTCAAAATGACTTGAGGCTGTAATTGCTGCCAAAGGTGCATTAACAAAGTATTGAGCAAAGGCTGTGAATACTTATGTACATGTGATTTCTCAGTTTTTTTATTTTTAATACATTTGCAAAAACCTCAAGTAAACTTTTTCACGTTGTCATTATGGGATGTTGTGTGTAGAATTCTGAGGAAAAAATTAATTTAATCCATTTTGGAATAAGGCTGTAACATAACAAAATGTGGAAAAGGTGATGCACTGTGAATACTTTCTGGATGCACTGTATAAAATTAGTCTGTTAGCACAGTGGTAAACTGAAGTACCTCACACTTTCAAAAACCTATGCTTAATTTCCAACAGGGTTTTTGTGCATGTGGAGCTTGTTCATTCTCCCAATCTCCTCATGGTTTTCTTGCACATCATTGAGGTATAGGTGAATATAAATTGGACTGATTTGCAGATGTGGCTGAATGTAAACTATGATGAACTGAATAGGTTCAGGATCAATGCAACCCTATAATAGATAACATCTTTTCAGAAAATGTATATGCCGATTTGTATGAATTAAAAAGAGCAATAGGTCAATTACAGGTTCCTGTGAGACCCTATTTTATAACACTTAATTTATAACTAGTTCCACACACTATTGTAGTCAGTTATCTGCAACCTGCCACACAATGTTTTTGGCACTTTTTGATTGACCACTAATCTTAAAGGCAGGTTACTGAATTATTGTACAACCTGAATGTTTACAGAATGCTTTTCTTGATCAGATGTAAGTACCATTTCTACAACATCATCCAAATCTCTGTTCATGGAGTATACCATGAGCTGGTTTACCTTAGGTACACAGATTAGCTTAATCAGAGAATGAATTAGTAATAATGGATGTCTGTGATTGATCTGGCTTCACAGTACACTGTTTTCTTCTGCTTAGCATTTCTTTTCATGGCCCTGGGTGTTTTGAAGAGATTGACCTCTTAAATTGGGACTATGAGAAGGTGTGGCTGCTTGAAGATATGGTCTGTGGTTACACAGGCATTGAATGGAAGAAATGGGGACTCTGTCAGGATTTCAGAGGCTTTGTAGTTAAATTGGGACTTTTCTTCTATGCTAACCACTGTTTTCCTGACAGGAGGAGCAGCAGCGTGTATCTCAGAGACTGCAGGAGCAGGACCTATTGCTTGATGCAGCCCGGGCAAGCATCCAGGCAGAGCTGCAAGGAGCTTTGTCTGATAAGATGGAACTGCAAAAGGCTCTGTGAGTTCCCTGTTTAGTTTCCCTCCATGCATTAATAGTTACAGCTGACTGCCCTGTTGTATTTCTGCTTTCCTTACATTACTATAGTCCAACTAGTCACTCTTGTTTGTGGTCTTTAAGAATGAGTTTTATTGTCTTACACTGCAAAATCAAAACAAATTATCTTGTGCTTTTTAATATCTTCTCTACCCAGCATTAGAGATTATGAAGTTTAATTTTACTGTTAATTTGCCCTAAAAGGGTGTGTTTATATTAATTCACTGAATGTCTTGTACAGGGATGCTCTAAGTAAAGAACATGCTCACCTCCTACAGACATCTGAAGAGTCTGAACGTAAGATGGCACAGGATCTCAAACTATTAGAGTCCACTGTAAAGAGGCAGCAAGCAGAATTACTGGAGGCCACTCATGGTTGGCAGAATGCTAATGTAGACTTAATTGGGGTAAGATGTTCCTTGTAAGCTTACAGAGACGATGTACATAGCTGCATCTCTAGCTGGTTCATGTATATTTCCATAAGCAAAGACCTTTAACACATGAAATGCATCTAACAACATTAAGTACAGGAAAGAGTGGGTTCTGGCCATGATGCTTTTAATGGCCAAATGTTCATAGTATCTGCAATGCTAAGAAAATAGTAACCTCAATGTTTCACAGAGCCTTGCTGAGCAATAGAGTTGCCTTGTATATTGTGAAAGACAGGAGTTCAGAACTGCAAGGAAGTCAAAACTGAATCATGCTTAATGATGTATATGCCCTTTTCTCAGGCAAAAAACATGGTGAACAAGTTAATGGAGAACAAGGCTGAAATGGAGGCCGAGCTGACCAAGTGCAGGGTTGGTGTGCCACCTTACCATATAAACTGATAGGAAAGGTCTGCTGCACCAGTCATTGTAATGTTGTTCTTGAATTTCCTTAGCTGGAGTTGGATTCTTTTAGATCTTCCCTTGAAATGCAGGAAAAGGAGAATGGAAGGTTACAAGATCGTATGGCTTCTTTGGAGCAGCAGCAGGTAAGATACTTGACATACTGCTTTCCTATAGGCCAGGTGAGGTAGTAACATTTGTAACTAAAAGAGAGTTACACAGCAAAAGATCTGATTGGTGTGACTAGACATTTCAAGACCCAGAGTATTACAAATGGCTTCCCATCTTTTCATTCCAACCCAACCCCATCTTTTTTTTTTTTTCTGCATATGAAGAGTTTGGTAACCAATGTTCCACACCAAAGCTTCATTCATTGCTTAACATCTTTCTTGCTCCATCTTTATTCCTGTTTTTGTGTGCTTTCTCCCAGCTTGCAAAGCATCAGGTGGAGCAAGCGCTTGATGAGCTGACCATAACAAAGAATAAACTGGCTTATGACAAGGGGACACTTCAGGTAGCCTGCTCACAAGTCTTTTAATGGCCCTTTCTGGACTACACTCATTTATATGAATGTTTCTTAAACTTCTAGTACAATTGTGGACAAGAACCCGAATTGATCCATGTAAGATATCTTTAGTTCAAGGTTTTGTGTATGTTTATCTGGCACCCAGGCTAAAGTTTCACAGCTACAGGAAGAAGTCCAGTCTCTGGCAGATGTTCAAGCAGACAGAGTTAACCTCCAAAAGACAAATGCTGCCTTGGAAGCCAAATACAAGCAGGTGTGAGATTTAAAACCATGGCACCTTGGTTGCTACTTTCTAAACTTGTCAGTATCTAGTAATGATTGACTCATTCACTTCTGCAGGTGGCTACTGAACTTAGCAGCATCCGCATCCATGTGCAAAGGCTAGAAGCACAGCACAAACAGGTTTGTGGAGATTCTTGATGATTAGGAGTGCTTTGAGCTTAATCATTCATGTCTAAATAAATACTAGAGACCAGCGTGTACTTAATGGGAGAAGGAGTTTTGGAGTGTGCAGGAACTGGTATTTTTATTGGGCAGTAGCAGTAATGTTGAGGGTTGTCCAGAGAGGAGGTGAGAAAATGTGAATGTTTTACATTTTTCCAGCATTTATTTAATCTAAGATGTGATTTGAACACTATCTGGATCCTAGTACCAGGAATCAGTCTTTTTGTAAATCAAAATAAAGAAAAATCTACTACCTTTGTCTGATCTGCTTTATTTATGTAATATTTTAATTCCAGTTAAGATGTTAGTCAAGGAGCTTATGACTCTAAAAAGAGAGCAAGCTTCTGTCATCACTGATAGAGCCTGAGAATCACAGGCATAGAGTTATAAATGTTCATGTGGCTTGAAAGAATCATGTGAATCAAAACACTTTAGTCTTCCTGTGTTTTGTTGTCTGGCAGAAAATATACAAACAGTGGAAAATCAACAGTATTGCTGTCCTTTCCAGGTATAGTCATGAAATGGAGTTATCTGGAAACCAAGATATTGACAAGGAATCCTAAAATAATAGGTATAGATGTAGGTGTGTCTTAAATTTAGTTTATGTTGGTGTTAATCAGTTCACAAACAATAAAATACTGAGCAAGAGTGTTGAGCTTTGGACAATCTAGAGAAAGTCAATGCTATCTTAAACAGAACATTACAAGTGGTATATGGTTTGTTATAGGTTGCTTGGTTAATTCATAAGGCTATCAAAAAATATTCTGTGGACAGATGAGAAGAAAGTGGAGCTTTTGGTATAAATGTTGAAAGGAGGAATGTACTCCAACAACAGCCTTGTCTCATATGTGAAATAAATTGATTGGAATGGATTTGGGCTGTTTTGTAACCCTAAAATCTGGACAACATGTAGTCATTAAGTTGAACAATGAATTTTGGTTGTATTAATGAATTCTTTGGGTAAATGTCATGGATTAGAACCTCAAAAATAGAAGAGTCATGTATTCTAACACCTTTTCTTAATCCAGTTGAAATGTTTAATTGACATCTGATTGAAACGGACATCTGTCAATTATGTATGATCTGAAACAGTTTTGTCAAAAGAAACCACACAGATGTTTCTTTAAGGTAGAGTGCAGAAATGATCAACATTTAAAAATAAGGTGTTGGAAATCCCCATTCTGCCAAAGTTAGTTTCACTAATAACTGACCATGAGGATTTCACACTTGTATCTGTGAAGAAAACAAACAATTTTTTTCAACATGTAACAAGCAAACATTGTTTACTTGTATTAGTTTTATGAAAATAACAAGATCTCCTTTGTCTTAAATACTGATAATTCCATAGGATTCACAAACTTTTTCTCACTATTGTAGTCTGCCCAGGCTGGATTTGTAGTGGATATAAAAAGTCTGCACACTCCTGCCAAAATCAAAGATTTTGTGTAATAAAAAATGAAACCATGAGAAATCCTGTCAGAGCTTGTTCACTCTTTATTGCAAAAGTGCAATAAAGTAATTTGGCTAATGTTGCTTTTATTGTTCTGTGTGATATTCAGGCCCAGGTGTCAATGGAACGGAAGGAGGAAGATTTTGCCCTTGCAATCCGCTCTAGGGATGAAGCTCTGCGGGAGGTCCGAAACCTGAAGAGCCAAGTAGAGGCAATGAAGGAGAATGAGAGGGAGAAGGTACACAGAACCCATAATTTAATGTAATGTTTGATGCACAATATACTGGCAAATACAGAATAGTGCTTGTCCCCAAGAGATATTGCCATGTTTCAAGCTTCGGTTTCTTCAAAGAATATTCCTAGAGTCTTAATGTTTAACATAAAATGGCTTAATTTACAAGTTTTTGGATTTTGTTGTGCAGGTGGCATTGTTGCAAAAGCAGCTGGGAGAATCCAAGCTTGACAGTGGAAAGGTCACGTCCACATTAGAGAATGTTCTGGCCTCTCACAGCAAGGTGCAGCAGACTGTGGAAAAGTTGCAGATAGAGATGGGTTGCAAGGATGCAGAGTTGGTGGGACTACGCAAAGACAGGTAGGTAATATAGTGCTAATACATGCATGCACAGTGATGCCCTTGAATATAAATGCCATGTGAATATTACAGGTTACAGTTACAACAGAAGGTACAGACCCTGCAGGAGGAGCTGACAAGCTTACAAAGCAAGCTGAGTGCTGAAGAAAAACGTATCAGCAGTCAGGTAGGACACTGTACCTTTTTGTCTGCCAACCTCCCTCTCCTAGCTTGTGAAAGAGTGGTCAGCTTCTCATCTGCGCTTGTTGTAGATGGAATCGATGCGCTTAGCACTGGAGGCTATGCGTGGTGACAACAGGCAGCTGGCAGAGAGTCTGGAACAGGCACTATTGGCCAATGGTAACATGCAGAGCAGGCTGAAGCGAGCCCAAGAAGAGCTGGACGGCAAAGACGTCCAATACCAGCAACTCATTCAACAAAGGTACATACCCACTTGGTGCTGACAACAATACTGAGTAACATGTTTTGTGTGACTCACATATCGGGAAGAAACTGGTTTAAGTTTCTTTGGTATTTGCTATCCCAGTTGTTGATGGCTTTTAAAGAAACTCTTTGAATGTGTGTGAATTTGAAAATTAAAATATCTGGTAAATAAGTTGGCTCTGTCCATTTACATTCACATTCTTCTAACAATAAAGTCAGCTGGAAATATGGAATCTGAACTGCCCCAGACTGCCAGTCATTTTTTGGGTTAGAAATGAAAGTCATAACAAATCAGCAGTGTGTCTGTATTTTGTTTCCTCATTCGAACATAGCTGAAGGATAGGTTCAGTATTTTCAAGTCAGAGGAATTTCTTAGCTGTCATGCTGTATATTAGTTTGCCTCATGAAACTATGTTCAGAAAAGAATTATATTTTATAAATTAAAAACAAACTAGCTTGCTCTTGCATTCTATAATGGAGCTAATGGGTACTGGGGTCCCATTAAAAAGAAAAGCCTTTAAACCTACAGAATATGTCAACTTTGAAGTGGCAAAGGTTTTAATTTAAGAAAATGTTCCTTCTGTGTTAATGGGACATCCTTGTGATAACGAAAGAAATCTAGAAGTAATTATTTTACCACAAGTTCTTGGTATTTTCTCAAGGTAAGGATACATTTCTTGGTTATTTGTGTACTTGCAGTGGCTGCCATGGGTGCAATTATGTCAACTCCATGTTGAATCCCCCAATGCACTTAACATTCTGTGTTGTTGTTTTACATCACCTATGGAGCGGGATGCACAGCTAGGGGCAGCATAGTGAAAAGACTACTTTTGTATGAAATAGCAATACATCTGAACTAAACTGAATATACTGCATTGTATTTTATTTATTTAATTAAACCCTTAGATTTTTTTTAAAGGGCCAAGCCACACAGATTGTGCGATCGAGCAGATTGAAACACCACAAACCGTTTTTTTTTATGCATGATGGTAATAAATGAACTGAGCACAATGTTTTTGAGCGAAAAATTTCACTGGTACTGAAATTCATAAATACACATGGAGAACAAGCAGCCTCCATGCAGAACCTGGTGCTGTGAGGCAGGAATGACAGCTCTTTGCTACAAATCACCCTATATTAATACATCTGAACATGAAAGATGGGTTAGAAAGATGGATGGATACCATAAATGTCTATTCAGTTCTTGTCATTTTATTACATGCTAATTGCAAGCTCAATATTCTTTCTTACTGAAGCACATGCACACATCATCAATCCAGTGGCAGTAGGAAGAGTCTTTGTGAAATAAAGGAAATATACTTGTGTATATTGAAAATATAAGTGATCCTGTGGGTTTTTTTTAGTTATTATTGTCTGGTTATCTACAGAATTGAGACAGCAGTCTACATCTGGACATCAACGTTTAAAAATATATATAACAGCACTTAGTGATGACTGTCCATAATAATGAACCTCCTTCCCATTGTGCACTCTGCAGCAAAGATGGAGGCTGAAACAAAGCTGCAAAAAAAAGCCAACTTGGCTAAGTAAGGCGCACAACCGGTCTCCCTTTTAAAGTGGTTGAATTTCACAACACTGGTTTGATTTTTGCTTATTGTCTTTCATAAAACAACATGGATACACTGTTTTGCAGTATGTGTGTAATCTCAAGATGCGGATCAATGCTCAATCATTTTTGGCTTGAAAAATAGACATATTCTGTACTTTTTAAGTCTTTTCTGTATGATGTCAACCTGGTATCCTTCAGCTCCATTTTAATAAAAGAGCAAGAGTGGGCTAGATATCACAAAAGTGTTAGAAAATAGAGTACACTAATATTGTAGTGTCAATTGTTTTGAATTATCTTGTTGCCTGGAATTAAGTTAGTATGAAAAGTGGATTAGTGAACATATTATGAAATGTACATTTACTGGATAAATGAAATGAACTTGTTTACATTGTAGCTCTTAAATAAAGCTAATATAATATAGACCCCGATTTTGTTGCCTTCTCTGGATCTCTTTCTGTCTTTCCCACGTGACCATTGTTATACTGGGTTGGGAGCTTGGGTGTGTGGTACTGTAAGACTGCTATTACATGTTGTTTCATTTTTGTTTTGTTAAACTACATCACCCATAAAATCAGTTTTTCTAAATTATTTAAATTATTGCATTTTTCTAAATCTTAGAGGTGATGTTTAGTGCTCTTTTTCTTGACCTTCTGTTTATCTGTTTTGCCCCAAGGACTAAGCAGAAATTGAGTAGGTTTGAAAGTTTTGTAGAAATTGTTTCTGATTCCTTAATGTTCCACAATTAGTATTATTAGAAAATGTAGGGAGGCTGGAGTTCAGATGTGGCGAAGACTATGGAAGTGGTGTGTTAATTACCTAGTGATCTTTCTCATGGCAAAGACTAGTCTTTTTGAATGCATCTTGAGCACTCAAAGAGACCACATGATAGGCAGGCAGTGGCCTTCAGAATTGTGTCTTCCCAAGATGAGGTTGATCTTGTGGTCATCATCTCTAGCAGATTATCAGCTTTCTGAGAGCAGAGCAACATTAATGTGTACTTCTTACCTATCCTTGTGCAGTCTCACCCAGTACCGTCTACTGTTTTTTAACATTCTGCAGCAACTTGCTGTGAAAAATCTGTAGGATTACAGTTAGGATTGTTTTATTTAGGATTATCTTTTTTTTTTTTTTTTTTTTTGAGAATTTTATTAGTTTGAGAACAATAGCACAATAGATATACTGCAAGTTGCAGAATTTGATGCAGTTTTATGTTAAACATATTATTTAGTACACAAATTTAAATCTCCAAGACCATCAGAAAAATAAAAGAGCCTTGATGGCTAGAAAGCTTACAGTGACTCACTGTGATCTATGATTATTAGTTGTGAATGTTATTGATAATGTGTTTCCATATACTGAAATTTTCTGAGTTGTTCCTCCTTCAAAAAATTCAGATATTTCTTTAAGGTCTTCAGTCTTTTCGAATTCTGAATATTACAGAACATAATTTCTCATTGTTCACATTGCACTGCGATATTTTGATTTCAAAGCATTAAAACATCAATTTTTTTATGACATTGTTTTATGTTAAAATAAATCTTAAGGAAAAAAAAAATAATTCACTGTTTGTGTATGTATTCAGTCCTTACATTTTGATATTTTCTACAGCCCTCATTTTTAGCAGTGGCAACCTTATGTTTTTTTCTCTAGGTTGTTCAAGTTAGCAGCAAGGTACTTAATGTATTACAAATTTCAAATAGTGCCACAGATTCTCAGTTGGGTTGATGTCAGGGATTTACTTAGGCAGTAGTACAGTGGGATGCAAAAGTTTGGGCAACCATGTTGATAGTCATTATTTTTCTGTATAAGTCGTTGGTTGTTACGATAAAAAATGTCAGTTAAATATATCATATAGGAGACACACACAGTGATATTTGAGAAGTGAAATGAAGTTTATTGGATTTACAGAAAGTGTGCAATAATTGTTCAAACAAAATCAGGCAGGTGCATAAATTTGGGCACCACAAAAAAGAAATGGAAATCAATATTTAGTAGATCTGCCTTCTGCAGAAATTACAGCCTCTAAACGCTTCCTGTAGGTTCCAATGAGAGTCTGGATTGTGGTTGAAGGTATTTTGGACCATTCCTCTTTACAAAACATCTCTGGTTCATTCAGGTTTGATGGCTTCCTAGCATGGACAGCTCTCTTTAACTCACACCACAGATTTTCAATTATATTCAGGTCTGGGGACTGAGATGGCCATTCCAGAACGTTGTACTTGTTCCTCTGCATGAATGCCTTAGTGGATTTTGAGCAGTGTTTCGGGTCGTTGTCTTGTTGGAAGATCCAGCCCCGGCGCAGCTTCAGCTTTGTCACTGATTCCTGGACATTGGTCTCCAGAATCTGCTGATACTGAGTGGAATCCATGCGTCCCTCAACTTTGACAAGATTCCCAGTCCCTGCACTGGCCACACAGCCACACAGCATGATGGAACCACCACCATATTTTACTGTAGGTAGCAGGTGTTTTTCTTGGAATGCTGTGTTCTTTTTCCTCCATGCATAACGCCCCTTGTTATGCCCAAATAACCCAATTTTAGTTTCATCAGTCCACAGCACCTTATTCCAAAATGAAGCTGGCTTGACCAAATGTGCTTGAGCATACCTCAAGCGGCTCTGTTTGTGCTGTGGGCGGAGAAAAGGCTTCCTCTGCATCACTCTCGCATACAGCATCTCCCTGTGTAAAGTGCGCCGAATGGTTGAACGATGCACAGTGACTCCATCTGCTGCAAGATGATGTTGTAGGTCTTTGGTGCTGGTCTGTGGGTTGACTCTGACTGTTCTCACCATTCGTCGCTTCTGTCTATCCGAAATCTTTCTTGGTCTGCCACTTCGAGCCTTAACTTGAACTGAGCCTGTGGTCTTCCATTTCCTCAATATGTTCCTAACTGTGGAAACAGACAGCTTAAATCTCTGGGACAGCTTTCTGTATCCTTCCCCTAAACCATGATGGTGAACAATCTTTGTCTTCAGGTCATTTGAGAGTTGTTTTGTGACCCCCATGTTGCTACTCTTCAGAGAAAATTAAAGGAGGAGGGAAACTTACAATTGACCCCCTTAAATACTCTTTCTCATTATAGGATTCACCTGTGTATGTAGGTCAGGGGTCACTGAGCGTACCAAGCCAATTTGAGTTCCAGTAATTGGTTCTAAAAGTTTTGGAATCAATAAAATGACAACGGTGGCCAAATTTATGCACCTGCCTGATTTTGTTTGAACAATTATTGCACGCTTTCTGTAAATCCAATAAACTTCATTTCACTTCTCAAATATCACTGTGTGTGTCTCCTATATGATATATTTAACTGACATTTTTTATCATAACAACCAACGATTTATACAGGAAAATAATGACTATTAACAAGGTTGCCCAAACTTTTGCATCCCACTGTATGATGTTAACCTTTTTGTACATGAGCCACTCTTAGGGTTATGTTTGGAATCATTAAGTCAATAAAAAAAGAACTTTCGCCTATGTTCCGTTTTTAGCAGACTGAAACAGGTTCTCTTTCAGACTTTGCTTTTATTTTGCACCATCTATACCTCCTTCTCTTTTAACCAGATGCTCAGTCCCTGCTGACGAAAAATCACCCTGCAGCATAATACTATTACTACCATACTTCCCAGTAAGTATTGTATTACATTTTGCAGGTTTGGGCAGTGTTACATTTATGACACACATCTTCTTGAACTTTGTCTAGAAGGCTCTGTCTTGGTGTCATGTAACCAAAAAAACCTTTCCCTGCATCTCTTGTCATGTTCCTGATTTTTGGCAAACACCAGGTTTTGCTTTCATTGGATTCTTTTTGAAGAATTTGTGCAGCATTGCTCAAATTTCAAGTATGAAACCACATAGCTCCATCAAAATGTCTGTTGGCCTCTTTTGTTTCTCTCAAAAGTATCCTGTTTTGTACAGAAGGTTTTGTGAAATAACTTTTTGTAGGCAGTCTTGGTTGTATGACATAGGTTCCATTTCCTGATTACTGAATCAATAGTACCCACTGGGACATCCAAAGACTTGGATATTTGTGTTTTTACTCTTACACTAATTTAATATATTTTATCTTGTCTTTGAAGTGACTTTTAGCCTTCATTTTACAGCTGTTCTTCAAATTCACAGCCTTATTACTGATTCCTTAACTACAGTATGGTGTTTATCAGAAAATGTGTGTTATTTTAATGATTCCTTAGTGGATGCCTGTTGTAAGACAATTCTGTCCTCATTGGACAATTGTTTATCACCTGTATAACCTTAACGCTTACACAGCATTTACTTACTTATTTTGGGTTTCGGTGCTTTTAAATACAAATATTGCAGAGAAGAAGATTTCAGTGTAGGATTTATTACTTGGTACAATTGGAGAATTGGTCTGGGATTTGTAGGTCTCCACGAGGGAGCTGCAGTCCATCCTGGCAGTATCTTGACACAATATCGAATTAGGTACCACTCTATTACATAGTATACGTTCTCACATTCTTACTCACACTGTGCTCATTTAGTGTCATCATTCAACCTGGAACACACATCTTTGAATTGCGAAAGGAAACTGCAGTACTGTACTAGGCTAGGTCACAGACATTGAATTGGAATGGGCTCTGTTAATGAATTCACCAATGCAGGTGTCTACAAGGTCCTGTGAGTAAAAGGTGGTTTTTACCTGTCATAGTGGCAATCATTGGGCCTGCTGGAAAATACCAGTTGATAGGGAAGATGTCACACTAAAGAAAGAGACTTGCTATGCTATATTTATTTCAGTTCTCTGAAACTGACTCAAATGTGATCCCAGTCTAAGAATGTGGCAGCTATGGAGTTATCTGTGGAAGAGAGGAGTTTAGTTAGGTGATAACTCCACAAATCCACACTGCCCTGTCCATTTTTCTTTTTCCTTTTTTTGGTAAAACAGACAGCAGGAAAGTGAAGATTCTCAAAAGGAGGCAGAGGTATATGCAGAGCGCCTTGAGGTGCTTAGGAAACAGTTTGGTGCAGAAAGGGAAGCAGCACGCAAGACCATGCAGCGAGAGGTCGCCGAGGTATAAGCTGTTGTGCTGTCCAGCTCTGCAGAGGACTGTTGACTTTCTTCTGAATAATTACACTTTTTTTTTCCCCCTCCTAAATATTAGCTAAAGAAGGTGTTACATGACGCCACTGCAAAATCAGCAGAACTATCCAGAGCTAATAAGGAGCTGAAAGAAAAGACATCTGCTTTAGAGAAAGTGATAAACAACCAGAAGGTTAGACTGAAGAGTCAAAATGTTCAAATTAAAAGTTTCATGGAAAAGGCTGAGAAGGCAAACACCAACCAAGACTCTGAAAGATTAAAGGTGAGCTGTGTGAAATTGTGCACTGTTCAATGTCAGATGAATGGATAAGATGCTAATGGAGTGTGAGGATCAATTAAAAATGTAAGGCCATAAAAGGTATAATTTATCTTTTAGCAATGTGCCAGATATAGGGATTTTGTGAAAATGGAAGCTGCCTGTGAAAGTCCTAGCATTTGCATGCATGACACTGCCAAGGACAGCTACAGTGCAATACTTAGTTGTGCACAGCTTCACTGGTAACAGCCATCCTTTGCAGAATACTCTTTCTGTAACATTATGTAAATAATTGGTAAAGCCTTACAAAAACTAATTAAAATCTGAACCTTCTTCATGCTCTGCCTTGCTGCTTCTAAGTGAATAAGCATTTGCGTTCAAATTACTCTCTTCCTCTGCATTTTGGGTGAAATGACTAAAGATATGCACAGACATGTCCATCCCAGTCTTAAGGTTATGTATTTATTTTTTTTCTACTCATTTATTTGGATAACTTAATTTCAGAGAAATAGACTGTTTTTTGAAAATGACACCATAAGGGTTCAGGATTAAGAAATACTGCAGATTTGTAGTATGTTGTAAAAACTCAGAAGTACGGAAGTATATATCCCTTTATATTTCTGTATAGAGCGAGAGGATTTTTAGGAATTAAAATTTAAATTCTGAGTTTTCAAATGGATATTTTACACATTTCTGAACACAAATCGACCAGCGTGATATCTTGTGTAATTCTAGAACCCTGCTGATTATGAACAAAATCGGTTCATGGGAGATTTCATTTTACTGAAGATGATTTCAGTGTTATGTGTTTTTTTTTTTTTTTTTTTTTTTTCCTTGCCCAACAGGGGGAGGTGACTGTAAACATTTTTGTGAATTTCAAATAAACGTTATTCAAAATTGGAATGTCTTCAATGTATTTTGAAGCGTTTTTGCCAACTACTGTATAATTGCCCTGCAATTATTTAACATTTATTGTGGAGAAAGATTTTGCTGTCTATGGCTCTGCACTTTTGACAAATGTTTCAAGTGAAAGTAGATGAGATTAAAAATAGCCAAAGTATTTTTTAGAAACATTTTTTTTTTTTTTTTAATTCTCAGTTGTTTTGAAGCAAAGTAAATATTGTTAAATCACTGGTGAGAAGATGTGATGTGCATACCTGGTGTTACACCATCAATTTTCAGTCATTTGTACCTTGTTTACTTTTACTAAGTTGGCACTGATCTTGGTTTCATCATTTTAAATTTTGCATTTGGTGCAGGATTGTGCTGCCAATGAAGTACAATGTAAATTTTTCTTGGTGAAAGCTGAAATTCTTTGGACTTTTTCCTTGATCACAGTCTGTTCTAGAGCATTGAAACTGTGTCAGTTCTAAAAATGCTGATCAAATTAACAGTATGTTATTGGACTATGATAGAAAATGCAAACTCTATGCAGAATGCTGTAAGGTGACAGTGAACAAATCTGTGTGCAACAGTGACAACCTGTCTGTTAAGCACAACTTGCTTAATGCTATTTAATGCTACAAGTGATTAATTGACTAAACCAACTGAGGCCTTAATGTGGTTCAATTTACATTTGTACAAAGTTAATAAAAATATAAGAGCTGATGAAAGAGCTGCTGCTCTGACCGGGGTTTGTTCCTACCTTTTGCAAATTTATGTTGTTCTCTTTGATCCTAAACTTGATTAAGCAGACCTGAAAAAAGATTCCTGGGTGAACAAAGTGTGCACATCACATGCTTGAATGTTTTCACACAGTAGGTCTCATTTTTCTATCTCTCATTTACTTCTATGTGCTCACATAAGTACCTAATTACTTTACGGTAAAGCAGTAGGAGCAAGCATAAAAGAAAATTTGAAAAATTTCAACAGGGACCATGTCATAAGAATACAAACACCCTTAGCCGTGGATGTCTCTTTTTCTCTATGGTGGCTTCCATTCTAACAGCACATTTTATTTATGATAGAGATATATAGAGATAAAAAATAACACATATAATAGCTAAAAATATATAACATGCATTTTAAACTTGTATGTAACAGACACAAAGAGCTTGTACACTTGCCCTTTTTGCATGCTACAGAAAATGATCTGCATAAGCGTTCATTTCTAAGAGTTTTAAAGTATTGATCACTTCCCTTTTTACTTTGATGATTCTTGTCAACAAAAATACATCTAGCACATAGGGGTTGACTTTCTCTAGGAATGCTGTTGGCTCAAGATTTTGTTTTCTTTTTTTTCCACTGTGTCCAACTATATCTCAGTTCTTATTAATAATAATGACTTGTTTATTTTAATGTTTAACCACTGAGATGAGTATTAATGTATATAAATGTTATACGGTTTAGCACTTTACTGTTCTCATTTTATAGTTGGTAATTTATGTAAGCACTCAGTGAAAAGTGCTGTACAAGAATAAATTAAATTGAGTCATTAGATGGTGTCAAAAGTATATCCATGCTGTGCTGAACACTTTTGGATAAAGGTGTGTTAATGCTGTTTCCCAAAAATGTTGGACAATGTTATGTTCCTTGATGACTGTAATGGAATGGTGTGGTGGACTTGTGCCACTGCCGTAAGGTCAGGCTCTGACCCCCAATGTTGATGAACTGGATTTAACTGGCTTGAGAATGAATGATGTTTTTTGCAAACAGGCCATTGAAGCTGATTTAAAGCTTATGGAATCTCTCAAAGAGAAATACCAGAAGAAGAACTACGAACAGGTCAGCTGTTGCTTCTTAAATTCCCATGCCGAAGGACTTTGAGATCCTGACTATTTCTTTCCAACTTTAAGGGGCAGATGATTCAGAAGGTATTGTCTGAGATGACCTGTCTTCAACAGGAGATGCAGTCACTGCTCAAGGATCAGCAGGATGCAGAGAGGGAGCGTAGGATGCAGGAGGACCTCCAAAGACAGTGTCAGGTGAGTGGATGTGTAGGACTGCGTGAGTCACTGTTTTCCATCTTTTTTCACATACCCCTTGGGGTCAGAGCGCAGGGTCAGCCTGGAGCAATTGCAGGTTTGCTAATGAAGGGGTTTGGCAAGACATGACACTGCCCAGCAGAGAAGGATCTCTTTTGGCAGTGACAGGGATTCGAACCAGCAACCTTCAGGATACCAGTGCAGATCCTTAGCCTCAGACCCACCACTCCTCCCTAAATTGCTGCTGATGCAAATCTTAATGAAATTCTGATTTTCTGCTTGCATGAAGAAATGAAACTGTCTTTTTTTTTTTTTTTGTCTTTTGTAGAGTCTACAAGAGGAGGTCAGGCAGTTAATGAGGGCAAAGCAAGCAGCGGAACAGAAGCTTCAAGAGGCAGGCTTGGAGTCCCAGCAGGTGGAAGCCCATCTAGTATTTTAATAAATAATTAGAGGTATTAAAGAGATTGTACGCCATTCACACAAGATGTTGGGAGTCGAGTGCTCGCTATTCCCTGTGAGCATTTGCTAGCTGTTAAACTGCAGCATAACATTCAAAGTTCACAATCCCCCCACCCTGGAGCCTGGCAAGTATTTTAAAGAGACATATACTGTACTGACTTAACTATCTCAAGGCAATTCCAGCTTTGCGGTTATTGCAGTTAGGGCTGGGTGATTAAGGAGTTAAACTGATATTGTGATTATTTTGCCCCACCATGCATTAGGGTTAGATCCAAAGCCAATCCCCCCCAAAAAATCAGGAACCAGGTCTAGATGGGTACTAGTGCAATGTAGGACACTCATACTCCTACACAACCAATTTAGTGTTATAAAAAAAAAAAAAAAAAACCTAATGTGTGTGTTTTGGGTAGTGGAAAGAAAACTGGAATACCTGGTAGTGGTAACTGGACAATGAGCAATTGTTGTAGTGAATTGTTTGCATAGCGTGTACCGTTAAGTGACAGCCATGAACACATCTGCAGGAAAGAACAACACAATTAAAACTGATCAAAACTTTGCTGAGTTATAGGATAAGTATAACGGTGCTCCTTATTATGTGACTGTTAAACAACAGGAGTACCAATGTCACACAAATTGAAGCTAAGGAAAAGTCTTTGAGCTTGCTTGAGAAATATTGGGAAAGCTTTACTTCAATTGTGTAAAACTTAGGCTTGCTTGATTCTTTAAGTGGAAACAATGTCATTCGGGGCTGTGATAAATGCACTCACTTCTGCAAAGCACCTGATTTAAGGATGGGAATATAATCCAAACTTCCTACTTCATGAACCTGGTTCTGTCATTGTACATTCCCTGGCCACTTTCAGCTTTTAGTGCTTAATTTTACTAGGGAGGTAGGAGCCATGTAGAATAGCACGTGGGGCTGCCCAAGGGCACAGCCATGTATGAAAACATGAGAAATCTAAAGTAACCACTCTGCCTTTTGCAGATTTCTGCTAACCTGGAAGAAGCGCAGCAGTGGTTCAGGACAAAGTTTGACAAATTGCAGACAGAGCTAGCTCAGGCCCACCAAAACAAAAGGACTACAAAGAAGACATTTTTATAGCTGAAGCTGCCATTATCAGTGTTTCAGTGAAGAAAACCTAAATGGAGAAGTGCAAAGACAAGATTGGAATGGCTCTGGCCTCTTACATACCACTGTTTGAAATAATATGTCTAGGACGGGACTGACCAGCAGAATTCATGTGATAACCATCAAAGACTCCGGCCTGGTACCAAGGCAGGATGATAATAGTACTTGAGGAAATAAGTGGGATGCAAGAGATGTATATGAAGCCTTGTTTTATTGCTGCTGTAATGGGAAAAAAAGCAAATAACCTTATAGCAGTCACTTGTCAACCAGAAATCAGTGGTATGACACGCTTGGATTTGCCCCTTTCTGGCTTTGAACTCCTCAGTTGTAGAGTTTCAATGAAGTCTGGGTTTAAGAAATTGATTTTGGATTCCCTTAGCATATTGTTGAGGCATGGGACTGTTTCCTGACTTTTGACCTCTTCTCTATATTTTTGCAAGCATATAACCCAAGATCACTCCTTAGAAGTGCAGTAATAAATTAATGTGATTTCCTGTGCACTGCTGCCAGCACATTGAAATGGGACTCAAAAGACCCATTGCATTAACCGCATGGAAATGAAGCCATTACACTGGTACTTTCAGGAAGTGGAAAATACAATCATGAAGCAATCTCTCAGTCAAGCTGTAAAATTAAGGGTCCACAGTGAGTAACTTGGCGAGAGAACCAAGAGAGGCAAGGCCTTTATCCAAATCAATGTTGTCACTTCTGTGAGACAAACTGCAGGCAGGGGCTGCTGTGATTGGAGTTCAATGTGAATTTAATTTAGGGAAGAGGGAGGAGCAAGAAGGTCTGTAGATGCAGTGAAACAGAAAATATGGGGATGCCTCACAACTGGCTAAGATGAACTGGAGCAACACAGTATGGTCTAATAGTAGTGGAAGAAGAAAAGCAGGTGAGGTACAGCCTCATCACAGGCTGTGGAAGAGAGAAAGAGAGACTTGGCTTTGAAGAGGTGGAGAATAAGGGAAGCCTAATAAAAAGACATGAGAGGGGAAAAGAAGGGGGAGGCAGAGACTCAAACCATAAAAGGGAAACCTGGGTGAAGCCTCACAGTGAGTGAATAATAAGGTATATCTGTGCAGGGCATGGATATTAGAACTTTATTAATAATCATGTTGATATATATATATTTTTTTACACTTTGAAGATGGCTTGATTAAGGACCCCAGCAATTTCTTTGGTGTTCAGAGTTTAGCCGGAAACTGATGAAGTTGTCTTGATTTGTAGAACATAGCTAGAATAAAAACTCAAGGTACAGACATCCAAAGTACTGTATATGCCGGAAAAGTGCCAGGTGCCACTGCAAAACGACAGCCAGGTTCCTCCTATAGTGCTGGTGTTTTCTCCTCCGTGACCGGGAAGTTAATTTTCATTTCATGCTCTTTTCTCTTTATGCAGAAATGAAGGCTTCAATTTTTATAAACTATCTCATTGTCATTGCAGACGCAATTGATTTTTTTCATGTGATGTTTTGATATTTTAAACAGAGTACCACTCTTATTTGGTCTGAGGTTTGCATTTAATTGAGTAAAATGAAATTGGGAATTTATACAGCATTTTATTTTGACTCTGCAGACTATCATTGCTACAGAGAAAACATTTCTGACATGCGATTGGACAGAACACTAAATGAGTCAATTTTTTTTTTTTTTATCGATTTGATCTTCCATATAAAGCAATTAATATAGAGTCCAGAAATAGCATTAGCTGAAAGCGTGTCCCTAATGCTCCAACCTCAGGGGGCTGCGGATGCTCACAGTCCTTGATGGCAGTGGCCCAGCGCCGCCGAAGAGCATTTACTGCAGCTTTGGGACTTTGGACAGCAGCCAGCAGGCGTGTACTGAATGTTATTAACCACACTGGCAGGATTCGGAAGTGGTAGCCAGGTCTAGCTCTGGGATGGGGGAGTGGATAGGAAGTTCCCCAGTATTCCTGCTCTCTGCTAGTACGTACAGTGAAAGTCTTTGCAATAGTTAAAGGAGGTGGTGGAAGGAAGAGGTCTGTCCGGTGCTTCAACTCTGAATTGAATTGGATTGCATGGGGACATGTGACTGAAGACAGGATCACTAGACAGGAGCTGAATTTTGAATTACAGAATAAGTAGCAATAACAGAGATTCAGGAAGGCTGAATCATAATATTGAATGTGATACCACAAATAGCCTTGTGGAAAAAAGAGTCAAGAACTAAAGAATAAAGTTCAGCTGTAGATGGCTGATTCTGGCATTGGAAACAGAGGTGGACAATAAGTACAAGGGCAACAAACAACAGAGAATGGGAAAATTCTGGAATAGAAAACTAAGATGTACCTATATAGGGATACAGTCCAGAAATGAAAGCTTAAGGATTATGTGTCAAGTGACACGTATGGCTGAGCCCAAAACAGCAGACTGAAGGGAACCAGAAGTCAAAATCGTAGAAATATTCAGAAGAAAATGTAACTCTTCATTTCAAAAGGAATGGGAGATAATAACATACAATATGAAAAGCCAAGGTGCTCATTAACAAAAATAAAAGATGAGGCTAAAAAAACATTTTGTGTTGTGTTCAGTTAATCACCAGACAGAGCACTTGTGGACAGGATGCATTGGCGCAGCCTTGGGGCAATGAAATACACGGCCAAACTCTTCAAACTGCGAGACACTCCCGATGACTCTGCAGGGAAAAAGAAATGCATTTGTTTTTTATTCAGATAATGTAGTTCTTCTCTTGGCATCAGAACTGAAGTACACCTTGGCTTGGTTTATGTCCATGGAGTCCCTGAAATGAGGCCCAGCTCAGCTGCATTTGCAATTAAACCCAACTAAATCCTTGTGTCTACTGAACTTCGACTTTGGATGAATATCTGTTGTGGATCTCAATTAGCTCAAATAAGTGTAATAAATCCAACTATGGCTTCAGTCCTAGAAGTGGAATGAACTCGCCCCAATTCAGAGTGATAAAGCTCCAGTTAGCCTGAGTCTCTGCAGTGAAAATTGGCTCTGCCCAAGCCTATTTGAACTTGGCATGAACCCCTCAACTGAAAGAATTGGCCAGTTATCATAAACTGAAAAATATATCTTGGTGATAAAGCCAACAGATTTGGTGGAAATCCCTAAAATAATAAAAAGCATGAATAAAACTCCTGACATAAACAATAGTTCTGCTTAAATTTCACTATTAAAATACAATTTGCTAAGTTCTTGGAAGGAACTGCATGCTAGCTGCTTAATCCATATACAAAGGCAAGAAAGATGCACAACAATCAGAAATGGTGACGTTTATATTTCCAGGTCAGGTTTCTCCATTGGCAAAATAAGTAAGTAAAAATGGCATGTATTTCCATCAACTAATAGTTGGATGAGCTTTAAAATAAGTTCATGTTAATTTTAATAGTCCATCAGTATACATTAATATAATGTATTACCTGCCAAAAGTCTGGCCTTGATTCCCCTTTCCTACAGTATCACTAAGTGCTGCACTAAGTAAACTTTGCATCTTAATCTGTCAGAATTGGCCTAATATGAGTATGAGTGAGTATGAGGTAATAGAGTGCCACCTATCCTTTAGCTCAGGGGTGGGCAATGTGGGTTCTGGAGGGCCGCAGTGACTGCAGGTTTTCATTCCAACCCAATTGCTTAATTAGAAACCAATCCTTGCCAATCGCAGACCTTATTTAATTTTAGGTTTTTTTAGTCTGCAAGGTTAGGTTCTTATAGTGTAGATTTTTTTCCTTTCCAATGATATCAGCCAAATGATTTGAAACCTAAAACAGATAATCTTCAGTCTGTTACATTTTTCTATTAAGTGTTTTATTAAAATCAAGCAGTGCATGATAAACACACATGGATGTAAATGGTATAAAAGAATGGAGAACTGCTGGCTGCTTTGTCATTTACATCTTATTGCTAATAAGGAGCCATTAAAACAACATCAAAATGTCTCTTGAGCAGTAAGTGCTTCTTCATCAGCAATGATTGGCTTCTCATTAAGAAACTGGATTGGAACAAAAACCTGCAGCCACTGTGGCTCTCCAGGCCCGACATTGCCCACCCCTGCTATAGCTCATTGTTATATTTTGCCTGATGGTGCCAAGGTATGTTCTTATTTCCCTGTTGCAGTAATGGAATAAATGGGTTTAGACTGCTGTGCATAGCCTCACTACAGTTGTCTTTCTTTATTTTCAAGAATTACATGTTCATAGTGGATGGTATGGAAGTGTGATTAGTGCTGCTGCTTCAAAAATCCAGTGCCTTGTGTTTTGATGCAGTGCCTAGATATTGGCCTTTTGGAGGTTGCACATTCTCTCAGTGTCTGTGTGGGTTTTCTTGTCACATCCCCAAAGTCTTGTGGGGGAGAGTTGATTGCCAGTTTAAAAAAAAAAAGTTTGAATTAGTGTAAGCCCCCTTATTTGGTGTTCATAAGAAATGTAAAGTTACTGACCTTGAAATAGTCTAAAATAATACCCCACATGCTTATGTTTGAAATGTGTCTTTCTTGGTCTTCTAGGAATGGCTCTTAGAGGACTTAGGGCCACTGGTAAAGAATAAAATATGAAAATTATTATATTCTTGTGCAGCAACCTCAAAAGAGCATAAAAAGACACCCCACATGTCTTTATTATTGATCACCATTTTTTAACGTTTTGTGAAAAGGAGTAATTTTGACCCCTTGTATACCATTAGGGGGTTAAAGCCTTTGGGTTGGCTGACATGGCATGCACAACATAACGTCCTTCTGATCATTTTTGCTGATGACACTTATGGGTTTATTCCTTATCATAAGGGTATAGTGTCCTGCACAAAATACAGCTCAGAAATAGCCTAAAAATGAGGGGCGTTTGAGTTTAGAATGCCAAAAATAGGGGAGAACTGCAAAAAGCTCAATGTCTTGCATAAGCAGACATCAAGATGAGCTGAACGGTATGTCATATGTTGGAGTTTTCTTATACTGGTTAATCAGGAGGCACCAGACCAACAAAACAAAAAAGCTGAACCGATACAAAGCGTTCATAAGTAATTCTTAGGAACACAAAAACTATTAATGCATTTGAGGCCATAAACAGTTGTTAAATAAATAATGCATTACTAAAAACCATGATAATTTAAGTGTCTTCTGAAGCTGCTGATTATTTGTGTTATAGATAATAAGACTCAGTGGTCAACTTTTCTCATAAAAATGGACTGCAGTGTGATGGCGGAATGGACACCTTTAGGAGAAACCTTGAGCAATAAAAGCTGAAATCTTGACTGCAGTTTAGAAAGCTGCTAAGCTCTTTTAGAATAACTGTCAGGATATTTCTGTGAAATAGAGAAATCATGGAATAAAACTGAATCTGTACCTACAGTTACATCAAATCTGTCAACAGGAGAATTAAGCCATTTTATGCAGTATGTGGACCCCAGTGACCCTGTAGTTAGGATATAGCGGGTTGGATAATGGATGGATGGATGTGTATAACTGTATGTCTTTGTGCTTGAGGAATTCAGTTCTCAATGAACACAGTTTTGGAGACATTTTTGTTAGTGCCATATTTATTTTAGAATATGCATTTGGCTGGCCTTTTCAAAGGCTTTTTTAATTGCCAAAAATTAATTGCTAACATATGTGGGTTTCAATCCAACATATGCAGGAATATATTGTGAATAAAATTAATTTATGACATAGGTTAAATGCATGTGTAAAATTTTCGACAGTCTTTAACCTTAAGTTCTTTTTATAAATTCAGTCTTTATCATTGACTGAGCCTGACATTTCAACTGCTTGCTCTTGTAATTAGTGTGATGTTTGACCAGAATGCATTTATTATAAAAATGTCTAAATAACATTGTTAGAGAGTGAAAGCTATTGTTTACTAGATCCCTGTAGTAAAATTCAACTCAGCTTGAGCCTTTGTAATAAAATATGCCATAGGCCCGAGTTACTGACATGAAACGGAAACATCTTCATAATTTAGCCCAGATGAATCCAAGTTTCTATAAGTACACTCACTCAGCTCCAAGTATCCAACTCATGTTGACTTGAGCACCTAAAGCTCAAACTGGGTCTCAATAACATAGGCTATTGTTTTTCTGAATCCTAAATAGTTGAAGCTTAGCCTGGTTTGAGTTCCTGCTTTACAGCCAGCTTGTACCAAGTCAGCACAGAAAAACCCGACTTAGCAGAGTCCCTAATTAGAGTCTCTAAAGTAAAGTGTAAAACACTGAACAAGGGTGGCTCATCTGAAAACAGTTGGCAGGATGCTCACAGTCCTCAAAGTGAAGGTCAGTGTGACTTGAATAGAGGGAAAGATGGCTTAGTTGAAAATCTCTGTTTTAACGTTAGTGAAGCTTATTTAGATACAAATCCATTGAATATATCGCCACAAAGTCAGTCTTGATAGGAGTAAGGAATGGATTGGCATAAAACAAACAATTATCTTTTCAACTGAACCTGCCATGGTCCAAGTCTGCTCACAGGATCTTCACCCTATTTCATACCGATTGACCATCTTAACCTGTAATTATGATGAACCTATGTTTTACAGCAAATGACATTTAGAATGTGTTTATGGGATGCAAGCAATTAGTTTCCTAAATTAAAATCTGATAAAAAAAACAGACAGTAAAATCCACTAAAGCTGCTAGTTAGATAGATAGATAGACTGCGGTGGGCTGGCACCCTGCCCGGGGTTTGTTTCCTGCCTTGTGCCCTGTGTTGGCTGGGATTGGCTCTGGCAGACCCCTGTGACCCTGTAGTTAGGATATAGTGGGTTGGATAATAGATAGATTTTAGTTTTCACAGAACCACAAAAATTGACCCAATGGATGTGTCAGTGTTGAAAAGGTATAGCAGCTGTACAACAATGTAACATTTGAAACTATTTTGCTAAGTGTAAATTTAGGGCACTTCAACTTTGCTGAGTTGAAAAGGTTAAGTTTAGGGTGGTTTTATGGGTTGTGAACAAACTACACTAAATGCAGTGGAAAATATGTTAGAGTGAATGACGGGTGAAAATTGACCTGAATGACATGGCAAGGTAAAACATTTTTCATATCTGTGCAAATTATTCAATGTTTAACTCTTTCCTATTCCTAATTAATTTGGGAAACGTAGGTGAAGTCAAAAGGTTCCATCCTGAATAGATGAAATGTAGAGGTGCAGAAATGGGTTAAATTTAATCCAATGACACTGTAAGGATTAAGTGAAGACAGGCTTGGTCCGTCTCAGGAATTAAATCCAGCTAAGTTGGCAGTTTTCTCATTTTATCCAGGTAGTCCCAAGTATGAAGCTCAGCTTGATGCAAGACTTTAGAGTGCAACCTGCTCAAGATAACAGGAGTGAAACTTGACATGCTCTGTCTTCTGGAGGTACAACCAGCTCATTCCATTCCATATGTATGCCCCAATGCCCATATAGGTCTAAACCTGCAGAATATGAATGTGTTTATTTTGGCTTCAGACCCAGCAGGTAATGGAGCACCGCTTCTCGGTGTCTGAGGGGCTTACCTGCAGTGCTCTGGTGCATGCTTGTCTGTCAGCAGCTGCAGGTAGATCGATTGTGTCCGTCTCTTCATGCACCAGTTCTGTATAAAACACAAATGCACATCAATTGCTACACGATGAAAAGAATATCTTGTGAAATCCATTTCCAGTATGGAGATAGAAAACATAAAGGAAATCAATACCTGCGCGAAGGCAATGAAGAACAGCTGCTCGTGTGTGTATCTGAGTCCAGGAAGGGGACGCTCTGGGCCGTGCTCTCTAACCCACTTCTGGTAAGCCTGTAAAGTTATTGATAGTATTTTTTGTTATGTATCTTTTAGTGAAGTGCCCAGATGCAGACCCATGTGCCCTCCGAAGAAAATAGCAGGAACTTACATAGTAAGCGAGTTTAAGTCCCCCCATGTCTGCGATGTTCTCTCCCAAAGTCAGCCTGCCATTGACCTGCCCATGTATCAGAGAAAGTGTAAGCTGGCATGGAGCAATGGACACCAACAGGTGACTGAATGCCATGTACTTACCCTTTGGTTGTAGACTGTAAAGTTATCATAAAGATGGACAATGCACTCTGCCTTTTTCTGAAACTTGTAGTAGGATTCCTCTGTCCACCACTGTTTCAGGTTCCCATAACGATCATACTGTCCCCCTGGAAAAAAAAAAATAAAAGGAATGCTCCAAATATGGAACTGTGATGGTGGCAGAGTATTGGAAACTGTTAACAACAATTACATTATTTGCCCAAACAGGTATAAACAGGAAAAATGTAAAAAAAAAAAGAAGCATCAGGCTCACGATTAGTGGAGAGGTACAGTAGTCCTCTACTTCATTGTCTACATGCTGAATAAATATTATGCGGGGTAATTGAAGTATTCAAATTAAGGAAAAGAAGAAGTGAATATTATTTTTTTAAGTAAGTAAAAGAAGCAAGTAAGTAACTATTAGTCATCAGTAGGCAGCTTTTTAAAAGAGAAAATATACTTTAACTCAGCCTGTTAAATTTAAGGTCTAAAACTTAAATTAAGCTATAGTTGTGTGCAAAAGTGTGATGAACGTAGTGCTCTTAACTGCCCTCTTGAACAGCACGTTTAAAGAACACTACTTTGGATTTGTTTCCCATTTATTGTGCCTCAGAATGAAAATAACATGCCGCAAGGGATGATAGAAGGGATCAGGAGATAAAGAGTCATATACTTAGCCAAGGTTTGAAACCGTAACACACTATTACCAGATGTCAAAGCCAAAACAAAATCCTAAATCCTAAATCAAAGAGAGCAGAATGTGGCTGGAGAAGGCACAAACACACTTGCAAATACTTTTTCTTTTTTTTTAAGGATTATCTTCAAACTCTGACACTCCAGAAGTCTCATCCTTGGCCCTTTATATGTCTCACCCTAACCCTAACCACTCAAAAATGTAAACATTTTTAGAAAACTTTTTTGTCTTTCGGCTGCTCCTGTTAGTGGTTGCCACAGTGGATTATCTTCTTCCATATCTTTCTGTCCTCTGCATCGTGTTCTGTCACACCCACCACCTGCATGTCCTCTCTCACAACATACATAAACCTTCTCTTAGGCCTTTGTCTTTCCTCTTGCCTTGCAGGTCTATCCTTAGCATCCTTCTCCCAATATATCCAGCATCTCTCCTCTGCACATGTCCAAACCAATGCAATCTCGCCTCTGACTTTGTCTCTCAACCGTCCAACCTGATGTGACCCTCTATTGTACTAATTTCTAATCTTATCCATCCTTATCATACCCAATGCAAATCTTAACATCTTTAACTCTGCCACGTCCAGCTCTGTCTCCTGCTTTCTGGTCAGTGCCACCGTCTCCAACCCATATAAAATAACTGGTCTCACTACCGTCCTGTAGACCTTCCCTTTCCCTCTTGCTGATACCCGTCTGTCACAAATTACTCCTGTCACTCTTCTCCACCCACTCCACCCTGCCTGGACTCTCTTTTTCACCTCTCTTCCACAATCCCTGTTACTCTGTTGATCCCAAGTATTTAAACTCATCCACCTTTGCCAACTCTACTCCTTGCATCCTAACCATTCCACTGACCTCCCTCTCATTTACACACATGTATTCTGTCTTGTTCCTAATGACCTTCATTCATCTCCTCTCAAGAGCATGTCTCTACCTCTCCAGGGTCTCCTCAACCTGCTCCCTGCTATCGCTACATATCACAATGTCATCAGCAAACATCATAGTCCACGGGGACTCCTGTCTAATCTCGTCTGTCAACGTGTCCATCACCATTTCAAATAAGAAAACACAAACTATAAATACCTAATTGAAGAATGGAATAATAGAAAATGATTTATTAGATAACTTGGACTTCTTAAAAATAAAGTACAAGAAACAAAATAAGGAAATTAAAGCAAAATATCAAGAATATAAAGTATCCCAGAACAGACAGACAAAAAAGAAATTTCAATTATAGACCCAAATTAAATACATAGAAAAAATATTTTAGATAAGATGGCTAGGAGACCCCTGAAGCATTCTACCTTCTTGTGGTAGGGGTCAGATGTTTGGTACCAAATAACAAAAGAACGCATTTTTGGAGACAACAGGTAGGCCAACATCCCAAATTACAAAGCAGTTGTCCTACAGAAAGTATGAAAAGTAACAGGGGAAGTCGAGAGAAACTAAGAGGCAAACATAACTGCAGGGTGGACAGGGTGAACACTGATCAGAGAATGAGTGGGGACAAATGGGGCAAATCCATGGACTGAGTTCCAAGAGACAACCGTTTCCAATGCTACACAAAACATTCCTAATTCACAACAAAGCCACACCAAATGGCATCACCGGAAAATGCAAAATATTTGTAGGACCTCTACAAAAGGCTGAATTCAATAAAAATGATAGCAGAAATCTATTTAATGGTCTCAAGAAAAACCCCAGAAGTTAAAAACCAGAAAATAACATGGAGAAAAACAAATGAAAAATAATAAAGAGTATAAATCATATCCCCATTATCCACAGTGTTGTTTTTGTTTTTCCCTGAGCTAGGATTATTCAGGATTATGGAGTCTTACCCCAGTCATCGTAGCCATGTGTTAACTCATGCCCGATGATGGCACCAATTCCTCCATAGTTCAAAGACCTGAAACAGATTATTTTGTGTTAATGAACGCACACCCATTGAAGATTATGGTTTTATGTTCTGGATTTCAGAGGTGACAATGGGTCTAATATGTGACAGTGGGTGCTAAAGCATAATAAATGAGTTATTACATTCACAATAAGTGGTTGAGTGTTTAAGTCATTGGAGTATAAACCACAGAGTCTTTGGTTCATTCCATGCCTCTGCTCCAATTGTATGCAAACATCCATTCATTTTCACCCTTATGTTCAGTGTTCTAGATTGTATATAACCATGCATTCAGAAAAATATCCTTTTATTCTCTACTTGTAAATGGCCATGGGCTGGTGTTCACTATAGAACGTGGAATGCGCGTGTGTGTATTGGCCCATTTTTCATTGGATTTGAAAGTTTTTGGATCACAAATCAAAACTTTTAGTGGTTAGTCAAGTGTCCTATGAATACAACTAAAGCAGTAAGTGGATTGAAAAAGTATTCAGACCTCTTCATTTTCTGCACATGTTATTGTGTTGTAGATTTCATTTTATAATTGAAACATTTGTAATTTTTATTAATCTACACTGAATAACCCATAATGACAAAGTGAAAGCACATTTTCAGAAAGGTCTGCAAATTTATTAAAAATCAAAAACTGCAATCTCTCATTTATCTAAGTCTTCAGATCCTTTTCTGTGGTACTCCAGATTGTGGTCAGGTGCATCCTGCTTGCTTTAATTGTCCTTGAGGTGTGTCTAGAACATGATTGGAGTCCACCTGGGCAAACTGAATTGACCAACCATAGTTTAGAAAGGCACATATGTACCTGTGTATATAAGGTCTCAGAATGCACACAGCATGTCAAGGTAAAAACCAAGTTATGAAGTCCAAGGAACTCACTGTGGACCTCTGCAATCAAACTAAAAGATTCTCTGGTCTGTTAAGGCAACAATTGAACTCTTTGGGCAGAACTCTATAAAGTCTATGATTTCTGGTGAAGACCGGGCACTGCTCATCACCTTGCGTAATAGCATGAATGGTAAGTTGGTGGCAACATCATGCTATGGGGGTGCTATTCTGCAGCAGGTACAGGGAAACTGGTCAGAATTGACAGAAGGAAAATTGCAGCCAAATGCAGAGAAAGAAAACCTGCCCAGAGATGATCTGCTAGAAAGATTGTGCAAATTCAGGTGTGCAAATCTTGTAGAGACTTCCCAAAGAAGACTTGAAACTGTAATTGCTGCCAAAGTAAGGGTCTGAATACTTATTTGAATGAGTCACATCAGTTTTGATTTTTAATAAATTTGCAAACCTTTCTAAGAACACGCCTTTACTTTGTCATCATGAGTTATTGAGTGTGGATTGATGGGAAAAATAGTAAATTTATCAATTTAAAATGAAATCTTCAAGACAGTACAGTGGGCAGAAAGTGAAAGGGTCTGAATACTTTCTGAATCCACTGTATGGCTGTAGCATGACAACCCTAACTTTTCTTTAGTACAAGTAATGACACAAAAGAGGTACCCAATTTTTAAGTTTGGGTTCTTTTCAGGGAGGTTTTCTAACAGGGTTAGACTCAGGAATGAAAAATAATAGAAATAAGGGTGGATAATACCATGGACTGTGCATTGTAAGTGACTGGTGTCCCATTTGGATTTGGCTCTTGCCATCCATGCGTCAATTTTACAATAGGATGTATCTTCCACAATCATTAACTAATTGAATGGTCTTAATTATTAATGTAAGGATGGATGGATATTCATTTTCTTAGCTGAAGATGCAAACAAACTACAATATAAATGTGTATAATGCCTAAAAAGAAAACAACCCTAACATTATAATGGTATTAAAACCAAAGCTAAATGAGAGACTATGAATGAATTTTACTCATTCATTTAATGGTAAAGTATAAAATTTGTACAACAGAAGCGCTCAATGAATAAAGATTTCGATTGCACTCTTTTCCTGACTGGACAGTTTTGCACAGCTCTAGTTTCCATGCAACTGGAAACAGAGGGCTGCGGAATGGGGTGTGGACAGACAAGGGGGTGGGGTTTGGATGTCAGACTCCCGACCATGTAAGGTTATGCTCGTTTGCATGAATGGTAGACAGATAATGAAAATCTATCTAATGAGAAAGTGTCTACATTGGTGTGAATGACACTACAAGAAGCTTCATTACCACAGCAATAGACATGATGACTTCGATCTGATCACTTAATGAGTCGCTAAAGATGGAAATGATAAAGAAACGATACTCTATAACCCTTGAATAATTATCTAACCCTGAATGCACTTTCCCATACATCTCATACATAATAAATCGTTCGTATAAGATAATATATCCTACATAAAAAATAATATCTGGTACATATAAGAAATTATCTGTGGTGGGCTGGTGCCCTGCCCGGGATTTGTTCCTGCCTTGCGCCATGTGCTGGCTGGGATTGGCTCCGGCAGACTCCCGTGACCCTGTGTTAGAATAAAGCGGGTTGGATAATGACTGACTGACTGACTATAAGAAATTATCTTGTGTGTATGACATATTATGATGTAAGTAGGAGATAGGATTTACACCTCTGCTTTTGCAAACTTGTAAAAAAAAATGAAATTTTATTTATAGAATAATGATTGCATTTCCAATCATGCACACCATGCAGATATAACGACAGCAACACAAAGAAGCATGTGACTGATGTTTCAATGGGCTCTGTCATATGTTATTAATCTAAATACCGCACGCTCCCAGTTGTCGCTCATGCCACTGATTGGCTCTATCAAAAAGTGACGCCTGATGAGTGACTCCTGAGCATTGATGAGTGATCTAAAATGAGCAACGAGTAATGAGTGACTACTGATGATACGAAGCAATACTGATGTTTCATGACTGGAGATGTGAAAAATGGCAAAGTCCTAAAATGGATGCCATACGTGCATAGTTAGATGTGGATGGCATGATGCTAAATGACACTGACTTGATGATGATCCATCCTGCTTGCCTCTGCCAGGGACTTTACTTGATCCGCCAAAGCATGTTCTCATTTTCCTCATGAAATAACCAGTTCATAAAATGCTGCACAAGTTCCAGAATAGCTGTTTGAAAACAGCAGTTACTTGTACGTCAGTTAAAAGTTATTATATCATTAACTGAGTCTGATTTACGAATAATTTTCTTCTTCTATTGGAATGTACAGTTAATATGTTGTTACATTGTCATAGTTGGCTTTGAACTAAGATAACTCCTAATGTTAGTGTATTTCACATACAGTAAGTTATGGTGCTTTGCAGCACTGTTTTAAGTATGTGAAGGTTTGGATTGTAGATTATGAACTGTTTTTAAAATGCATTTCCACATATTTGTGTATTAATGCTCTGGCTGCTGACAAAAGTTGAGAAACCAATTGCTTTGTTCCTATCATCCAGACAGTGGACTGACTGTGCTATACAATTTTCTAGGGTTGATTGTGTCTAAATGATGTTGCTGTTAATTTATTATTGCCTGCACTATTTGAATCAGTTAGCCTCTTTTTTTATTTAATTATTTCGTATATTTAAGAACACCTTGTGAAACCTAAATCATGACTTTATAAAAATGTATTAGCAACATTTACTCATGTTTATGTATACATAAATAAATAATTTCCAATGCATTAAGTTGCAAATTACCCTTTTGTTATAATTTTGTTTTTCTCATGAATTCATGATGTTTGAAAATTGCCTGACTCTTTAGGTGGTAAGCACCTTGCATTTCTATGTAATTAATTGTCTTTGACGCATGAACAACTGCTGTTTTCATATGGTTATTTTGGCTTCTATGCAGCATTTTATGTACTGGTTAATTTGAGGGAGAAATGAGGAAATGGTTTGGCAGATCGTTTAAAGCTTATCGCCCCGGCAAGCAGGACTGGACAGGGTTGGTTTAGTTTCTTCTTTGTTTCGACCTGCTCACGTCTTATTATGCAAATAAGGGTGACGTTACGCGGTCGGGTCAGATATTCAAACCCCGCCCATTTCAGTTTCTGCTCATCCCGCCTCCTCAGAGAGTAGCACTTGCGGCACTTCGGCTCTCAAACTGCCCGCCAAATTCAATGGTAGTTTGTACAAAGAACAGATAAACAGGTCAGACTTTGGAAACTCGTTTATTGGAGGACATGCAAGGGCATAGACCACTAAATGAACAAATATATGGTACAAAAATGTACCGTGCCATTCTTGTCAGGTAAATGCAACGAGTGACTGAGAATCTGTGGAGCAACCCTGTATAATTTTAGGTGGCAAGATAGCGATTTTCAACTTGCCTCATTAGTTCTCGTAGACATAACATTCTCAGATCCCTTTAACCCCATTCAGGGTGAGTTGGGGAGAGGGGCTATGTGTTTGTCTGTCTGTTTTGAAGGTGCAACACATGATACACTGTACAGTGTCTTTTATTTAATTAGCAGGGATAAGTAGTGATAGTAAGGGTGAATTAGGGGCGTGACTAAAGAAGATTGTGGCGTGTGATGCACTGGCACTTCTTACAGGGTTTGTGCCCAGTGAACCAGTTCAGAGTTGTGTGGAGTGGGTGCCTATCCTCTCAACCTGGTCTGGGCGCTAGTCCATTGCATCCTGCATATATTCAAATTTACTCATACCAGTTCAATTTCAAACTACTAATTACAGTCTTAAAAATAATGGTTTCTAAAAATGGCACTTTATTGCGTCGTCGTACAACTCCTTGACAAAGAACCATTTTGTTCTGGAAAGAGTTCATTGCAAATAGAATTACTGTTTTTGGGCTTTGAAAAATTTATAATATGTGGACAGTACAGAGATCTTTAATGTACAGTTGGTGGCAGCTCAAGAAAACCTGAGCTTAGCCTGTGTTAATATATGCTGCAAAAGTCCTTTAAAAATCATAAAATAAATTTTTTGAATGTTATTGTCTATTCATGGCTATTTATGGGACCTGTTGATTAAAGTAAATATGCTGTAAGAACATGCAAATTCCACATAGGCAGTGATTGGATTTGGATTCTGGCATAAACATTGTGGCCCGTCATCACCCTGAACTTAATAAATGGATTATGACATGGATGTATCAGTATAAACGGACATCTTTTAAAAACATATCCCAGCAAACAAACTGATGCTATAGGTCAATGTAGGCCTAGTGTGGGCAAACAGACAGGGAACCCAAGTTTAGCCAGAAACCTAAAAAGAACTCCATAACTTTGTGGTCCATCCATCTATTTTCTATACCCATTTATCCAGGGTATGCTTGCAGGGAGGCTGGAGTCTATCTCAACAAGCAATATGCACAGGCAAGAACAACCAGCTGATTAGGCTGAACACACACATACACCCCCCCCCCCCCCCCCCCCCCCCAAACACACACACACAGGAGCCAATTTAGCACCAGTTCATCTAACCTGCATGTCTTCAGGCTGTAAAAGGAAACACAAGCACCATGAAACCCACACTCTTTAAAATAATGGTTCTTCAATGGCAGTTTTTTAATTCTTTAAAGGACTGTGTGGTTCCTCGTAGAGCAATTGCTTGACATAAATATATATGCCATGCCTATATGCTTGAAATATATATATAGGCAATTTTAGACAATTTAAATATGCTACTTTTTGAAGCCTTGTAAATTGTTATTTATACTTCTACATTCAAAATCTAAAACCCACTGACAATTTGTGACATTAAAATGCAGGAAACTATGTGGTATAGTGATTACATTGGCTCAGCATTACCAGACCATCTCTGGACAAATAAGAGACTTATACTAAACTTCCACTGCCAGCAATTAACCCATTTTAGGCCGTTACTTTTAAGGGGCTGTTGGGCCAGCGCGGTATTTAATTGGGGTTTTCCCAAGCCCACTTTGCCCATGTTCTGCCAACATGTGGCCACTGTATGCCATTTTGCTAGGACACTCCCTTTACATGATGATAGCATCCCAGTCATCTTAATGCTTTCTTTTGTAGAGGTCTTATACATCGCTCTACCACCGTTAATAAATCTACTTTTTAATTCATCATTTTAATTCGGCACAGGCTTGCGGTGAGAAAGTGATTATCCTTAGACCTTTATGTGTGAAAAAAACCCACCCTGGACAGGTAGCTGTCAGTTGGTAGACGCATTCGCCCGCACAGTGGCAAAGCAGGGTCGCTCTGACTCCACGCCTTTAGACTGAGAGAGAAGATCGGCGCCAACAGGAAACTCTTTTTTTTGTGAAAATAGCATACTCTCACACTTCACCTCCTATAAACAGCCTCACAGCAGACAATTAATCAATCAAATTTCATGCAGCACTTTTCTCAAAGCACACAATCACAAAGTACTCTACTAAGCCCAAAAGAATACAATTCAAAGCAGCAAGATAGTGTAGTGCAGTTTTTTTTTAAAGAGAATCTGTGCCTTCAAACGTTTAGAGTATGTACTGTATGCCAGGGTTCTGGAAAATTAATTTTTTTCATACAATCAAACGATGATAAAAAGATCAGAGGCGCACGCATGCTTGGCGAATGAAGCGGCTTAAATAAATGCTTTATAAAAAAATCAAACAATTAAAGCGAGTTTTTGTTGAATGTACTGCCATTCGAGAATGGTTAGAGGTAGGGCTACTTTAGAGTAAATTAATCCGTTTTGCGTTTTGTCACTCTCAGATTTTGTAAAGAAGCACATTAACACACTTAGGAATGCCTAAAACGTG
Organism: Polypterus bichir lapradei; assembly: GCA_026402145.1. Taxonomy (NCBI): domain Eukaryota; kingdom Metazoa; phylum Chordata; class Cladistia; order Polypteriformes; family Polypteridae; genus Polypterus; species Polypterus bichir. Next base: position 110,724,853 of record JANRMT010062813.1, on the reverse strand, counting down.
CTTAAAAAGCAAACACGTCTCCTAGGTGTCAATGAAACGCACTAATTTCTTTGGGTGCCATTCATCAGTCCATCCTTTTTCTGAGGCGCTTGTTCAGTTGAGAGTCGCGGAGAGCGGTTACCTCTCCCAAAAGCGCTGGGCGCTTTGCATCTCAGGGCGCACACACTCTTAAAAATATTGGCTCTTTGATCGTTCTTTACTGGGTTGTGTGGTCCCTCACAAAATTACTGCTTGCCAAAGCACCATTTTATTCCGGGATGGGTTCTTTGCATAGGAAGTTGGTTCTTTGTGCTTTGAACGTCGTCCTAATATATAGACAAAAAAAAGTCTTTAATGCGTAGGCTAACGAGTAGGACACTAATCGATTAAGCAAACCTGAACTTGAGCTTCTGTTATTGTATGCCTTTTCATGAAAACATTGGTATTTCACAAATATGTTACCATGCTATTCATGGTTATTTACTGCATAGAGCTATAGATGTAAATAAATAGAGGTTCTTTCTGGAGCCTTCATGTTGATGGGTCTTTTAGGAACCATAATAGTTCACCAAAGGTAATGAAGAACCACTCTGGCACCATTAGTTTTAAGAATGCACAATCACTAATGTGAAGCAGGTTTGGCAAGCTGGAGGCCTACATTGCTGGGACCCTGAAGCTTGAACTGTTATGGGGGCCTCTTTAACAAGGTCTGGGTAACCATTTTCTTCAATTGGGTTATTCCGCCACAGATCGACACATTTTTTTAATACTTTCATAACCTTTAAATTTTTATTTTAACTATTATTTTGTATTGAATCACACTATTATTATTTTCTAAAAATAATACATCTTCTCATACAGTAGACATCCACACATTTTTAGCATTGTGCACTAAAGTTGCTTCTGGGGCCCCTCTAGGATTATTGGCCCTGAAGCTTAAGTGTCATAGTAAATCCCCGTCTGGGTTTAGCGTCGGAAATTGCGGTTGAGGTGAAGGAGGAAACCCCACAGGCACACGCGGAGACAGTGCAAACTCCACACAAGCATTGTTGGTTGAACACAATTTCGCTCCTAAATATGATATTTTATTAACAAATACAATCTGATGAAGCACAATGCTAGCATATATTGACTAAACTAGTGAAATCTTTTGAGTCTTAAAAACCACTCCTTCTAGCCCGAAGGTTGTCACATTGCTGGATTGCCTTGAATGAGAGAAACCATCAATCTCAATAAAATCATTCATTTTGAAATATTGGAGAACGCACGAAGCGCGACAACTCGGCGCTGCCTCAGATCAACTGAAAATAAGCAAGTGGTCTACGATTTAGCAAGCAATTCATATCCTGCAGTGAGATGCGCACTTCACTATTAAAGAATTAAAAAATATACTGTCGTTCTCAAAATCGTTGTGATCACATCTCCTTGTACAATATGACAGCGAAGCTTCGCTCTTAGCAGCGCCGCCAGAAGACACTTGTCAGCGAGCTTCGCCTTATTTATTTGAGAAACTGGAATGGTAGTTAAAGAAAGACTGATAGCTAATATAGCAGCTAAGGTAATTGCTGCAGCACAGGCAGACGCGGAATGAGAACATTAGGCGTGGAATAAAGATAACTTACAACATTCTATCGAGCCTGTCCGTAGATTCATCCGTCCATTACAGAACCTGCTTACTATATGGGCATGGTGGGCTGCAGCACATTTGGGTATGTGGGAAGGGCAACGACATGACAAAATAAGCTCAAACGTGTTTTTTTTTTTTTTTTGGCCAATTTGCCATTGAGTGGACATATGATCCGGTTTGTTCTGCACTACCAAGCCTCTGTTTCATCCGCAGCCACGACCACGAACTACCTTTAACCCGTTCAGTGTCATGAGGAGTCGGAGCCAAGGCAGGAACGGGACCCTCGGTGGCTTAGATTCAATTACAGAGCAAACGCACAACCACACAACATGTAATCGGGACAATAAACCCAAAACGAATGTTTTTGTCGAAGTTCAGACATTAACGTGAAATAATTTTAATTTCACCCTTTAATAAAATAATCCTTCAGTGTTGGTCCATGTGTTTCACCCACTGGCCCTTTGTGACCCAGAAATGGATATACGGGTTATAGAATGAGTGGATGGTTGGGCTAATATTTGTTGTAGCGAAAAAAAATAAATCATCAATGTATTTTGTCAAAAGGGAAATGAATCTGAAGAAATGTGCTTATTTTTGCTCCCTAAAACGAACAGATTTGCTTTTGGTCCTCACCTGAAGAAAAGCGGAAGGCTTTATAACAGCTAATAGGATCCAGCACAGGATGGGAAAAGCTCACAAATCTTAAAAACTGACAACATCCAGATGAAAATATATGGGTCATGATAATGTTTGAAAGATTTTTGAACTAAGAATGGAAATGTGTACGAATTTTGAAATCTGGTAAAAGCATGTTGTAGGGAGCAAAAATCTGCAAGGTAATTGATATCAGATTGAATGAGGCAGTCCATAGGAGATAAATATGCTGGTTTCTGAAAACCTTGCAAGATGGGGTGCTCAAGAGGAAACTCTATAGATATTTACATCAGGAAGTGGTGGGTGAAAAACACAGACCTTGTGAGGTATGATAGTGTCTAGCACCATGTAGGAATGTGTAAAAACAGTTTATTGTGATGGGATGAGGTACCTCAGAAGACAGCACTCATGACAGATCTGACATGATTAGCTGCTGGACTGCAGGTATTATCAGAGCTGGCTGCATCAGATAATAGCTAGTGGAAGATGCTGCCCATGTGAGATTTTGCAGGATCTAGAACCATGAACTAAATGTACAGCAATCTTGGCATATAACAAAATCAGGTGCCAGAGACCAAAATAGAAGTATACATGCCTTTTGCATTTTAACAAAGTGAGGTAACATAAGTCACAGAAGATTACTGCCATGAACATTTCTAGACTTTTTGTGGGTCTAATCATTATAACTGTTTTTGACCCACAATCCTCTTCACACCCTTTCTCTGTGTGGGATAGGAGCCTCTCACTGTCAGCAAGGACTCAATGTTGGTTAGCTTGCTTATGCTAGGGAGCAGCTCCTCTTATGTGATTAATTAATTAATTAATTAATTAATTAACCCATTAATTACATTTATATAGGACTTTTCTTACCTATTTAAAGCACTTTACATAGTGTGAAACCACTTCAACCACCACCAGGGTGTAGCATCCACCTGGATGCCAGCCATTCTTGCCCCAGTGCGCTCATAAAATATTAGTTATTATGTGGTGAAGGGGTGTAAGAGATAGCCATTAAAGAAATGGAGAAGATTAGGTCAGAATGAACAAGGCCATGTTGGGCAATTTAGTGAGGACATCAGTGTATACCCTGCTCTTTTCGAATGATTCCCAGGGATCTTGTATAACCACAGGGAGGCAGGACTTCGTTTTACATGTCATCCAAAGGACAGCACTAGTTTTTACAACACAGTGTCCTTGTCACTGCACAGGGTATTAGAATTCACATCCTGAGTACAGGGTAAGTGCCCCCTGATGGCATCACCAACACCTCTTCCAGCAGCAGCAACCCAAACTTTTCCTAGATGGTCTCCTATTCAAATACTTGGCCCAAACATGCTTAGGGGATTAGAGATCACTGGACAAAAAATTCAAATACCAGAATGTTTGACATGATCAAGCTTTAGGGATAAAATCTGCCAACCTTTTAATATTTCACAGGATAAGAAACTAGGGAGTGAAATCCAATGGGATTTTCAAATGTGACCTATCAAAATTTTACCAGCATCTTCTGAGCTAATTTAATTCAGTTGTAGTGAATGATGGATGCTGGTCATGTGTTCTCTGGCACTGTCTAGAAGAAGCAAGGGAAATGTGCAACAGCCTCCACATAAAACAGGGTCAGCACAAGGGATGAATATATTCAGACCTTTTAACCATTAAAAAGATTAGAAATCAAATAGCAAAACAACTAAATTCACAGGAAGTGAAGAGTTTGGGTATCACAGGACAACAGATGAAACTCTGACACAACTGTGCTTATGGACTGAGCTTCTTTTGTCCTTTTGTTATCTGACAGAATCAAGCTCTAGTAAGGGAATTCTGCTGGCTCCTTGAGATTTAACAGGATTGAGTTGGTGGAGCAAAAATGCTTTAGATGAGCAATTCATAAACTGCAGTTAGTCAAAAGTACAGGATTAATAAAATATGACATTATCCAACCTTAGGAAAGGGAGTTTACAGTAATCTTAATATATTACAGGATTAGCCACCATACATGAAAATACGTAAGCCTTTTGAAATCCAACAAAGACAGGTAGTACGGAATGAAAAGTATTAAAAGCATGGATGGTGTCAAGCTTAGATTCTAGGGATGTGTATATGCAGGTCTTTTTGATATCTGTGTAAACTGGGTAACAACTCGAAATACTACAGTCAATTTTCAGAGCTGGCAGGATCAAGATTCAGAGATTAAGACTTCATGAGATCTATAAGTAACCCGTACATGTTAGATCCAACCTGATCTTTCTGCCTTTTACTATATCTTTCTTCTGGCATGCTGTTTACTTGCCTCTCACTGCTCCTCATTTTAATTCACATCAACAATGCAAATGCGAAAATCACAGTTACCATAACGTTTTTTCCAGTATGTACTCACTGAGGAAACTCTGGATTGTAGAGAGTGGGCTGCAAAATTCCAGCTGGAAAAACTAGAGAAGAGATGGAGAACTAGAGTTAAGACTCATTCTTATCACCCATCTTCATGCTAAAAATGCCTTGATTTCACACAACCCAGCTCATAACTCTTTGTTCAGTTACAGTAGTATGGAATGCCTCATCTATAATGTAAAACGTAACCAAATTGGTTGGTGTATATCCAAATGAGAGGTCTGCAAATTTCTAATTGTGCTTTCTGACCCTGTGCCCTAGATTCTGGTCATGTCCTCACAAATCCATATAAATTAATATTAATTAGTTTTGGTTGCAAATACAACACAACTGAGTATGGTATTCATTTTGGACCAACATCAAGGTGTGGCAGCTTCATTAGTTTCCAGCTGTTAAAAATCCTGGACAACTACTGTTCTAGACTAAAAAATCGAAACATTGCTTTTGCTAGCCCTGAAGGACAAATTGCTACAGCTACTGACGTTGACCTATGGCAACTCTCCATCTACAGCAGAGAAACGAGGAACAATAATTCTTCACCTTCATTAGGAAGGAGTCTGATAAAGTTAGACCTGCCCTAACCAGAAAATCTATTACAAAAACTAACTAATAAAGACAAAGGAGATAAGACCATATGGAAGGACTCATGAATTGATCATCACAAAGAGAACCAGAGGACAGAGTGAGAAGCTCAATAAACAGTAGGTGAAAACATAAACAAAATGAAAAGACAGAGGAAGTGACCACTACAGATAGTATTAGTGGATTTATGATACTGTAAGTTCATGGAGGAAGACAGATGTAGATTAAGGAGTCCAAACTAGAAACAGTTTTCTTCTTACCCATCTGGTTTTTGTTGGGCAGATAGTAAGCATTGAGTGCTTGTGGAGGAAGCAGCCATCTAGAATGCAGAAGAAAAGGAATTCTTGAACTATTGACCTAATGCAGACAGTGTTCACCCTTTTCCATTCAAGACCATTAGCACTCAAACCAGGAAACTGAGGATCACTTTTTACACACAAGTCATAAGACTACTCTATGCTCACAAATATTGCAGATAATAATATAGTATAAGATATCTTTTAAATATTGCCCACATTTGTTGCATTCAGAGTATGAGGTGGATTCATTTTAGAATCTATCATTTGTATTGTAATATTATCACTAGTCTGTATACAGTGTGTATAACGTATACACATGAACTGAACTCAGCTGAATTGGACAATCTAGACTGGTTCTAGAGTCTATGAGCCAACTCTGGGGTCAGTAACTAAGAGGATTAATGGGAACAGCTAAAAATGAGTGACCTGCAAGTTTGAAATTAGTGAGCAAGTGACTCTCAAGTGGTCACCGTGAGAATAAGTGGTCATTATTCATTTAGGTGTCTGTGGGCAGCCACTCCATACTTTGAGGATCAAGTACACTTACGCAGTTTTGTCCACTTCCTGGTGAATCTTCTTCACAGACATCTTGATGTTGAATTTAATACTGTTGAGCACATTTCGGAAGTAGGTTTTCTCATTGACCTCAAACTGGCAAAAGACAAAATTCAACTCTGATACAGTTCTGGCATTCCTACAGACTAATAACAGTGCTAGGATGAAGAGAACCCACCTCATATTCTGCATCAATAGCTTCTGGTCTCAGGAGGAAATCCGGGTATCCAATCATTACCATCATGTGACGTAACTGGGGGCAGAAAAAGCCTATGGTGAATTTAACAGAGTAGTTTCCTGATACTGCTGACCCACCATCTCTGAAAGGCGCAACCAACGTTCAAAATATGGGGAATGGGTTTGGGGGGATGGGTTTGGTTGGTATTGTGTATTTTCTAATTAAGTCTTCAAACCCTTATAAGCACTGCCAGTACTGGGTTATTTTGTGCGAAGCTTATTAGTGTGTCAACTGATTGTTCGGTAGATCATTTGTGTTGCTGGGTTTTTCCCCACTATATGATCTGCACCCTAGAAAAATGCCTAATTTGCCTTCATGGTGGCACCAGCCCTGCCTGTAAGTCTCACAATCAAAACCGTGGGGGTGGGGTCCCTGAAAACATTTTTCAAAAATATGTTTTGCCGTTATAAATAACTTAGCGATGCACATTACTGGATATAAAAGGCAATAAGCTCAAAAGTGAATTTAGAAGAAGGTCATTGTTGTTCCTTTTTTATTTACTCTTTAACCAATAAGTTTCTGCCATCTGCACTCTTAAGTAACTAGAACTGAAGTGCTGGTCACTGGTAGGGTAGCCCTAATGATTTTCTATTTCTCTACACTGCTTTAAAGTGAAGAAAGGAAAAGAAAGTTCTCTACTTGCATATTTGCTTTCCAAAGTTCAAACAGAACAACAAAAATCCTGTTAAAGTGAGAATCAGCATAGCTCTGGCAAGGGATTTGATGGCCTCTGCACTCCTGAACAAAAGGGCACACGTGTCACGGAAAATGGCTGTTCTGTGTGACGATAGTCAAAAGATCGATTTAGCAAGGCTTTTGGTTGCAAATTGCATATCTCTGTGTAATGCAATTTGTCTACTTAAGATATTCAGATCTTAATTAATAGGATTAATAGAGATGAATGTATATTCCACAGTACCAGAGTAAGAATTCAGTGTTCATCCAACAATGAAGCTCTAAAGCAGACCCCCATTATCATTGGGTATATTTCACATTGGATGAAGACCTACCTTGGCTCGGGCTGCCTCCTTTGTCTTATCATCCATCCAGTCGAGCTCCTGCAGTCTGTTGTCCAGAGAATGCTTGATGTCCTCAACTAGCTGCTGCACCTAGAAAGACATGACAACATTTATAGAGCTCCTAAAAAATGGAGAATACCCTCCTACAAAGATGGACACATACCTTGATTTTGCTAGATGAAGTGAAATACTCTCCAACAAAAAGCGCCCCCAGTGCCATGCCAAAGTGCTTGTTTGCCTGGTTCAGGCATGTGCGACTCCGCTCCAGCTGTTGCTCTGTGCCATCTATCTCCCGAGAAAACTCGTGAATGGCGTCACGGAATGGAGTGGACAGGTGCTCACTGAGGGCCACCACAATGCGCCACAGCATATAGTTGTGCAGAATCCTATAAGGGGAATCAGTGAGTCCAGTCAGCACACCGCAGAGTCAAGCTTGGACACTTGTACAGCACTGAATGTATGATTTGGAAGCACCAATGGCTTTTGTGTGTCATTAAGGGTCTGATTTTAATTGCCTCTGACTTATTTATAAAACAACTGTGTATATGTGTAAATCTCAGTGTGAAAGAAGGGGAACAAATTCTGAAGTGATAATGATAAAACTAGCTACTCCATCAGAACTTATGACCAACTGCGGGAGATGATAATTCACACTAAATTGCTAGCAATACATACAGCACACACGTTTCTGTCAAAGGAGCAAAATGTGCCACTTTGAAAATATTATATTTATCAAGGGCAACCCATAACTTTGTTCTTTTTAGGAATATGAGTTCCAAAGAAGAAAATGAAGAGTAAAGTAGTTAAAAAATTAAAAAGACCACATCACACTAGCAACTAAAATCATCATCATGGGGTTAGATAGAAATCAGATTTTATTTAGCATCTTTTAGCAGTGTGTCATCAAGTAGAATTAAAATAGGGTGCTGACATAACATACTGAGGTTATTTCCATATACTTTGAAAAATGTCCTAACTCAAGTCATTAGAGGAAATTAATTTGTGCAATGATACAAGGGTATAAAGATACCTTTCATACATACCATACTGTCATTTACAACTTGTATCTGTTAGAGAGCTTACGTTTTCTTATACATATAAAACAAACTTTGTCTTCCCATTTCCCCAAAGATGTGCATGATAGATTGATTGATGATTCTAAGTTGGCTTTATATGTGATTGGGTGTGGGTGAGCAGGCCCTACACTGGACTGGGGTCCTGTCAAGACCATGTCTTCCACACAATATTGCCAGCATAGGCTCTGATGCCAATAACTGTGTATTGAAATGGCTTTAAGAATGTTATATACTACAGGTAATGGTTTACGTTCATGACTGATTGCCAATTTACAGTTAAGTACAATATTTCTATTAATTACTGTCTCATCATGCACAAGGACTTCCACACTAATGCCTCTTTAAAGCAGACTATTTCCATCCATAGCCCATTACCCATTTGCAGGTTATTTTATAGTTTTCCTTGGATCAGCTGTTTTTACGACTAACTCCCACATGGCTTGCTTTAAAGCATCTGTAACATTTATTTTATTAGAATATGCAGGAAATTAATATTATTTAGAAAACCTAATACAAATAAATAAAATAATAAAGAAAAATGATTACCAACTTATTAGCACTAATGTACAATAAAAATCCTGTAAACTCAGTTATATTATGGCATTTTAAAATGATGGGTGACACAGTGCCGCAGCAGCTAGTGCTATCTATCTATCTATCTATCTATCTATCTATCTATCTATCTATCTAT
>JANRMT010062813.1:110702733-110713632 GCA_026402145.1 Polypterus bichir lapradei | reverse complement strand
ATTCAAGGCATTCATAGTCTGAATCACAATATGATTGTATGGGTGGTTACCTATCAGGTAACGCTTGTGGTTGGTCAGCAAGTCGGCTGATAGTGATGCTATATATATAGTGATGCTATATATATATATATCTGCTTGGGTTTCCTCCGGGTACTCCGGTTTCCTCCCACAGTCCAAAGACGTGCAGGTTAGGTGGACTGGCGATTCTAAATTGTCCCTAGTGTGTGCTTGGTGTGTGGGTGTGTGTGTCCTGCGGTGGGTTGGCGCCCTGCCCAGGATTGGTTCTTGCCTTGCGCCCTATGTTGGCTGGGATTGGCTCCAGCAGCCCCCGTGACCCTGTGTTCGGATTCAGCGGGTTGGTAAATGGATATATATTCAGTGCCAATGTGCATGCGTTGAAGACACATTTCTTTGTATATGTCTAGGAGTTAAAAGATATTTTGCAGCTTTGTATCAGTTAAGTTTTCTTTTAAGGATTTTGACCTGGTTTGTCGCATTTGAGGTCGTGGAGTTCTTATAGCGTCATTATGCATGATGTAATCTGCGCTCATTTTCAAAACAGTGATCGATAGAAAAAGAGATAGAGATACATACTGGTCCAAAGCAGCATAGGGAAAAAAGCAAAATGAGCTTACGCTTAATTTCTTATGCGGAACACGGCGAGACACCACACTAGACAAAGAAGCGTTCGGTGCGTTCCGGCAAGTCGAGCGCGGCTTACAGCGGAGGGGGGCCGCTGAACACCCCACTGCTCTGTTGCAAGAAAAAAATCAAACACTATGATCAGAATAATTTCATATTCCTCTCAATAACAAATAGAAAAGAAAACAATGAACAAACAACGACCCCACAGTGTTTCATTGCACATTAAAACGTGCATCATAGCAATTAGATGAACGCATCCTCAGCTTGGATTGTACAATTATTACAGATCTTTCACATTCTTTATAACATAAAGGCACAGTACTTCGTTGTGGCCGGCGATATTAAATGGCAACGTTCATTTTTAAAAGAGCAACAACTCATGTCCTGCAATGAGCACTAGGGTCTCCATTATTAAGAAATAAATCGGATCTAAGGAACTGTCACTTACATGTACTAACATGTTGTGCCTGTTATATGAATTTGATGCTGTATCACATGTAGGAGTCTAAATCAGAATTTCCTATCCTCTGTCCATCCGTCCATATTAAAGGTGGTGCCTTTTCAGTTTGGGTTCTTTTTATTCTACCTGCCATGTGTAAAGCAAAATCCAGTAAGGTTGCGACTTCAGCCAGTGTCCATTAGATTTCATTGTCTATTGGAGTGTTTTCAAATGTGATTCATTTTAGAAACATTTTGCTGCATGGTTAATATACACTTCTCCGCATATTCAGTTCTTTCTTGTTTTTAATAGATACTTCTGAAAAGCATTTTCCATGATGAGGACCCTCTTGAGGTTTTTTTATGGCCACCAATTGCTGCATAAGTGTCGGACACTATAGCTTAGAATAAGGAGGAAAGTTTCAGTTCCAAATTTGCTTTGGTTTGTTGTTAATTAGACCTTTTTTCAGTGAAGAGGAATTATTTGGTAAGAGAGATGTGTTGCTCAAGACACAGAAGTTACATTCACATTCAAAAAAAGAAACTAAAAAAGAAAGGAGTGTGAATCATAATTGAAAACACTCAGTCTATAGCGATGAGTAACCAGATGGTGAAATCATCAAGGGTAACACTTTGGTGCTGAGCGGAACAGGAGAGTCCCATAGCTTAAGCACACCAAGGATAGAATGTCTGTTCCTTGTGGTGTGTCCATTTTGAACTGCAGTATTTCAAGAAACAATGGGAACTGGGACAAAGAGGGCATAAATTGAGCAGTAACAGATCATGGAGAGACATGAGACTTATTCTATCAGAAATGCAACTGAGACTATATAGTTGTTATAATCTGCCATAACTCCAGTCCCTACAGAAATTAGCTTAAATTTACAGTTTTTTTATAGTACAGCAGGTTGCAGCCAAAATTCATAGTCATAACAGAGCCATACTGTTGGCTGTTTTCATTCAGTAAAGTGTGCTGAGTGCCAGATTACATGATGAAAGATGAAAAAAAAAATGAAGGTGTTGCTACAGGAAATGGGAGACTAAGAAAGAGAACACTAAGACTGCAGGGGGAAAAAAATGAAGAGGACAACATACCAAATAGTCTGGAAAACACAATGCATCACTCTGTTGCAATGCAAAGTTGAACTTTCAGTTATCCAACCATCCACCCATCCATCCATCTAACCATCTGATCATCCATCCATCCATCCATCCATCCATATATCCATTTACAAACCCACTTTGGGAAACCAAGGCAACTGAAGGAAAAACCCACACAGGCTACAGCTGTAATGTTCTCCCCATGTTTATGTGTGACACTAACTTCGTTTAGAGTGTTTGAGTGTTGATGTGTGTGTGAATGTGAGGTTGATGGTCTGAAGCCCTCCCTGGGGTTTGTTTCTTGCTTTAACTCAGTACTCATGGCAGTGGTGATAAAATAATTTAATATTTTATTATAATACGTGTGGGGGAGGATAGTTCATATCATGTTCACCTGTGACTGTAACTCCAATTCATCATTAAATTTGCTGATGAAGCAATCATCATATATATGATCACCTCTAATCGTGAGATGGCTTATAGAGAAGACCTTTGCCCTCTTACACAGTAATCCTAGGACAAAATTTCTCCCTTAATTTCAAGGAAACCAAGTAGTTGATTATTGACTTTAGGAAGCAGCACATAGATCACACTACATTTGTTGGAGTTGCTATTTACCTGTTACTGAAAGTGGATACAATGCATGTCTGCTATTGTCAACAAGATTCACCAATGTCTTTATTGTCTTGGACATCTGAGGAAAGCCTGGATATCTCCATGGATTGTATGTTCAACAGCCTCTAGTGATGTATAGTGGAGTCCATGTTTACTGGATGCATTACATCCTGCTCAAATCAGGACTACACAGTCTTGCAGAGAGTGTGGTGAAGTTGGCACAGAATACTACACAGCTGTCTTTTGTCCAGCATTTACAGTATATATCACATACCAGCTCAGAAAGAAAAACAGTACTGGTAAAGGTCCAAGTCCACCTACAAAGTCACTCAATAACTCTCCCATTTTGAGAAAGATTATTATTATTATTATTATCCATCCTTCCATTATCCAACCCTCTATATCTTAACTACAGGGTCACGGGGGTCTGCTGGAGCCAATCCCCGCCAACACAGGGTGCAAGGCAGGAAACAAACCCCGGACATGGCGCCAGCCCACCGCATGGCATGCACACACACACACTCCCACACACCAAGCATACACTAGGTACAATTTAGAATCGCCAACGCACCTAACCTGCATGTCTTTGGACTGTGGGAGGAAACCAGAGTACCCGGAGGAAACCCGCACAGACACGGGGAGAAAATGCAAACTCAATGCAGGGAGGACCCATGAAGCAAACCCAGGTCTCCTAAGTGCGAGGCAGCAGCACAACCCACAGTGCCACCGTGCCACCCATTATTATTATTATTATTAGATTAGTACACAATTTTAGCACTCACACCATAAAATTCAGGGACAGATTTTAGTGATAAGGGCACTAAATTGTTACTCAAATTGACAATTGTATGAGTGTTTCTTGTACACCTTGTCTGATTCTGCAAATATGGTGTTGTAGTCATGGTCTGTTTTTGGTATTGAACTACTGTTACTAATCTGAGGAAGGCATGCAAGTAAGAATCTCATTGATCAATCTATATGTGATAGTGAACTTGAACTTGAATGTCAGTGTTCTCACATCACAAATAACTTGTAGAGTGAATGCCATCAGTTCTGTCATCTCAAAAATGATACAAACTGATCCTGAAGTTTTTGTTAGGCCAATGGTCAGTTCCTGCTGCCAGGTTCTTTTAAATGCAGAAATAAATCAAATAGATAGTAGATCTAGAAAATACATCCCATCACAGGCTCAAATGAATGGCTGATTAATGACTGTTGCTTTTAACCACTTAAATGGAAGATCTTTGTTAGTTACAGACTTTTAAACTGATCCTGCAATACTGATGTAACATTCTTGGAATCTTTATGGCAGTCCCAACATTGTGCCATATATGATGTTGATTAATGCTTCTTGACTGAAAGGAGCATCAATGTTATGAATCACTCAAAGATATTCCAAAATGCCATCAGAGAAACTGTAATTCACCCACGTTGACATTCTGGGTTATTATAAACAATGTGTAGATAACCCACAATCTGAACAGCACATAGATGTGTTTTGCAATTACATGAAATCTGTTGACCTAAGTAGACACACAAGATAAATTGTAAAAGTGCCTAGCAGTGTGGTTGCTGAACCCTTTGTTAGACTGTAGACTAAGGATTTCTCTCATCGGGACACTTCAGACATGAGTAATGAACCAGATCTAACTGATGCCGGAGACCAAGTTCTGCACTAGGGTATGGCAAAGCACGATGGGAAATTACAGGAACTGTTTGAACAGTGTGCTGAATCTTTTGACCAGCACAGATCTGTGTGATCCTCTTCATAAGTGGCCTGTGGCTTAAGAATAGTGCAAAGCACAGGACTCTACATCTGGGACACAGTACCTCCCATATATCTTTAGTCTCATTGCCCATCAGGAGTGTTAGAGAGGTAATCAGTGTACAGAAACTTACCAAGTTATGAGACTCAGACCCTTTGGTTGTGTCTTTTTAACCAATTTTTGGCAGTGGCTCTCATTCTCACCTCTTTGGTGTCGTGCTAATGATTTCTGACACCTTCTGCACATAGTCAGTGGCAAGGACAACAATCTCTTCATCTTCCGAAAAGTTGTCATGAAAAATTCGGTCCAGGAGTCGTTTCCATTGTACCTAGGATGAAGAAAAGTAGCAGGTGAGGTGTAGTGGCAGTCAGAACTACCAATGCCCCCACCTCCCTTTACTCTTGTTGAGGAGGCAAATGTTCTTAACTTACACTGGGTGCTGCCCTCTGTAGCTGCCGCAGGGTGATTCTGTTGTACATGCTGCTGATGTCTCGCCTTTGTTCGTCGTATTCTGAAACTGTTATCTGAGGACACACGAGAAAGACAGCATTATCGGGGGAGCGCAGGCGGAGGCGGGCGCTATCTTCAGGGAAGCACACATCCTAGGCTGCTTTGTGTAGCTGCATGTTGAAAAGAAAATACGTGCTTCCAGAAAAAGCAGGCTTTTATTTGAGGGATGAACACAGACACACACACACACACATAGACACACACACTCAGACATATACACACACTCACAGAGAGTCTTCTCTGTGTGGGGGAGGGTAAATTCTGCAGCTTCTCTGTCTGGACGCTCTAGTAGAAGTTGTGATATCAAAGTAGACGTGGCCTTGAGGACAGTGATGTCACAGTGTAACAGGTGGGTAATGTCAGATTGGTGGTGGAGCATCAGGTGTGTGATGTCAAAAAAAATGTTTTTGTATATTTTTGATGAGAAAATGCCTTTTCACATTCACTTAATGTATATAAAATATCAAGTGGAGATCTGAAATCACACAAGAGTACTACCTATAACCTCACCATTAAATATCTACTATTCTCTGTTCTTACATAAATGTTCTAATATTTCTGAAAAGTTTACTGTTAATTAAAATTCTCTCTGTATCTCTGTGTTCTTGTTCTTGTTGAAAAACTAAAGTAACTTCTCGCATTCAACTTAGTATTAGTTTGCATAAACTGATTAAATTCTATTGCTTCAGTCTTTCCTTATAGTTTGAACTCTTTAAATTTGCTCATGAAATGCGGTGCTGTTGTGTCTTTCTAGTATTGTACAGACCAAAACTGCATACAGAGCACCATAAGTAGCCTGTTATACTGTTTAACCAAAGCTTTGCTTTGTACTCCATCCATCCATCCATTTTTGCACACATCCAATCAAGTTTAGCACTGTGGAGAGTTTCATTCAATGCAGTGCGAGATATTGTCATGATTTAGGCTGATGATTAAGGTTTTGTGGCCTTTTCCTGTTAGAGAAGCCATTTTGTGTACCATTGTCAGGGTCACCTTCCACGTTTCTAGGGTGTGGTCCTTGGGCTCGTGACCATAAATTAATCAGCAGATGGCATAAAAAGTCAACCTTTTGCCCTGAGCCCACATACAATCCTTATTTACGTTTTGACTTCTTGTGTGGTTACTTTTCATGTCTTGTCTGGTTTTCAACCCATTGTTTGTTATTTGACTGTGAATTTTGCCTCGGAGTTTCAGTCGCTTCTGTTTATTTTTATTTTTGTTTGTTTTACCGTTTGCTTACATCTCCTGGTTTACTCAAAAAAATAGTTATTTGTTTTCCTGCTGAATGAGGATAGATATAACCCAGCATTCATCTTTTCGTTTTACTAACATCTGTAGCCTATCTGGTTTTGGACAGTGATGAACCCATGAGGACTTCAATTGTTTATCAGAAGGTGTCCTTTTTGCTCCATATCTGCAATTGTTTAATTGTATTAAATAAAGGGTAAGAAAATGAATGAATTAATTTTTACTCTCTAAAACTTCATATGTTTATGTTAACCTTTATTAGCTAAGTGGTTGCTAATTGTCAATCAGTAGCCTCCTTCAAAATTCATGACACACTTTGACAACTTCATTTACCTTCACTGCTGGTAGATAGAGTAATAGGAATTGACACTGAACACGATCTGTTTGGTTCAAGTCCTACTGAAGATTTGAAAATGTAAATGGGTCTGGCTATATGATAACAGCAAATTAGGCACACCTTCATTTTCCAGCAACATTCTTTCAGTTTAAGGGTGAATCACTTTCTCAAGGGCATCAGTGGAAATTAAGGGAAGTGTATTTAAGACTGAAGCCAGGAAGCACTTCTTTCCACAAAGAGCTGTGGAAATCTGGAGCAAACTACCAAGGCATGTAGTTGAAGCAGAAACCTTAACAACCTTTAAGAAGAATCTGGTTTGAGATTTTTCATCTTAGCTATTAGCTAAACAAACAGGCTTAAAGACATGAATCATGATCTCCCATTTGTCTAATTTCTTATGTTTCTTATTCCTCTTGATGTATGTATGTTCATCTTTGGTTTTTAAGAAACTGAATCCTATTGTTATTACTATAATTTAAAAAAAATATATTTCTGCCACAATATTGGTTTAAGTATTGTCTCAGACTTATAATTGAACTTGATGTGTTTGAATTTTTTAAGAATGTTTAGATAGTCAGTGTGACCTTTTATATAAGAGCGAAACACTTACATGTGCATCTTTCATCCGTCCATTTTCTTCTACCACTTAATTAAATATTAGGATCACAAACTGCTACACTTAACCTGGCAACATCATTTTTATCATCATCATTTATCATATTTGCATGACAATGTTATCTAAGGTTAGGATACATTACAACTGTTTACAAGAATATTGTATGTAGTTGGAGCATAATCAAGTTAAGAGACTTACTCACGGACATGTAGTAAGGAAGAGGGACGTCCTGTGCTTTAGCCAATACACCACACCATGACACAACAACCAAACCAATCCTGGAACAGGGTTGTGTAGGGTTGTGTGCTACAACAGCATTTTATCTCCTTCCCTTAAACTAAACTGCTAACTAATAAAGGAGGCAGTCAGCAAACAGGATTTGGATTTCTTAGGCTGTGGTGTGATCTTTATGGCATTGATTCTGGTCCTTAATCTGTTGTTAAAGATTGCAGGATGTTAAAATGCCGTAACTTTTTTTTTGTAGTGGCACTGATTGTTTTTAATAGGAGTTCATGTGTCATAGCACATAGTTTGGAATAATAAAATATCTAAATGTAGAGTCAGAGTATCTCTGCCTACTCATTAAGGTTTAGATGTTGCATTAACTTGACAAGTTAAATTCACTGCAATGGTTATTGATGGTGCCTCACATCTCACTAAAAACTGGCTTTGCATGAATAAGTTTGCTTGGCAATAGACTGGCACTCTATCTAAGGTTAGTCAGTGCCCTGGAGTTGGTACTATTGGGCTTAGCGTTGGATTCCCAAATTCCTTAATTAGATTAGCCAGACTTATTAAATAAATGCTTGGGGTTAACTTTAGCTTCCAAACATGCTGCATGAACATTAACAAATGCCTGACAGTTTGAATATATGCCATTTGTCATGAATGTGATCATTCTACTGGGTTTATGGGGAAGGATTTATAGGGTACACAGGAAAGGGATTTGGTTAGGACTGTAAGACATCTGTCTGTTTTCTTCATAATCCTTAAGTCACAAGCTGAGAAGGAGAAGAACAGTGGCCCCTGCCTGATGCTGTCCACACTGCAAATCCCAAGACCCAGTTGTCTAAAGACTTTGATGGGATCAAAGGTTAGCCAAATTAGTGCAACAGTTACTCCCAGCAGTAAGTGGGGGATTTTCTTCTGGGAATCCAACTCTTCATTTTTCTTAGGTCTCTAATTTTATATGGTATTTCAAAGAATTTTTCAGCATGAACATTTTCCATTTTCCATACCTGCTTAATCCAGACCAAGGTTGTAGATGGGCATAGGGCGCAAGGCAGGAAGAAACCCTAGTATGTCACATGATGACAGCATAAATACTACTTTTTATTAAAAGCAGCAAGAGTGGGTGATCATTTTATGTGCATCACTTATCATAGTCTCTGGATTTTTGGACTAAACTAAACTGGGGTTGATTCCTGCCTCTTAACCAGTGGTAGCAAGAAAAGCCTCAGTACCACATGATGCCTGATGTTAAGATGAATATTTTTGAAGAGGAATGGATGAATATGTCAAACCATTAAAACCACTGTTGCTATTTTTTCTTTTTGGTCTCAGAGATCTGAATTTTTCTTCAGTATTCTTCCTTGCTATCTTCATTACAGATATCTATGAGTTATCAGGGCACTACCTATAAGAAGTTTGCCTTCTTTGTATCTCTGCATGTTTTTTACCTTCCACATCCTGAAGTATTGCATGTGTTATTTTGAATGAGTGTGCCCACTCCAAGGTTGGTTTCTGCCTTGTGTCCAGTCATTTGCTGGGATAAACACCAGCTCCCTATGACCCTAAACTGGACAATCAGGTTAGGTAATGAATAGATGGACTGGTTAACAGCAACTTTTCTACAAAGCTGTTCAACATTATATGCAGTGTTGTCTGAATCCTACACCATTGTTCCTCAACCTCTGCCTCCTGTGCAGTTCTTCAGTATTTTCTATATCTTTTCAAAATTCACATTTTTGAAACTAAACCAAACCTGTTTACTTTTTATCCTCTACATTCTGAAATATGGCTTGGATTTCACAGACTGTCAATTCAAGGCAGGCTTCACCTCTTCTAAGTGCTGTGAAATACTACTTTAAAAAATAATTAAATAGTTTAATGAATTTGTTTTTGTGACTAATCATATATTACTTGCCCAATTGATATGTGAGTAATAAAGTCATCCGTGACTATGACGTCCTTAACTAATGTGGCTTTTTGATAATACTGTAATGTTACTTATGACCACTATTTTCTCTTTTTTGGGGGTCTATAACATCCTGTCAGTGTTCGGCTGCTTTTTTTCCAGCTGACCCTAATATCCTATCTAGGTAGGACTGCTAGCACCATTTGAAGCTGTATCATATTTAAGTTCCCTGTGAGTGTGCTTAGACACTCGTGAAATTAGATTTGTGTGAGAAATGACAGTGAAAAATCTGTCTGTGTTGTGTGATATCATGATGGACGTGGGTAGGACGATGGTGGGTTTTCAGGTGAGCAATGTCTGAGTGAAGGTGCCTTCTGATGCATGAGATCACTTACATTTGCTAAGCGAGTTTCCAGCTGCAGGATTTCTTCTGATTTCTGGGTTGCATTGTCCACCCCTAGTAGGGTCACCACTCTTACCATGAGGGTCTTATAGGCAGCTAAAATCTAGAAAGAAAAAATTGAGTAGAGGTGATGGACTTGGTTCCTTTTAAGAAAATTACCTCACTTGAATTGCTAGCTGAATATGTTGCACCCCAAAGCCCACAAGATACTTGAGGCAACACTGCTTTGATGAAAATTGGAGCACTTTTTCACTTCAACAGTGGGTTTATTAGGCTGCCCTACCATGGCACCTAAATGTATTACCTGTAGTTCAATGCTAAATATATTTCTACAGTGTTGCTTTTTGCCCTCTACCTCACTGATAGACCTAAACAGGCACCCCAGTCAATCCAATCACATCTTCTCCATACAGGACACTGTTACTCCAAGCCCTAGTCTTACCCTTAGCAGGACACTAACATGCTTAGATAGATCATGATTGCCTACCTTGATTGTTTCATTATCTTTTCCCAAATAAAGAGTCCTCTCTGGCAGCGTCAGCCCTTCCTGGTCAATCTAATAAAATAAGAAATAAGAATATTTTTGTCACAAAAACAAAGGTCTGTGGGCTAGGAGCAGTATGAGCTCCGGGTCAAAGGCCCCTCAGGTGCTCAGGTTAATAAAGCAACCTCATTAACCTCCCTTCCACCACCATTACTTGACTGACCACTGTTGAACCAAGACACATTAGGCCATTCATGTCAACTTAATCTCTGTACACATTCCTTAACCGGCTCTGGCCTCAGCACCCACTCCTTTTGGTCAGTGTTAACCAAACAGCTTTATATGGCCTCCTAAATCTGCAGGCTGCTGCTGCTGTTACTGCTGCTTGTCTTTTCATAACAAAAGGATAGCAATGTGGAGGTGGGGGTTGGAGGGGTTCTATCACCGTTAATCTTGCTGAGCTACTGGCTTGGCCAACATTCTAAAAATCTGAATAAATTAATACTGGTAATCATGCAACCCAAACCCGCCGCCGGCGGGGCGCGGCCCCCGACGGCAGTGAACTGCCTCCTATGATTTACTGCGGGACGTCTTTGCAA
>JANRMT010062813.1:110678212-110696376 GCA_026402145.1 Polypterus bichir lapradei | reverse complement strand
ATCTATCTATCTATCTATCTATCTATCTATCTATCTATCTATCTATCTATCTATCTATGCATCTGCTGCACTTTTCATTGCCATGCTTGTGGCACATACTGGAAGGTTGGTGCTGCTGTTACTTTGCTCTGCCATTTGTTGTATACACAGCTCTCTTAACCAACCTGCTATGCATAATTGAAATTAATTAAATTGAATTTCAAAACTGTCATCTGTTATACAATCAATCAAAAGAACCCATTTAACAAAGTCTGACCCTCCAGTCCTCTGTGACCCTGAACTCTAATAATCCTTTTGCTCCATACTGACCCTTGCATTTCACTCCTTGACCTGTATACATCTGCAGGACCATTGGCTTTTCTTTATCTTCAAGTTCTCCTTAACACCTTTGGTCTTTTGTTCTGTTCCCATGCCACTGGGTGCTTCAGTGCCTACAGTCTCCTTTCACCTCTTTGCCAATCTTACAGCCCTCAAAGCAGCACCTATGTCCAGATCATCCCAATCCTATAGTTTTGTTTCAGACTTGGTGACCACACAGCAGCAGCTACAGACCTACTGCATTTCCAATATTCATTTTTCATTTTACATTTAATCAGGTTTTCTAATATCTGTAAGTGGATTAACAGAATGAGTGTAAATCAAAATGTAAGTGTGACAGCGACCTCACGGTCACTAGCAGGCAGTTACACTGGTTCCTGAAGATGCTTTCAAATAATTAGTAAATATTTGTAAGTGAATGGCACAAGGTATCTAGAACATTGGTGTTCCCTGCCACCTGACCAGCTAGTCAAAGCTTGCAATTGATGAGTTTTTGACAGCAAGTTTCCTTAGTTTCTTGGAACATGGTAAGAAGATAATATCAGAGAAAATGTAAGTGGTGGAAACATCCTGGGGACACAAAGACAGACTATTATGAGGATAAAATGAGAATAGAACCTTAGTATTTGATAGTACTATACTATTGTGTTCAGAAAACCAAATGCTTTATGTCACCAGATACCTGGGGCCCACTAATTTGTAATGTCTTATTGGCTGTAGGATTCAATGACGTGAATTTTCAGTTTTGTCCCGGTGGCCCATTTTTGTCAATAAAGTGACACTGCATTTAATATACAGCATGATGTCATGTTAAATATGAGACACAATGTTAATCCATTCATTAATGTTCTGAACCTTTCCATGTCAGAGGGCAGTCCCTATAGCACCAAGTGCAGGGTTACCAGATCATTGTGGGGCACACTTGGCCAGTTTAGACCTGACAGTACACCTTACTTGGATATGTCTGACAGGTTGGAAGAGGCTGTAGTAGCTGAAGAAAAAACAAAAAGTAAAACATGACAAAATGCAAAAGTATTGCAGTGGGTGAGTGATAGGGACCAAATTTGTGTGTTGAGAATTTTAAAAGAGTGTAAATGAGGTATATACTGAACTGATGGCAGGACCAAATATAGTAAAGACACATTATATTCACAAGAAGGTCCATTCATTTTAAGCCTAGACCCCACACCCCCCCAAGGTGTATGGTAACATTCATATGAAATGTGCCAACAGTTAGGGGTTAAAAAGTTGTTTTGCTCATAACATGCACATGTCCGTCTGGCTCAGTGCACAATGCATCAATGTTCTGTGTTGATAAGTGGATCAGCAAATCACAACTCAATAGTTGAAAAGGAAAACACAATCAGAGTTGTTGAACAGTTTGCTTCTGGATACCCTAAAGGCACTTTGCCAACATCTGACAAGAGTATTTCTCCTTGCAGAAGATAAGTCACTCTCATTAGCATATCTTGGCTCTGTTTCATCCGTCTCACTCACATTCCGGGGCAAAAAAATATATATATACAGTTTTGTAACACAACCAATCTGTTCATGGAGAATTTAATTTCTGCCTAAGCTGCCTTTCAATCTTAAAAAAAGATTTACTTCCGCACAAGACAATTTGGAAAAAAATCAGAAGAGTAGTGCCTAGATCATAGAGAGCTGCGGTGGGCGTTACCATTTTTGAGCATTTATCCGCAGAAGCTGCTCTTCTTTTTAAGATAAAGACACATCAGTTCAAAATGCAGACAAAAAGGCACAAACATGAAGATAAAGCCTTTGAAAAGATTCATTTCAAACCCAGGAAGTGGCCTGTAAAAGCCATCAAAAAGACAAGAGGACCCAGCTATAGTTGCATTTTAGGACAATGGTGCTTCTTTGCTTCAGTGACTCTGGTTCAAATCCTGGCTCAGCTGAGTTTTTACATTCTTCCTTTGGGTTTTCTACAATATGCATTGTGTATTGTTGTATTCAGTTTGAGTAAGTCAATCTGTGCAGTAACAGTTATAAGGTACTCTGATCCCTGTTGGCTAATGAGAGAACATCCATCATCCACCTATCCATCCATCTGTCCATCCATCCAATCAGCTAGCCAGCCAGCCATTCTTTTTCTAACTTGTAATGTCATATCATTTTCTAACCTGCTTAGCCCTGAACAGGAGCCTATCTCAGGCAGCAACAAACCCTGCCCATGGTTCCAGTCCATCAAAGTGCAAACACACACACACACTCACATACACATACACACACACTAGAGTAAGTTCACCTAACCTGCATATCTTTGGACAGTGGGAAGAAACCAGAGCACCTAGAGGGAACCAACGCTGACACTTTGAGAACATGCTAACTCCCTGCATAGAGGGCCCAGGATGCAATTTGCTTAATTCAAGTTAAGAGTCATGGAGAGCTAAAGGCTATCACAGTGCCATGAGACAACCCTAGACATGCTTACTAGTCCATCACACTCACTCACACCAGACCAGTCTAAAGTGACCAGACCTCCTGCAAATTTCATTAAGCACTAGGACATACTGTATATGGGTGGCATGGTGATGCAGTGGTAAGCACTGCTGCCTCACAACAAGGAGACTGCAGGTCAAATCCAGGATACTCCCTGCATGGAGCCTGCATGTTCTCCCTGTGTCCATGTGGGTTTCCTCCAGGTGCCCCGGCTTCTTCCCACAGCCCAAAGACATATGGTGGACTGGAAATGTTAAATTGGCACCCTGTCGTACAATTGTTCCTGTCTTACACCTGATGCTTGCTGGGACAGGCTCCAGCTTCCCTGGATAAGCAGGTTTGGAAAATGGTTGGATAAATAGACATACTGTATATTTTGTGTTAATTTTTGATTAACTGTGTTTAAAATCTTTTTATGTGGGTGCATTATGTACAGTAATATGTAAAGTTTGCAATTTTATTTGTTAACTGTAAATTGATTACACTGCCCTGAGCCTGTACTCAGTGAAGACAATTGTACACTAAAATATTGAATTCAATGGCCAATAGAGATGACTGGCCTCCAATTAACAATATGATACACAGGATCCTGATGCATAAGGCAGTATTAGAGAATGGACATCAGTGGACACCAGGTCTTTCCAGAGAGAAAAGGACTTTCAATAGCAGGCATTAGCATCCTAAGTGCGGTCAAATGTACAACTTGAGAGGATACTATCTAACTGGACTGGATTTCTGACCTAAATCAGAATGTAAGGATAATAAAAACTATTGTGCATTAGGTTTTATTTAAAGTGGTGACTGAATGGAAACTGTACTTAAATGGGAATCAGATTTATTAGCAAATGCTTTGGCAGAGCAGCTAAATAGCATCCAAAAAACAAAGTGGGTATAACATATCAAGTTGAAGCAATCTGAATGGCCTTGGTAAGGATGTGGACAATAAAAGATGGACAAAAAAGTGATAGCATTTTGATACTTTTGAATACTGTTACCCTAGTGTTTGGAATGGTTAGTTAAGGGGAGTGATTGAGAAAGTATTCATCCATCCATCCATCCATCCATCCATCCATCCAAAAGAAATGTCTCCTATCACCATTCTGTCCACTCAGCAATATACAGAAACAAGATTGAATACCCTTGCCAGTGAAACCCTTCAGTCACTGTCATACTGGGAAATAAGAGAGGAAAAGTCCCTCCATTTCTCTTCCATGCTTTTTGTTCAGTCACCCAGGTCAATCTTGGCAAAACTGAGCAGTGCACTGAGGTGTTAAGCGTTACATCTCCATTTAAAGGCCTCGTTTATCTTCATTGTAGTGAGGGCTGAGGTATACGTGCTTGAGTATTAGAACCTCACTGAATGTGTGCGATGGCAGAGGAAGTGACACACATCTGATGAGCCTCTGTAGTGGACACAGTGTGTATTTGTGCGGGGGGTAGATGATAGGCTGAGAAACATGTGCTGCATGGCCAAGTGTGTGATGGAACATCACTGGACAACTGATCACATTTAGTGCCAAGAAGAAGAGGAATTTTTTTTTGAGTGACTTCTTAATTAAAAGCATGTTATGTCAAAGCATAATCTCGCTCTCTCCACCAACTATAGCGCATAACATGTATCTCCCACCTCCCTTCCACCCCTTGGCCATCTTCCTGCTCAAGAGAAATTGGTCATTCTGGCTGATGAACCATGAAAAGCAAAAGCTTTCTGCTCTTCTGGTGTGCCTTAGAGAAGTCGTGAAAACTCGGGGGGGGTTGTATATAACTGTGTAGAAAAAATAAGCATTTGTACGTACAACACATGGGGTAATGTCTGGAACAAGAAGTGATCTGTGCTTTTATTGAGGAAAAGGATGTATAATGTATTGAACGTGGAGATAATATGTGTTTATGACAAATGTAGTACGTATGTATGTATGTATGTATGTGTGGAACATGAGGGTTTTATTCGGGGTGGACTGGCCATTAGGGCATTTGGGCAATGGCCGGTGGGCTGCGGACTCTGGCATGGTCACGGGCAGGCCGTTTCATGAAATAAATTTTATGTACTGGTTACTGTTTGACATTAAAATTAATTTTCTAAACTACTAAACATTATCTGTCCGGTAATGCAATTTATGTAGTCCTATATAATATACCATATTACGTCATCGTCACCTCACTTGTTAAAGGATGCCTGAGCTGGTTTTTAGACCCAGTCTGCTTCTGGTTTTATTTGTCAAACATGGGGAAGATGTGTGGATAACACATTTTAGGGTAGACATTTATGGAATAGACAAGATGTTCACATGGGTGCAACATGAGGATATACAGTATATATGTGGAACATGTATAGTATATGATTTGCCAAACTTGAAAAGCTTTGGGTGGAACAATGGGAAAATGCAGGTATAGAACAGGGGGGGTACTTTTGCAGAATGTTGGGTGTGCAATGGGTGAGAAAGAAGATTTTTGGAGTGAGTTGGATGAAATGATGAACAGTGTACCCAAGGAACAGAAAGTGGTGATTGGAACAAATTTCAATGGGCATGTTGATGAAGGGAACTGTGGAGACGAGGAGGTGATGGGTAGGTATGGTGTCAAGGAGAGGAATGAAGAAGGCCAGAGGATAGTGGATTTTGCCAAAAGGATGTACATGGCTGCGGTGAATATGTATTTTAAGAAGAGGGAGGAACATAGGGTTACGTACAAGAGTGGAGGAAGATGCACACAGGTAGATTACATCCCATGCAGAAGAGTTGATCTGAAGGAGACTGAAGACTGCAAAGTGGTGGCAGGGGAAAGTGTAATTAAGCAACATAGAATGGTGGTCTGTAGGATGACGTTGAAGATCAAGAAGAGAAAGAGAGTAAGGGCAGAGCCAAGGATCAAGTGGTGGAATTTGAAAAAGGAAGACTGCAAGGTTAAGTTTAGGGAGGAGGTGAGACAGGCACTGGGTGGCAGTGAAGAGTTACCAGACAGCTGGGAAACTACAGCAGATGTAGTAACGATGACAGCAAGAAGGGTGCTTGGCGTTACATCTGGAAAGAGGAAGGAGGAAAAGGAAACCTGCTGGTGGAATGAGGAAATACAGGAGAGTATACAGAGGAAGAGAATGGCAAAGAAGAAGTGGGATATTTAGGGAGATGTAAAAAGTAGACAAGAGTACAAGAAGATAAGGCACAAGGTTAAGAGAGAGCTGGCAAAGGCTAAAGAAAAGGCGTATGATGAGTTGTATGAGAGGTTGGACACTAAGGAGGGAGAAAAGGACCTGTAACAATTGGCTAGACAGAGGGACTGAGCTGGGAAAGATGTGCAACAGGTTAGGGTGATAAAGGATAAAAACTGAAACGTACTCACAAGTGAGGAGAGTGTGTTGAGCAGATGGAAAGAGTACTTTGAGAGGCTGATGAATAAAGAGAACAAGAGAGAGAAGAAGTTGGATGATGTGGAGATAGTGAATCAGTAAGTGCAACGGATTAGCAAGGAGGAAGTAAGGACAGCCATGAAGAGGATGAACAATGGAAAGGCCGTTGGTCCAGATGACGTACCTGTGGAAGCATGGAGGTGTTTAGAAGAAATGGCAGTGGAGTTTTTAACCAGATTGTTTAATGGAATCTTGGAAAGTGAGAGGAGACCTAAGGAGTGGAGAAAAAGTGTACTGGTGCCAATATTTAAGAATAAGGGGGATGTACAGGACTGCAGTAACTACAGGGGAATAAAACTGATGAGCCACAGCATGAAGTTATGGGAAAGTGTAGTGGAAGCTAGGTTAAAAAGTGAGGCGATGATTAGTGAGCAGCAGTATGGTTTCATGCCAAGAAAGAGCACCATAGATGCAATGTTTGCTCTGAGGATGTTGATGGAGAAGTTTAGAGAAGGCCAGAAGGAGTTGCATTGCATCTTTGTGGACCTGGAGAAAGCATGTGACAGGGTGCCTCGAGAGGAGTTGTGGTATTGTATGAGAAAGTCGGGAGTGGCAGAGAAGTACATAAGAGTTATACAGGATATGTACAAGGGAAGTGTGACAGTGGTGAGGTCTGCGGTAGGAGCGACGGATGCATTCAACGTGTAGGTGGGATTACATCAGGGATCAGCTCAGAGCCCTTTCTTTTTTGCAATGGTAATGGACAGATTGACAGATGAGATTAGACAGGAGTCCCTGTAGAGTATGATGTTTGCTGATGACATTGTGATCTGTAGTGATAGTAGGGAGCAGGTTGAGGAGACCCTGGAGAGGTGGAGATATGCTCTAGAGAGGAGAGGAATGAAGGTCAGTAGGAACAAGACAGAATACATGTGTGTAAATGAGAGGGAGGTCAGTGGAATGATGAGGATGCAGGGAGTAGAGTTGGCGAAGGTGGATGAGTTTAAATACTTGGGATCAACAGTACAGAGTAATGGGGATTGTGGAAGAGAGGTGAAGAAGAGAGTGCTGGCAGGGTGGAATGGGTGGAGAAGAGCGTCAGGAGTAATTTGTGACAGACGGGTATCAGCAAGAATGAAAGGGAAGGTCTACAGGATAGTAGTGAGACCAGCTATGTTATATGGGTTGGAGATGGCGGCACTGGCCAGAAAGCAGGAGACAGAGGTGGAGGTGGCAGAGTTAAAGATGTTAAGATTTGCACTGGGTGTGTCGAGGATGGATAGGATTAGAAATAAGTACATTAGAGGGTCAGCTCAAGTTGGACTGTTGGGAGACAAAGTCAGAGAGGCGAGATTGCATTGGTTTGGACATGTGCAGAGGAGAGATGCTGGGTATATTGGGAGAAGGATGCCAAGGATAGAGCTGCCAGGGAAGAGGAAAAGAGGAAGGCTAAGCAAAGGTTTATGGATATGGTGAGAGAGGACATGCAGGTGATGGGTGTAACAGAACAAGATGCAGAGGACAGAAAGATATGAAAGAAGATGATCTGCTGTGACAACCTCTAACGGGAGCAGCCGAAAGTAGAAGAAGAAAAAGGGGTGTACAGAGTATGTGAAAAATGGGGGAAATATGTCTTTGGAATATAGTGGTGTATATAGTTATGGAACATGAGTAGTGTTTGGGGGTGTTGTTGGAGGGTAGCATATGTGTGTGAATGTCTATAAGGTAACTATGGGTGTAGTGAGGTTTACCGGGAAAGTCAGCTGTTTTAAAAAAAAGAAACCATTGCAGTTAGAAGCCTGTTGGTTACTGCAACCACAGGAACCCATCCTTAGCTTCATTGGCTGAGACAGTTGTTCTGTAATCCAACTCCTGTTCAAGACCAGCAGACAGAGAGATGTCACACAGAACAAATTCCTGAGTGGAGATGTGAGAAACATATGGTGTATGTTGAGGAATATGAGGGTGAATGGCAATTGGGAACAGGGTAACAGGTGTACAAGCTGAAAATTTCTTTCAATTGAATTGTGGTGAGCAAGTGAGGCTTGGATGAAACTCCAAAGTACTTTTCAGAAGTCCTGGGAAGGAACCCAAAGCATTAAATGGGACAAGAAAGTGTGCAGTCTTAACTACTTTTTAAAACACCAAACAAACCAAATCATGTGGTTACTGGGGATAGATGACTCTATGGCAGTATGTGAGTTGTGGTCTCCATAATTAAGTCATTGAAATTCTTTAGACCTTTGATCACCCTAATTGAGGTATTTTTCAGCCCTGTGTCCTACTCTTAGACCTTGTGGGTGCTATGGCCTGCTCACTATTGGTTGGAGGAGTCTATTTCTTTGGCAGTAGTCAGTATCTTCCAAAGTTTATAGTGCAAATTCTGTTTTTCTTAGTTGCAGTCATTCACTCTAGTGCAGCAGTTTATATCTCATAACTATAGTTAACATATTATGGTCTTTAGCTTGCACCTTTATCCAATCCACTGCACAGATTATTCATTGCTTTCCCAGTTTCCACAGCTGGAATAATGGGAAATGAAGGGACTCACTCATGGGCTCACAGTGAATACGTGCAGGTGGTTGAACTGGAATTCTTGGGTTTTACAGTCCTAGTGTGTCAATGAAGGAAATTCTCTCTTTTTAGAAACCAAACTTCATTTTCTTGCATGACAAGTAGGGATATTGAGCACTAACATTTTCAGGCATGTGGTCAGTAAAGATGGGTCACAGTGTGCTTGCAGTCCTTCTTTCTGAGTTATTGTCACCTATATCTGATTCATTATTGAACATTACTCTTTCTATATAGCAATGTTCACTAAAGCAATATATCATTGAGATAAGATACTGCTGCCATAGCCCATTAATTATAGGTTTCTTTATAAAGAAGCTGGTGGGCATCTAATGCTAGCCGGAAGTGCACAGTAGGAGACATGACAGGAAGGGAGAGTGCTGCTCAGAGGCCTGGTATGTTAAGCTCTTTTGTACATTTTGCCTATTGATTTTGTCTTCCCTACTCAGAAAGCAGCTAAGCTGGGGAGGCAGCGCAGGGACACGGGCACATAATTAAGCCTTTGGGAGAGCAGCTCATCTCTGTGAGATACGATAATGGAAGTTGATGTGCAGAGGAGAGGGGGTGGCTAATTTTAGCCTGTTTGTCAGGCGGTGACTGTGGAACAGTCAGTTTCAGCACATTGGGTGGGTGAGGGCGGGCACAACCACTTTGCTCCCCGGCACTAGGACCATCTCAGTCATCCTCCTTCTCTTGTTCACCCAGCTTAACTTGTATGATGACTCAGGTCTAGGTGTCTAGCCATACTTACACTCCTCCTGACTTCCTACTTACAGTGTCCACTTGACTTCTTCAAATCAGTTCTGCGTGCTTATCTGATAATGTAGTCTTCCATTTGGCATATTGCAGCACAGTAGGCCGTGCTGCACCCCTCTGATGCCTGTCATTCTGCTCAAACAATCAGTTCCTTGCCCCAGGGTGATGCCCGCTGCTTAATCTATTCTCAGTCTTGTCACATTTCCTTATTGCATGAACAGTGGGTAATGAATCCCTGCCCACCTTGAGTAGTGCTCAGGGCCACATGAAGTCCCACAGAGATGAGAATTGAGGAGTCATCTTCTTCCTATTCCTCCTGCTCCCAGAGGATTCTAGTGCCATCTGAGTGTAAGGGACTTTCTAAGGAATATTGAACACTTTACCTGTTAATGAAGGGGAGTCATGAGATGTCTTGTGTCCTCTGGTTAAAGAGGCTGGGGGGTCGGGGCTGATGGTATGCTTTCTTTTCATTTCAAGGAGCTTACGGAATAGTCTTGTATTATAGGGCCTCTTGTAAACCTCTATATTGCCCATTTTCTAGTGAGGCTTCTTATGCAGCTGGTTGTCTTCAGCATGAAAGCAATCGCATAAAAAGTCTGGTGCACCCTTCCTGGAGATCTCAGTGACTTGTTAATAAAAGAGGGATTCCCAAGAGATCATACCAGTTTTACCTTGCATGCTAGTCTCTTGTGTCCAACAGCTTGTAATGGGTTAAACACACTAGAAGGGGCGCACACTTTGGTGTTTTGATCCTAATTCCAATCACACTTTGATTTTTCCATTCATTGTGTTCCCTGTGGGACCCCCTGCCAGATCTTCATTTCCGAAGTCTGATCTGCTGTGGCGCAATCATTCCCACACCGACCCAGCGGGGGGCCGCCTCATCACTTGCTGGAAGGTAATCAGGAATGTGTCAGCCTGTCAGCAGCTCCTGGAATGACATGTTTATCAAAAGCCGGAAGTGGGTGTCTGCCTGTGAGAGGGCCAGTCGGCTGCTCAGCAAGAGGGGGTAGCGGGCAGCTTGACGTGAGGGTGCAGAATGCGTCATGGATTGCAATACAAATGAATGAAAGAAGATTCCTGGATGGGCATGCACCTGTGTTTACTTCAAGCCTTCATGCTGCCCCAGTTCCTTAGATTTCGGAGGTTAATGCCCTACACTGGGTACGGCTCATTCATTCTTATGATGTCCACCCATTCCAATCCTCAGAAGACCCATTTCTCCCTTTGCTCAATCTCTGTCTTGATATTAGTCACCCCGCGGCTCCCTTTTTGATATTCTTATGTCCTGTTCTTGAAAAGTGCAATGTAAAGGAAATCATGGCAGATTTCCAATGCCTCACCAACTTGGACCAATTACTGTAAAATAATATGTGGGGTGCTATCATGGCCAAACTACATTCTCACAGTCTCTTTGCTTTAGATTCTTGCCGCTGACCCACAAGAGAGCCCGCTGTTAAATAAAGTCGTAAATTGAGTGAATCAGAATGGAAATGGCACTGCAATCATGCGTGTAAGAGAATAGGCGAGCCTCAACATATGGGAGCTGCTGGCATGAGTTCTACTGGCACCTCACTTGGTTTGCACAGGAGTGGGTATGGCCATGCTATAATCTGAATCCAGCATTTTGTCGTGTGGGGACCAACGATTAGACAACCTCTGACCCCATGGGGGTTAATGGACTCAACCTTCAGACTGTGATACAAAAAAAAAAAAAAAAAGACCCTGAATGGCAGCGATGCATCCCAGGTTGGCGCATTCTTTAAATAAATATGGATTTTCTTTTTTTCATTCTCATAACTTTCTCACAAAATATATGCTGCATCGTTTGTCACCCTGACACCTGGCCGGTTCCCATGGAAACACGGTCATTCCTGCACAGAGGACGCAGCAGTGAGGAATTTGTTTTGGGGGAGAAATTTCTGGGAGAATTTTCTGTGGTGTGGAGGCACACCAGTAATGACAACCTGATGCTTGCCTCCTTTCAACTGGGTTATACTGTTTTGCCACTTTGTTGTATGGGCTGCATCCTACCCATCAACATGAAGAGCCATCAACCAGGAACAACAGGTATGCTTCAGTAATTTTGGGGTTCTACTGATTACTGTATCCACCCACTGAAACTAGGTGCAGTGTACTAAAGTGTTCACATGCCGCACCTAAATCATAAACCAGTGCCCACTGCCAAAGAACAAGAGCAATCTAATGTCCCTTTGAACACTACCAGCATGTAAGTTACTGCTCCAGAGTGTGCCCATTGAGATCACATTCCCACTTGCTGAGCATTAGGGGCATTAGATTATACCACATCTGTTAGTATGGTTAACCTCATACAGCCCACACACAAATATACTGAAATGCCATAAAGGGTTCCAGACCTCTAACCACTTACTTGAGTGGTAGCAAACCAAAAACTGAACATGAATGATAATGAGGCATCCTGATGAATCATTGGAAATGGCTTCAGTTTTTACATTCAAAATTATATTCAAATGTCTGTCCTTTTTCTAATTCACTTATCCATTTCAGAGTTGTAGGTAGGTGGTATTTATTCTGGCAGCACTGGGTGCAAGGGCACACCTTCACAGAAAATTAATTAATTTAGAACTGACAAGTTACCTACAACACAGGTGTTTGAAATGAAATGCCATGAAAACATAGGTAGAACATTGAAATCCCACCTAGGCAAGACCTAGGCTAAGATATGAACCCAGGTCTCTGCAGCAGTGAGGCTACAGTACTAGCCACAGCACCACCTCTGTACAAAAGTAAACGTCTTAATTATTTCCAACTGCTAAGGCCTTAAAGAACCTTGACTGCAGGAATATTTCACGTGCTGTTTAGGAGCACTTGATGGACGGCTCATTGTAGCCCATCTCTTTGTCTCCATTAGCGTCTGGTGGGAGGCGGCCAACATGCTTCAGATTTATGGCTCATAAGCAAAGGGGTCACTTGGAGGACAGCTCTCATCTATCCTGTTGCGCTGCCCGCTGTTCAGCTTCCTTCTTACCTTTATATATGTAAAACATTTTCAGAATCAGATTGCATCTCAAAAATAGAAGACCCAGAAAAAATTATCAGC
Source organism: Polypterus bichir lapradei (assembly GCA_026402145.1). NCBI lineage: Eukaryota > Metazoa > Chordata > Cladistia > Polypteriformes > Polypteridae > Polypterus > Polypterus bichir. The sequence goes on along the minus strand of JANRMT010062813.1, from coordinate 110,683,843 downwards.
TTGAAGCACAACAGATACTAGACCACATGATTAGGAGTGAAAGGGGTCATTAAGGACCTTAAAGTAATGACGCCCAAGAGGTCCTTCAGGTCAATGGGCGCTCTCCAAAACATCCTGAAATATATTTTGGAAGGTGACCATTAGGATCTTGGATAATTGGAATAAGTGGAACACAAAATCTCAGACTGGAGTGGGAAGTAATGCTAAGCCTCAGTGAATGAAAAGTGTTTTCATGGCAATAAATGGCAAGGGCCTCAAAGTCCTCAATTTGATGTCTAGCAGTCTGGATAAATGGATCTTCCCTAGTCCTGGATAATAGAGCTCTCAGAGGCCTTTGAGTATCCACAAAGTCCAAGAAAACCAAACAGAGCACAGTCTTTGAGGTTATAGCCCAATGAATTTGGTGGGATCTAAAGAGTTCATTTAAAGATGGGGCAAGCTGAATCCACATGATTCTTAAGACCTATAATTAATAGGAACCACCAAGAACTAAATGGAGAAAGCATAAATACGAAAGCAATTATGAACAGATGGAATGAGTGCAACATTCAAGGTCATGAGGTTAGTTGGGTGATCATTGGCACGAGTAATTTGCATGAATGTGTCCTTTAAGATCATGAACCATTGGAGTGAATATGGCCAACACATTCATGGAAAATGGCAGGGACTGAGAAGTTATGAGTAACTAGTGTGACTACAGTGGTTGAGGTAATAGGTATTTAGTGTGAGTGTGACCAATAAGTTTATATAAAGGTGTATGTGAGGCCTTTGGTTTATTGAGAACCAGTGTGAGTACAATATTTGAGGGTCATTAGTAACTGGCATGAGTGCAAATGACAAGTTCATTGATAACAGGCGTAAACTTGACTAACAAGTTCATAGATAAAGAGAGTGACCTTTATGTCATGGATATCTATATTGCATATGTTCATGGGTAATTGATATGAATGTGATAGGCACATTCATTGACAATGACCCTTGAAGTCACTAACAATTAGTGTGACTGCAGCCTTTAAGGTAATCAAAAACTGGCATGATAACAATTCTGTATGTCATGAGAGTATGTATAATTTACAAGGTCATGGGTGTTGTATTTCAGCCAGGATTCCCACCTGGCTGGGGTTCAAATATTATTTGTATGTCTTTCTTGTTTAATTGTGATTCCTTTGTTTATGTTACTAATGCTTGTGTATATGTTTTGCATTATACTTTGTTTTTTATATATCCACTTTAATGCCACCAGGGTTCATGTCCTGGGTCCTCCCTGTATGGAGTCTGCATGTTCTCTTTGTGTCTCCATGGGTTTCCTCTGGGTTCTCCAGTTTTCTCCCATGGCTCAAAGAATGTGAATTGGCCACACTAAATTGGCCTCTATGTGTGTTTGCCATGAGTGTGGGTGTGTGTGTTGTATGTGTCCTCACCCTGTGATGGATTGGCATGCTGTTCAAGGTTTGTTCCTGCCTTGCGCCCTATACTATCTAGTTTGGGCTCCAGCACCTCCCATGATCCTGCTCTGGATTAAGCGGGTTGGAAAATGAAATAGAATGAAAAAAAATATTCATGCATTTGTTATGTGCCTTTTTAATTTGTGAGTGGTCCCCTAAGAGGCAGGGTCATCTTTCTATCACTGCAAGGGACTGCCCTCAGCCCTATAAAGATGGGGGCAACACACATTTCCTTGTGGTTTATCTGAATGTACTCTGGAGTTGATGAGTGGTTACTGAGATTTTTCTGTGCTTTGTGATTTTCTGGATATTTTGAACCTGTGCTCTGTTTTTGACTTCATCTTGGATTCTGCATTGGGACTTGATTTGCTTTGGTTTCACTTTATTGTGCCTTTGTGCTTCTGTGAGCTAATGTTTGGTTCTACAGAGCTTTTCAATAACAACTATTTTATTTGAAAAGATTCAATGTGGCCATTTGTGTTACTAGCCGGGATTTTTGACAGGATTTCTCCCCTCTAGAGGGCATTTTTGGAACTTTTTAGAACTTACATGCTTGGGAATTCACAAGCTTCACTACATTTGGTAATGGGAGTGAGATGTACCCTCAAGCCAATTAATAGGTGGAGTGAGAGGTAACCTCAATACCATAAATACATGGTGTGAGAGGTACCTTCAGTGTCATAGATCAGTGAAAGGAGTACTACCAATAAATGCATGGACACATAATGAGATACTAGGGGGGACCCAAAAATAACCGGAAATATTTTTAAAACATGTTTAATTTAATTTTCTGTACAAACTACAATTAGTCTCCTTCAAAGTACTCTCCATTGGCGGAAATACACTTATCTAACCGTTTGTTCCATTATTCGAAACATTTTTTAAATTCGTCTGAAGTAATGCCCATTAATGCTCTGGTCATTTCTTGTTTTACCTCTTCAACGTCAGCAAAACGCCTTCCTTTCATGTCTTTTTTCATCCGAGGGAACAAAAAGAAATCACACGGAGCTAAATCCGGTGAGTAGGGTGGGTGGTTCAGGGTTGTCATACCGTTTCAATAATAATAGTTTCTGCAACACTTTTTTCAAGAAGAAAACAAAATTTCACTGCCACGCGTTGCTCACGATAATAGGCCATCGTAAAAAAATGACGCTTGCACAAAACTACTTTTACAAAATTCACTGAACACAAGCACAACCTTCCAGACTGATGGAACTTGGCAGACTGACTTGTGAGGAGTGTAACTAGATCGCCCTAGCGGCCCAACCACGTACTACAAGTACCAACCTAACAACAACAAAATTACGGTTATTTTTGGGTCCCCCCTGGTACAACCTGAGATACACCCATGATGTAATGTATACCTAGGGTCAATGCAGTGCTTGAAACCATGGAAAGCTAGTGTGAGTATGACCTTCATGGCTGTTGTTGCTTAGGAGTCCCAAGTACTTCCAATAATGCCTACATAAAAGGTATATACTGCCAAAGCCAGGCTAGATATAAGGACAATACAGAATATTTATAAAATAAAAAGGCTTATTTTCACAAAATTACCTGTCCAAAAACAAGCTCTGTAGAGCACAAAAAGCAAAACGGAGTTCACAAAAACAAAAGGAAATCCAGGAGAACAAGGTCCTGATACAGAAATACAAAAATAAGGTTAAAACAAATAAACAAACAAACAAACAAAAAACAGAAAAAGGTCAAAAATCCAGTAATAGCAAAAAGTACTGTATAGCAAAACTCAAGCAACTCACCCCTCTCTGGCATGTTCAAAACGAACTGCCAGGAATGTCGGAAAACCCTCCTGATTTATACGGCAGAGGGCAGATCCTAGGGGTGATTGTCAGGTAGCCCTGCCTCTTGGGGGACCACCCACAAAACACATAGAACATAACACAGGCAACCTATAGACGTGATCAAAAACAAAGAATGATGCCCATAATAAAAAAAAAAAATCATCATTAGCATAGAAAATGGCACAAAAATAAACAAAAAAAAAACCCAGCCAGAGGAGGAAAACAGGCTAAAACATGACAATGGTCATGGATAAGAGAAAGATGGAGAAACCACAAGTTAACAAATACTGGGAGTGAGCATTGTCTTCAATGTCTTGGATAAAACAAAAAGGTATTAGTGTAACCATCAAGGTCATAACAGCTGTAAGTGGGACTTTGTAAACCGGAAAAAGTGGGAATAATAGAATTCATCAAGTGCTATGTAACCAGAGGGAGCTGAGTTAAATATTAGATGACAGGTTTGAATGAGACTCACAAGGATCTGATGACCTCAGTTGAGGGTAATTCGCCTTCTTTAGCCTTCTGTAATTATGTCAAGCACCTTAAGTCTTCAAGGGCAGGAATGATTGGAGTCCACAGATTTCTGGAAATTTGTGCTGAGTCTGCCTTTGTTGTAACAGAAAAATTAAGTAAATGGGACTCACAAAGGTGTTTGGGTAAAGAGAAGAGTGATATCCCTGTAAAAATGTTTACCTCTACGTCCCAAAGGCCTAGGTTACTCAAATTAGGGGTACCATATTAGTTGTGTTTTGAATTTAAGGTTTTGGGAAGTTTAGAATTCAGATATGCTTATTTAATATTCATTATATTTTGGCTTATGACCCCAATGTGTTTTTTGTTTCTGGAATTCCTTGTCATCCTCTGATCCATCATTTGAGCCTTTTGGCCTACTGTTTTTTCTATCTTAGCAGAACAGTAGAATTCTGTGGTCTTTGAGACTGAGAATGTTGCCCCTCACCATTGTGGTAACTAATAAATGGAGCGATTAAGCTAATATTGGACTCACAGGACCTAAAACCTACTGGTAACAATGTCTAAGTGTGGGTTAGTCTTGTAGATCACAGGTATTCTTGCATATTTCTGTTTCTACCAATAAGTGTAATAAATCTCTGATTGAGCTTCTGGTGTGAGGGTTACACTCCAGAGTTATTTATTTTGTACTAGCTGATTACCGAGTGGCTTCGCTCACTGAGTGCAAGGGAAAAAAATAAAATGTAGTATATAAATTATTAAACAGTAAAACATTAACATGTAAGAAGTAAAGATACATTAAGCAGTACTGGAGTGCTTTCGGGTAAAGTACATTTTAAAGGCGCTATAACACAACAGGTAAGTAGCACTAACAGCAGCTTAAATGTATTTGGATCATCTCTCGGTAGCAGATCTCTTGTGAAAGGTGCTACACGTCCGCTGTGGTATAGAAATTACATTTTCTATGCGATCCTGCAAATTTCTGCCTGACAACCTTGCACTACGTGCCTGTGATTTAAGAGAAAAATTATTCTGAGAAATGTGGACGCTGCCCTTCCGTGCTTAACGGGCAGAAGGTCCAAACAATGCCCAAGTCCAAAACTTAACATGAAAAGGTCGGTACATCTTCTTAGATGTAAACCCTCTATCTTCTTAAAAGAATTTATCACAAAAGCAACCTTGAATGTTGTGGGGTTTTAGTGACCTGAACTCACCTAAAGGTACATTAAGTAGTCGTGAAGCACAATTTACAAAGAGAGTTTTGCTTCGATGGTGCTGATCACACTCATTCACAATGATTTCCACTCTCCCAGGAGCCGACGGGGCACTCAAAGTGTCACAAACAATGTGAGAAGAGAGGACGCCGCCCGAAACTGCGAAGCTCTGGACCTGGCAGAGCAGCCCGACATTCCGCGCCTCCGAGTGTCCACTTTGTTCTCATGACCCCTCACCACTGAAGGCGGTGTCGTCTTCACATTGTTTACAGCACAGCGCAGTTAAAAAGTAGAAAGACGCAAAGCTGTTTTCCTCATCTCTTCTACTATCAAGTACTTCCAATTAAAAAAAAGTAAAATAAAATAATGTGGCAGTTTCTGCGACAGTCACTTGGATGAATAAATAAAACTTCTCTGTCAGAATGTGCCTGGCGGCGAATGGCTCAGCGCTGGAGTCCAGAGAGGAAGGTTGGGAGAGGGCGACACGGGGCGCACTTCTATGGGATAGATCAGCGTGTTTGTGTTTACTTCTTTTCAATATCAGTAAAGTAATTCTCACACTAATAATAACAGTTTGTAAAGATGATATAAAAATGGCGTCCACAAACTATTAGTTCCTGTATTATAATATGTTCTGTGGTCATACATAATTTCCATTTCGCATGGTCATACGTAATTTCCGTTTCAAACGCGAAAAGAATT
>JANRMT010062813.1:110665558-110677812 GCA_026402145.1 Polypterus bichir lapradei | reverse complement strand
AATTATATATATATATATATATATATATATATATATATATATATATATAGATTAAAGGATCTTGGATTAAATTCAGAAATTGTTTCATAGAGACAAGACCTTAAAGAGCTAAGATCTTAATAAGTCTAGAAAGGTTTGGAAATGTCTAGATGTGTGGAAATGTTTCAATGTCAAAGATACTGAAGAAAGGAGAGAGTGTGAAGCTCGTTCCCAAAGTTCTACAATTAAATGTTTAAGGTAACAAAGAGCTATCTACCTGATACTGAGAAAACACCTCCACAAAGATCTGCACGCCTGTTTTGAAGTACTCATTTGAGCCCATTTGATGTGGTGAATGACCCTGTTAGATCTGGCTATTAGATCTGACCACTACAAACTGTTGTCTTGATGTCCCTCTGATGCTGTCTTTCTGGCAGCGGCTGAAGGAATGTTTCCTAATAAAAGAATGCAATTAGTGACTCAGTGGTGGGGCTGCTGGCCATTAGCTGAGTTCAACAAGCCTCATGACAAGATATCAATACAGAGGCTTTGATCGGCAGCCTGCTAACGTGCCAAAGTACAAGAGCTGCCCACCTTCCACTTGACATATTCTAGCCTGAAGCATGCCTTCAGATTTTCCAGAATGGAGTCGATGACCTAAGAATATTCATGTCTGGATCTCCGCCACCATTCAGTACATTAATATTCCTGTGCACAATTTGCACTCTCCCTCTTGACCCCCACTTGAAATACTGCAGCATGCAATTCCTGATCTTGCCAGATTATTCCAATTTGGAGTCTCATGTCCCCGTGTTCCTGTCCCCTCACCTGCGTGGCCTCTCTCCTTGATGAGTGTGACAATGCAGGAGGTGCCGACCTCTCTGTCTAAAAGAGAAACTGGCAGACTGAGGCACTCTGCCCTCTGTCAAAGCCCCATTGTTTCACACAAAAGGCTTTTTCCTCTGAGGCGGGTGATTAAATCAAAGTAATTAAAGGGAGCACAGCTCCCAAGGGAGATGCAGTATTAGCTTCGCCCCCTCCGGCGGGACTGGCCCGCTACTTTCATTTTATTTTGCTGCTTAATTGCTTTAGTGCCAGAGAGACAGCCTTTTAGTCCAATGCAAGACTTTTAGCAGTAAATACATTGACGATGGTCTAGCAGGGATGCTGGCAGCAGGATCGACTTGGTGTGGCTTGACTTTGGGGTGAAGAACCTTGGATTTTTGGCCAGGCAATGGCCGTGAGAGTGTTTTGTCAGGTGCTATATGGCTCAAGAAAAGTGGTGCCTAGGTCAAACAAAATGACCTATTGGGAGACAATTAAGAAGAAAATAAATCCTTAGGCGTCAGGTCCAAGTGCAGTACCAAGTGGGCTAGTTAAACCAGTTCAATAAGCTTTATGACTTACTATTCAACACTCTTGCTTACTTTGAAAGTTTTACACAGTGGGCATCAAACTAAAAGTTTGCCTTGAGGAATTCAGGGTTATGAGTAGGAAGATCTTTTCATGGGTTTATGGTTATCACAAAATTTCCTTACGTGTTTCCTGTTTTTGTTTCTGTAATTCTGCTAGAGATGGAAATAAGGCAAGAAAATCTAATATTCATGTAAAAAAATAACTTAGCATTTTTGTGCGGAAGCAGACAGACTGCCATGCGTCTTTGTACAAAAATAATAGGAAAGATGCTCTGAAAATTATAGGTAGTACTTAAAGAGAAGAGGCAAAGAAAAATTTAATTGAAACTGAAGTGAGGAAAGATCCTTAGCTTAATTGCCACCAAACTTTTGGAAACTCAGGCATATAAGAATAGTTTTAAAAATGTTCTATCTAGAAAACTGTTGCACATTTTTCCAGCATTTAAATACCTCAGGCTAGAAAGGCTGCCAGTCTGTGGTTCCACAATATAAACTTCCAATGAAACAACTTAAATGCAGCTATCAATATCCCAAGGGTTGTTAACTTTTCCGGCTTGGTGTTTACTTTTCCCTATCATCGAAAAGCTGATCAATATGTAGGACCTCTAATAACTGAAATAGTCTTGGCCACTCGCTGTGTCATAAAGAAAAATTGAGAAGGCATGCAGTCTGGCAGAATCAGGGTCCAGGAAGATGACACTGTGAGAACTGATAGAACTGGGCTCGAGTAAGGTGAACGTGTACATTACTGAGCTGGAGGTGAAACCAGCCAAAATAAACCTTTATTGTTCTGCGAGTAGATAGAAGTTAACTGCTAGTGAGTAAGGACTGGGTCAGACCTCAGACAAGTAAGGTTAAAAAGATCTGACGTGATTGACTAAAGAAATGTAAGCTGATCAGATTCAAGGGGAAGAAAACTGCAGGATGGTACAAAAGAGCAAAGTCAGGCTCCAAATTATAAAGCTGCAGGATACTGAAATCTGGGAAGGATTACTTGATCGCGCTCCATTGGATTAAGGGGTGGTGCAGTGGTAGCGCAGCTGCCCCGCAGTAAGGAGACCAGGGTTCACATCCTGAGTCCTTCACGTATGGAGTTTACATGTTCTCCCCCTGTCTGCGTGGATTTCCTCTGGGGTGCTCTGGTTTCCTGCCACAGTCCAAGGGTATACAAGTTAGTTGAATTAGTGATGCTAAATTGACCCTAGTGTGTGTGTGTGTGTGTGTGTGTGTTTGCCCTGGCTCCCTATCCTGGGCCTGCTCCTGCCTTTTGTCCTATGCTAGGTTAGATAGGCTCCAGCACCCCACACAATTCCAGCCTGGATTAAGCAGGTTAGAAAATTATGTGATGACTTCTTTGGATCAATTGGATTTATTCTGCAATATGACAGCATCCAAACTCCTATAAAGTAAATATTCAGGATTCAGGATACTGCTGGCTGCTGAAATCTGACAGAATTAGATACCTTTAGATTAAAGCTACAGAATACTAAAAGTCAACAGCATCAAACTACAAAGAGAAGCAACTGTGAGTGGTGGCAGTGTTGCCCCCACATCTTTAAGTTTGCCTGAATGTCAGAGTGATGGCAGTCATCCCTCATCAGTGCGTAGCTATGCCAGGGGCCTCAGGGTAATTATTGCGCTCGCTCAGGGTCACGCTCTGCTGTTAATTGCCTAATTTCTTGCCTTCATAGTCACACTTGGCATGCAGTCGTGGAGCGTTGCCTTTCTCTGAGGAGCAGTGCGTGTAATAGAGATGTGGGCCACACAGAGAGAGCATGATGTGTAGATTGAATGTTAATCAGATGGATGGCAGGGGTAGAAGTTTTTTTTAAATTTTTGTTTTAAATAAGAACATAGGCTCTCACCCTTTAGATATGCTTGACTCCAACATCTGCCCACAAGAGCACTGTTACAATTGATTTTCCGTGGATGCCAGGATACAATTGCTCCAAATTATGATTTAGAGTTACATTTCACAGTCCCAAATCTTACTTTACTTCCACACCTGCTGGCAGCTGCCTGCAGATCAACCCGCAGAAGAGTTCAGCCACATTATGATGTTACTCTCGCCAATGACTTAACAGCCACTGCAGCAACTAAGATCTTTTAATCAGCCCAGCGGTTATTTCTCTGGGATCACATATTTTGGCTTTGTCTAACATGATGGGAGTCTTAAGTGTTACAACTGCATTTGCTTTCGCATCAAACAAGGCCAGTCTTTCCGAGGTTGTACATCTAGTCAGAAAATGCTTCAACAAGTTTTAAGACAGCATCCCTTTACCATGACTACTCAAGACCCTGGATGTCCATGGCTGGTAGCCAGTTAGGCTGCTACAACAGGTGAAGCAGCAGAAAAAAATCTTACATAACTACCTTTTGTCCTAAATAATACTGAATGAAAATATCTGTAATGATTACCACTTAATCTTGGTGTTATGGACTAGCCTCAAGTTTTGTGGGAGAACTGGGATTACTGGTAAACCACCAGTCCTTTTCTCCAAACCTAAAAAAACAGTTATGAGTCACAAGGTCCTATCAGCACTTGAATTGGATACCTGACCATTACAGGACACACACAAAATCCCATGCCAAGGTAGTTTAGTATTACTCCTATATCTCAAAGATATACATTTTAAATTAAATTACAGAAGTAATTCTTGAGCACCCAGAGAAAGTTTAAGAGCAGACCCAGTGAGAACTTGATTGAAACAGGATTCAAATTCAGCCTGCTGGAATTGTAGGGCAGTGGTGTTACCCGTCACCTGACCCTTAATCCACTGTTAACAGAAATTAGTGTGCAACTTTTAGTGTTTTGGTAAGACTGGTCCCATGCCCACACTTCATATTGTTAACAGCATATGGTCTGCACTCTATTCCATTAGGATGACTGACTGAACTAACTGCAGATCATCAGAATGATTAGGACCTCTGGGTTTGCTGGTGAGCCTCTGCTCTGATGGGAGCACAACGTCTGTAGGCTGGTGGGAGGGTTTAGTTATTGAAGAAAGCCATTAGTCATTCAGAAGCTCGGCACCTATCAATAAGCCTCAACTGTGATGGCAGGCCTGTTATTACCAGTAAGCATCTATTCCGTCAAAAGCCCTGGGCTTGTTGGACAGCCTCGAGTCTGACTCTGTTGCGGAGCGACTAGAATTGGCTGATGTACGTTGCTCAGTGATCGCAGGAAATTAGTGACCCCAGAGGTCACCCCCCTGCTAAAATAAATGCATCAGTCGTAGTGGAAGTGAGAGGAATGTAATGATCCCCAAGTTGGCAGGCAACTCTGCTTTCATTTCCATCCACTGCAGACATTGCAGTTGTTGCTCACTCTCTGTTTGATCATGGTAGATTCTGGAACAAAACAGACACCATCAACCACTTACTTAAACTGTCCTTTATTAAATAATTTCTTCTCAAAAATTGGCCAGTGACAAAAAAGACAAGTAAAAAACAACTAACAAGAATCTTTTCCACCCTTTTTGTGTTTAAAGATCAGTGCTGGTAACAGGGCTGAGCCCGTGAATAAGCAGTGTGGGACCCAGACCTCTGGTCATGAGGTCCAGGTGGTGCAAATATGTGGGGTAGAGGCTTGTGTCAGCTGGTGGCCTTGGTAGATACAGAAAACGCACAACTGGGGCTGAGGAGTGCTCTAAGATCATGGCATTGACTGCCTTAAGGTATTCATCTGAAATACGCATAGCATTACTAGGGAAGCTGTTTACAAAGTCACCCTCCTCTTCCTCCTCCTCCTCCTCCTCCTGGTTGGCATCTGGAAGCTGCTTATGCCAATGCAGGGCCACCACTGAGTCCCAGGGTACCATCTCAATGGAAGCTTTGATGCGTAGCTTCGCTAGTAGCTGCTTGAGTTTTTCTTTGGGGCCCTGGTTTACACGACCTACTTCGACACACAAAAACAGCCTCAGCTTGGCATGGCGCCAAGTTCGTACCATGTTAAGAATGCAGCCCAACTGCAACAGGAAGAGACTAGATGTATCCACATAGTTGCTGCTATCTGGTCTCATTAGGTTCAGGGGCCAGATGTCAATGTAGAGGCCAGATTTCCGTGCCAAGACGAGCTTGCGATCAAAGTTTGAGAAATATCGCGCCAGAATGATATTCTTTAACATCTTGACAGCATCAGACAGTATTGACACATATTCATAGCCTGACAAGGCCTTCCCTTCAGGTGTTGTCCGCAGCGGGGGGAAGTTCATCTGTAGTTCCTCACTGTCCTCAGGAGAGAAGCCACTTACACTGGTATCCACTGAAGAAGAGGCGTTCAAGTGTTCCTCCTGTGGTATGCAGTCATCATAAAACCCCAGAACTAGAGTGTTGGGCCTCATTCCACCTAAAAGGAAAAAAAAAATATGAATAAAAACCACAGAAGTCATAAAATGCCAAGATAACGGACACTGACTTGAACCTTAGGAAGCACTTACCAAGCCCAGAGATGCAGAGCAGGTGCTGAACGCCTTGCCGTACCGACCCCGCTAGTGTTAGGTTGACAAAGGCCTTGATGTTCAATTTATCGACAAGCATAAGCCAGGAGTCATACAGTGGCTGCAGCGGGTCAGATGGCAGTGTGCCTAAAGAGAAAAACAACGACTTTTGAGTTCCCAGCAAAGCACATGGAGAATGATGTATGGTATTTGATTAAACGGATAGTATTTACTCAAAACGGACATGTCGAAGTCAATCAATCAGAACCAGCTACTAAAACTACACATGAAATTTGACTGGTTACATCCTGATAGTTAAACTGAATGAAACTTATCAAAGTAAATCTTTCAGTTTTTGCACAATAAAGGAGTCATCTTAGCCATCACTAAGGAGACTGGACTTCTAGTACCTAGCTACATGTCATTGAAGAGGACCTGTCAGCTAGGACATGCTCAACTGGACCTGCTGGATTATGGTACACAGCTACAACCTTCTAGTTTTAAATACCATGTTTTCTTTCCCAACACCCTAATTCTCACCTAGATCTCCCAGCTCCACATGACCCAGAACATACAGGCCACTTTTCTTGATATCATTAATGAAACTTATGAGCTCCATGCAGCTTCGGGGATTGGCCACCATAAGAAGGACCTGTGGGCGCCAGAACTTAACATGCTCTTTACGTACATCGAGCATCAGAAGATATTTCCTTACCTGCAGCAAAAAAAGAGAGTTGGTTGTTTAGTTAAGATCTAGTGACATATGACAGTATCCTGTAAACATAATAATGTTTGCTTCAAACTACTAAAAACATTAGAGTATATCAGAGTACTGAAATGGCATATAAACTGACGGTATCCTAATTTCAAGTTTAACACATGTTAGTGTCAGAAATGGAAGCATTCGGTCTTCAAACTAACTAAGAATCAATCTAGAAATCGTAGTCACCTTACTTCAAGAATGTTACACTGTAGTGCTTAACTTTGGAGCCCTCTGCGTTCAAAGAGGTCTTTGATTGGAGGGCTCTCACTTTCAAAACCAATGAAATTTGGCATCTCAGTTAGAAAATCTGGTTTCAAGCCCACACAGAGCTAGTGGTCAAGATTCTTGGTTTCCAAAAAGCTCCCTTTCACAGTGAATGACAGCTGAAGGTGCAACATTTTACAATAGTATGTAGCAAAAAAGGATCACCTGCACTTTTTTAAACTTTCCTCCGAGCAGCTTATCTCTAAAGCTCCAGACTATGTTTAAAGAACATCACTTTGTCATGGCAGATTTTCCATCATCTACATATTTTCTTGACCAAACTGTTTCAGAGTATCTATACACAAATGCTTACATTTTCCCTGGCAAAAGGAAATGGTTTGTTGAACTGAGACACAACTAGAAAATGTTTGTGTGTGGAAAAACTGGATAGTCTTTCACATGTCAATACCCAGGGGAGTCAAACACAATTAGGACAATTTTGTACTGCTGATTACAAGACAGAACTAGAGACATAACCTCTATGACCTTACCTGGTGGAAGATAAGAGCCTGGCTGATGTAGCCCCAGCTGCTGGTGGGAGACATGTAGTGGATAACGAGAAGTAGAAGCAACATGAATGCAATACTGGCTGAGGCGTAAATAGGATTGATGAGGAACATCATGACAACACAGCCCACTATACCTAACAGACAAGTATGCCAGGTAAAAAATCGGAAGGTTGGCCTGCAGAAAGAAGGAAGAAACAGTAAGGGAAGAGGTGGAATATTGCTGTGCTTGTTAAGATAACACTTTTAAAGAAAGTCAAACAGAAATTAAGCAGAAGTTAAAAACAGACAGTAGTGAATATCTTAGACCGTATGTTGAGGTTTTATTTATCAGTCTTTAGGTGTTGAGCTATGCAAAAAAAAAAAAAAAAAAAAAAAAAAAAAAAAACATTGGGGAAGACTGTCTACATCTGCCATCTTCTTTGAGCTCCTAGCCATTAACCAGTGAGCATCTCTTGGAGCTTTTATTTTTTATTCTGTAAATTAAGGCCTTGGACTTTGAGCCTGTCAAATTGTATAGCCTTGCATCTTTATCTACAAGCAGGTTAATCCAATCAGATCCGAGTATCACAGAGCTACGTTCCCTAGATGTCTGATTCTGTCAAGTTTCACTAGTCAGTAACTTTACCACTAAGAGGAATAATCAGTCTGTAGTTTACAGTTTTACATTTTAGTTCTTGAGAGTCAAATATTGACAGATCTCAATATGTTCCAGTTTTGCTTCCTGAAGACTGATATGCCGATTCAGAATTATCTCACCACCTTTTAATGTTACTCATTAGTAATGGGGGTTTAGGAGCATTTATTCCAAATGGCAATGCAGTGACATCCACCCTTGTGTTGGCAAAAATGACAAAAAAGGCTGTTAGACAATAGGATTAAGGAAAAACTAGCAAACATAAAAAGGAAAAACAAAGGGAAATCATTTAAAAATAGATTTTGTTGTAAATGAACGCGTGGGTTTGCAATTGCTGCTGTGAGGCTGAATGGGGAGGAATAATGAAATGAAGAAATGTGAAAAATAATAATTATAGTGATGCAAAAAAAAAAAAAAAGAAAGAAAGAAAGCAGGGCCAAGGGGAGCTGGATTCCTGAAATTGCAACTGAGTCGTCCCAGTTGTTAGGATGGGGTCATCAATCACAGGACGACCCCAATTTTCTGCAATAATAGAACTTAATGATAAACATCCATTAGAAGTGTTCCTGGCCTTTGTAATTACCATTTAAATGATTCGTCTCTATCATTAATGCACCCGACTGGGAAAATTGCACTAAAGAAAATAAAAGGCTGCCCGCCTCCCGCTCCCTCAGAGGTGTTCCTCCCTTTTAAACAACACAAGAAATGCACTCAGCTTAATGTGCAGCGGCACGTCGACCCAACGCACGCAAACAGCTTCTTCTCTAGTGCCGCGATTAACACGTCTGAGGCTTGGGGTTGTGGCTAATTAACTTAAAAGCCCAGCTCGTGTGCACTGCACACTTATAGCACCTGCTGTGGCCACCGCCATCGCAGTCTTAAAGAGACCACACTAGGGCCTACTTTCTGTGATCTAGGGATCTGGCGAAATGCACCTGGACGAGCTACACCTAAAAGAGCAGGGGATATGGAATCTAGTAAAAAGAGTGTGAACCTTTAGTCTCAAACAAGATGGGGTCAAACAGTATCCTTTCTCTTGCTTTAAAGCTGTTGAGACACTGTAACATTTTGGCTGCTTTCTGACAAACATCCTAAGGAATTTGATGTGATTCTTGGGAAAATGTACAACTCGGCACTTACCTGAAGTTGGGGGCAGACGCCCACTCAAGTGCAAGGCAAGCCAGATCAACAGCTGCATAAACCAGAAGGAAAAAGATGGTGACAATGCCAGCAATTGTGTTGAGCTTCCCAGAGAAAAGCACCAACTGAAAAGAGTTGTGGAATATATCAGGGTACATTTACTGATATAAACACATTCATCCACACACAGACACACACCAACAAGATATATACTAGAACCTGCACAGATACCAGCAGACACATAACCTACATGTACAGTATATGAACACATACATAAAAAGAGCTCACACAGGCAAGACAGAATGAATACTTACGAGTACAATGATAGAAATCAGACCATATACAGATAAGATTGAAAGCATAGAGATGCAAATACAGAGTGGCTAATAAAGACAATGAAATGAAACGGAAGGCACTTAACGACATTCACACACATAAAGGTGGGGGACAGTCAACATACACACAAGTTAAATTTGAAAGCATTTAAATAGCAGACCAAAAGTATACATAAAGACAAAGACATAAGTGACAGTTAATGAATACAAAAGAAGTACTAAATATATGACAATGTATCAATAAATTAACCTGTGAGCGCTAACGAGAATCAACATGTACATACATGTAAACAGAAACTGCATGTATTCCTAAAGGATAATTCCAATTCAGAAGTGGGCTGTCTGAGAATGTGCTAACATCAGTCCAAAGGTGGCATATGTCAACCTGTTACTTTCATTAACAAGGAGGCCCTGTCTATAGAGATAGCTAATACCCACCTGAACCAGGAACCAGGAGATTAGCACAGCCACCCAGGGGTTCCCACTACTTGATGTCTTTGTTGCAGGGGATAATACTTTCCCTGTATGAAAAGAGGAATGAAGAAGTAAGATAAGCATCTTATGTCTACTACCTTCTAGTTCATAAACCGGAAAAGCACTCATCACATCACCCGAAGCTCCCTCTATCACCCCACATGTGAACAATATTTCTCCTAAATTGCAAGGACCCTTGCTGTCAGTTTTCAAACCTCTCCTGTACAACAGGATGCCAGGCACCCATTGTCATTCACTAGCAGCACAGGCTGGTTGGTGCATGGCTTATTGAGTTGCGCTGGAATTTCAGAGGACATTTGTTTTACACGACACGCAAGTAGACAGAGAAATAAATCAGAGTCATGGGTGTAACGAGGCGCAGACAGAGCTGAGTCAGCACAGTTCTTAGGGTCTCACCCGCAGAAGAACATGCAGGGCTTGCAGCAAAAATGTGTGGCACTTACCAAAAAATGTGGACCTTGACAGCGAAATGCCACCTGAAAAGGCACAGTCTCTTCCTCATCAGGATAGAGGCATCTGTGGAGATAAAACTTACCACTGACCAGACAGACATTGTCTGTTGATACAAGCCTGTCTTTAACAAGAGACAGAACTGGGGGAAACCAGCCACATCCTCACTGAGAGAGACAGACTTGCTACTGGAGAAGTGAACCTCTTTTTCACCGACGTACCTCCTGCTTAGGCAGTTTTCTTTCTCATCAAATTGTACCTTCTTAAAAGAAACAAGCTCCTTCCTCACCCATAAGTGAAGCTCATGGAGATATACTGTACTATACTACTTCTTGGACAAACACTTGCACAGACGAGGCTTTTGCTTATGAACAGATAGCAGAGACACCAAAATCTACATTCACCTAGATTGTCCTTTTTGCTCAAGCCTCTGTCACTATACTAGCCATATTTGTGGGAACGAGGAATAACAGAAGGTGGCTATGAGCTGCCAATGCCAGCTTAGGAAAGGCTACATGTGGCCATACCTCATGAGATACTACTGGAGGTCTGGTAGACAGAATGTCCAGGTTACATTGCTTTAATCACTTCAGTAACCTCAAGCACAAGTCCCACCATCCCCCCACCCCAAAACCCAAATTACTTCCTTAATAATGCCCACTCTCTCACCAAATAGGTCATCGCGTGCCAGGGCATACAGGATACGTGATGCACCAATCAGATTGCTCATAGCAGCTGAGAGTGTGGATGAGTATATCCCAATGGTGACGATTGGGTGCCACACATTAATATCACGCATGAAGCTGTAATCATTCTGAAGTAAGAGCCTGAAGAGGATTAAAAAAAAAAACAAAAAAAAACAAAACAAGAATTAAATGTTAAGAGATAGCCTATTTTCATTTGTGCAAGTTGGGTTTTGCATTCAGAAAAGTCTCCCATTTCCTACTCTCAGAAGGGTGGACGGTGCAAGTGAAGCATTTTGGTCGGGGGGGGCAGATGGTGGCAGTCCTCTACAAGCTATATTAGTCAGGCAGAATAAAATTAGAACTCCACGCACGTCCACTCCTGGTTAAGCTTTCTGAATTGTTGGCGTCACAATTCCATTAAGCATCAGTCAGGTCGATGCTGTCATTTACACACAATTATTAAACAAACTCATAGTGCCAGTCAGCAATGTTGGTGCATGCTACTAGATTCAGCATACTTCTTCATACCACTGGAATTACTAAAGGCCCTCAAGCAACAGCGTGTTCCCTCAAACTGTCATAGGGAAAAGACACGTCCCCATCCCTAAAGTTACCCTTTTCAAACAGGGTCCAGGTCCTTTTGCTTATAGGCCAACAACCACAAATCCTCTCCCAAAATATCTCCTGATCCCAAATGGGATAATAGGTTAATTCATTTTTCTGTAATAACAAGCTGGAAGTATAATAAAAAAAGAAAGAGGATAAAACAGCAGCCAGGTCACAGTGGTGGTGGGGAGGGTCTAAGACTGCGCTCACTGTCAGCCATCAAGTTAGCTTATTAATTCCTCCCTGGGGCACCGAATTTGAAAATAAATCTACAAACATTTGACATTTTCAACTGCTGCTGCCCTGAAACATAGAGATACCATAAAGCAGACAAAGGCAGTGGTTCTGAATGTGAGGGAAACAATGTAATAGAAAGGAATGTAAGAGAAATAAAGGGACTGGGACATTGTGAGTAAAGAAATTAGAGCAGGGGTGCCCACACTTTTTCGGCTTGTGAGCTACTTTTAAAATGACCAGGTCGAAATGATGTACCTACATTAAAAATGCTATATATATATATATATATATATATATATATA
>JANRMT010062813.1:110647829-110665458 GCA_026402145.1 Polypterus bichir lapradei | reverse complement strand
ATATATATATATATATATATATATATATATATAATCTATATATATATATATATATATATCTATATATCTCTCTCTATCTCACATTCGAAGTCTGAATCACAATCTGATTGTATGGATGCTTACCTACCAGGTAATGCGTGTGGTTGGTCTGCAAGTCAGCAAACATCCGCCATGGGTGCCCTCTCAGTTGCGAGAAGCAGATCATAGTATGTTACATAGTTAACTGTCAAATAATGCAGTTAGTACGTGACACGTGTTTCGCCCTATTTTGGGCTCATCAGGCATACACACTCCACTGCACCCCTCATCTGGGATCGAACCTCGGACGTCAGACAAAAGCACTTCGATTATGACATTGTGAGAAAAATAAAATCCTCTTCCAGTTCCACATTCAGCCCATACCCTCCTCAAACATTTTTTAAATCCCTTCTTTAGTCGATATAAATTGGAAGGCTAACTAGATCACAGCCGGAGTTTTGCAGTAGCTCGCTCGTTTGATTGTGCGTGCGGGATGACCAGTGTGTTTGAAGAAAAGAGATCTCAGACTGGCCGCCCTGTATGTCAATCAAGTGGCAAATGCCATAGGGAGGATATATGAGAGACTAACGTTTTAAAATTTTTATTTTTTTTTTGAATGCAACGTGATCTACCTGCACTCCCTTTGCGATCTACCGGTCGATCGCGATCGACACATTGGGCACCCCTGAATTAGAGAAACAGATGATAGGAGGTAAGGGACCAAGGTACATTACATGTATATATCACATACATATTCAATTACAAAAGCATAAAGGAGAGAGAATAGTCCACAATAAGATGCAGAATGATAAGGAAATTAGTGAGGTGTTTGAAGAAAACTCTGTTTGGCTGACTTATAGACAAACACAAAGAACTTAAGTCATATAATTTATTCTGGCTGACTTCTAAACCATGAAACTGGAAAGCATATGTTGCCTATATTATTTATTCACCTTTTTGGAAACTTTCCCATGTCACTTTTCTCATTTGTCACTCGTCTGTTGTGTTGATTCCCTAGATACCCACAGGAATGGCAGCATGAACGTTTAAAAAAAAAAAAAAAAAAAAATCTATATAAAACGATCTTCTCCATCTGCTATGCACCTTGCTGCTGCTATGCTTTGCTAAACAGACAGTAATAGAAGGTACACACACTTCCAGACTGACTTAGGCTGCCCTCCTGTGGAAGCTACAGGAAATGAGGCCAAGTGTTTGATCAAGCCTTGCAATTACTTCAGGAGCCAATTTCAAACTCATGTATGGAAAGGCACAAAGAAAAGGGACAGGATCTGTGACAAGCATTCTGCCAGTCATGAAGATTCATTCCACATTTTGGTGATGAAGACACAATGACAGTTCATCTTCACTGCATGGTAATCCTAAAATGCACACAATTATATTCCCATATTTGATTTGTTTGTGAATGTGTGTGTACTTACTCATGTCAGACATTGCTCTTAACATGAGTATATCTACTGATGCTCAAACACATGTATGTCTCAATGATATACGTATAACAAAAAATCGCATACAATACTTCTTATGCAGAACAGTCCACATCAACTCAAACAACACTCGTACAACACTGGCATGAATATACACAGTATTATGTAAATTCTCACATATTTGCACAGACACACACAAGCTTACATGTGCTTGTACTTATACAAAGTGGATATTTTATTAGGTGCATCTGCATTCCTCATGAAATTAAGTTCTTAATGATTGATAGCATCACAAGTGTATACAATTAACATGTAACCCACTTAACCTAATGGTGGTACTGGGAGGGGACAGAGTCTGTTCCAACAATACTCTATAAAGAAAGTAGGCAGGTACTAAAGGATTGGGTATGCATACAATTTAACAAAGGTAGCAGCCAAAACTAAAAATTCAGGATTCTTTTAACACATAGTAGTGGGAAGGTTACCATGAACAACATAATATGCCTTACTAATTGTCTTCACATCTAGTGTTGCAATAAGTATGTCGAGAATGAGCTACCATTTAAAAACAAAGGCCATTGGGTCCTTGTTTGAAAATTGACCATTGATGAAAGTAGCTAGTAGAGGCTGACATATCTTGTATTAGATTAGATGGTTTACAATTAGTCAAATAACAATTGAATACAACAATGGTGCTGAAATGTACATATTAGAATGCACAACTTGCCATATCTTTTAAACGCTGAAATATGGCACTCAATGCCTTGGCTGAGTTCTAACAATAATCAACAAAAAACAAGAAGCTGCAGCTGTACTTCATTAAGAAACACAAACAATTGACTGTAAACGACCTACAGGATCTATCTGGTGAATCACTGAGACTGCAGATGGAAGTATATGGATATGGGGAAATAACTCATGACTCCACTGATCCATCCAGCAACTCTGCAGGCTGTGAGTGGCTGTGTAATGGTATTGGGTATTGTACAATATTGTATCACAATGTTCAAATATACAGTGTTGTTGCTGGTAATGTGCATCCATTTGTGATGGCATCAGTGCATTTCCTTTCAAAACAAAATATATGCCTTTTCAGCAGAACTACATAAGTTTAGTGTTGGTTTTTTATGATTGAATCTTAAGAGACAAAAATTAATCTGAAACGAAGTTATAGTGTAGTAATTGGCTCTGATCCCTGCATAAACAATTAGGGGCTGGAAATGTAAGAGCAAATCTTTTAAGTAAATATTAATAGTAAATTTACTATAGCTTTGCTTAATTTTAATAAAAATGTAGCTTTCACATAGATAATACTTGATTCCATTTACCCCTATAAGAAAAGAATTGAACGAAATTTTCTTAATGCTCTGCTTTATTTCTGTAATTAGACAAATTGTATGAGCTCATATTGAAGTAAGACAGCTAGAAAGAAACACAAACTATTAGTAAGGCATTAAGGGCATATAATTTTCTGACTGTTATGTACATATATCAAATGTAGGTCCTAGCGTATGCAATAGTAGATAGAAACTTTAAGAAAAAAAACCTAGACACTTGTGCCTTAAACAGAACATTACACACCAGAATTTTTTTTTCCTTTTGTGTGTGTATTATCAAATTTCTTATTTAATTTTTTGTGTGAACTGTTTACTTTCAATTTCACTAAAACTTTTAAAACGATGACACTACGCTGTATGATGAGTCATACTACCTGCTGAAATGCCTTTCTGGTAGCTGTATTTTGAAGTATTTGAAAACCTTTGACAAGTGTTACTACAGTTAGAATAGACAATGAATAGTTATTGGAAATTAAGAATAAATTAAAACTTAACATAGTCACCTCCAGAGCTGCAAAATCTCCAGTCCAATCATGTTATTGATGAGATGAGATCTGATAGAATAAACTTTTCAAGTTACAGATTCACCACCAGCTTATTTGCGCTACGTACCATATTGGAGTCCACAATGACTACCACCTGTGTATGCCTTACTTCTGAAACCCAGTTGTACTCATACTCAAATAATTAAGGCTATCTTCAATCAATCAAAGCATGCCTAATTAATTCACTGAGACAGCATTTTTTTTGCATAGAGATCTCCAACCAGGTCTTGTGGATAGCGGCACTCACCTGTCGCAGGTACAAGCCACCATGATGCAAAGCAGATTGTAGATGATGTATGTGAATACCACTGCAGTGATGGTGCCACGAGGGATAGAATAACTGGGGTTCTTCAGGTCTCCTGTTGACAAAGAGGACAGACATATACATTCACCTTGCTGGCAAGGTCTCTGTCTCTAGTCAGGCAAAAGATACACACTAAGATACACTAAATCTGTGAGGCTCACTAGTTTAGTAGATAAAAAGTATCAAAAACAAAAGTCTTACCTGACATGTTGGAACCAGCCATGATACCAGTACAGCCATTAAACATCACTGCAAACACTGTGGCAAAACTCATCATGGTGCCAGTGGTGTAGTCCACTACATAGTGGGCTGTAAAGACAGAACAATTAGCCCTCAGCAGAAAGACAATGTTGTTAGCCAAATTAAGCCTCAAGGATACTCACGCATTAAATTGCCCTGCAGGGTGGACAGTTTAAATCCAGTGAAGTTGGCAAACACTGTTGATCCATTGAAGGGGACCGACACAGAGGTAGGCTTTACAGCAAAGAAACTGATGAAGACTGTGGCTAACACAATAATAACAATGAGGAAGATGATGAAGGTTGCCCGGGCATAGATGTTAGCCCCCACCATGCAGACCAGTAAGCAAAGCAGCAAAATTCCTGTTGCATAGAGTAACTCCCACCAGTAGCTGCGGGGAAGAACATGTGCGGAGTCTGCACTGATGTTATCTAATGGAAGAAAGGGCAAAATCATCATGTTGGCCAGAGGTCAGTTGCTGGCTACTGGTGTCCACCAGTACAGTTCACGCACCTGGAGAAATTCCAAAGGTGTCCATGATGGACTCTACCAACCCAAGTACAAAAAGGGCACTGCCACAAACATTGGCAAAGAAAAACATGATACCAATACTGCCTCCAAACTCAGGTCCAAGTGCACGGCTGATCATATCTGTGTTGTGAGGTCCAGTTAAGGAAAGTGTCCTGGTAAACAAATTTTAATCAGGACCTAGAAAAGGAAGGCAGTAATCAACAGTAGGTTGCTTGCTACAAATTCCTGAAACACATTTAAACTAATTTAAATAAAACTGTGCCACTTTAACCTCATATTTAAAAGGAGACTTGATTTAACTCCATAGACACTACAACTACTATAATCTACAAGTCCAGTGTATTTTTTCTCAGTACTAGTCAACCTTGCATTGCATACAGTAGTGACATGTATGCAACTCAGTAGAAGATAAAATAAAATCACAGAAAAACAAAAACTAGTAGTATAGAAAACTCGCACACTAACAAATAGTAAAAGAGGGAACAAACAAAGTGTTGAAAATATACAAAAGATGCGAGTTGAGAGAAGTAGGAAAGGTAAAACTGACTAGTAGTTAAAGACATGATGACAAGCAAATGCAAATGGATGCAGAAACACAACAAAGTTGTATTCTATCACATGCAGAGAACCAAAAGATGACATGTGAAGTAGAAAAGAAGAGGAGCAAGACTAAATCTACATCAGGAAGAACAAAGTCTATGCAATGAATGCAAGGACAATTAAAATTTGCTAGGAGAATGAGACACAAGAAGGAGATATTTAGTGTGTACATTGAATCGTTTTCCATTTTCTCTGTGAAAGCTTTTGTGATCTTTGACAGGATACAGTAGGCACCTCCAGCATCAAGAGCACCATTTGTGGAGATAGCACAGACAGAGAGGACTGTCATGCTGATGATGATGTATGCCACAATGAACATAACAATCCCTTGATAGAGACCAGCCTGGCCTACTACAAACCCTGCAGTCACAAAAACAATTGTTAGATTTCATAAATATGAAAGTGACATTTTTGTTTAATTTGGTGGATGCATTTATCCATGGCAACATATGAGATGCAATTGGTCACATTTATTTTGTTTTTCCAAATAGAACACCAGCAGCACAATGTCATTAGAAGGATTTGAACCCACAACCTCAGGTTTTGAAGTCCAAAGTCCTAACCACTACATCTCATTGCCTCTGTCAAGTGACATGATTTAGCACAAAGTAACTCTCTTCTAGTACATTCTCCAACCATTTAAATATTAACCTTTGCAGATCGGGTGACTGGTTAGATAACAAGCATAGACCTCTCTGACTGGTGCAGACAGAAAATTAATGTGATAATGGCAGAAATGAAGCAAGTCAGTTAGCTTCTAAAACAGAGCAATGTCTGTAAAGGAATGACAAAGAATTTTCAAAATAACATTACAAATATAATACCATGGAAAATTCTGGAATCTCTTAAAGGATTTTAAAGAGCAGAACAAATAATCTCTGGGGAACTTTAGGAAACCAGATATTGAGTATATACGAGGGGGGCTCAAACTCCTGTAAGCATTGTGATGAAAAGTGTTTAGCTTAACTTTGACAAAGGAAAATAATTAATCCCCACTGATACCACTATAATGACATCAGCTCCACTACTTCCAAATTAAAATTGCTTTACAGGAAAGCTGTACAATTCTCACCTCCTAGTTACACCAATGTCAGGCCAGTTCAGCTGTACTGGAGAAAGGGAGAACATTTGCCTCTGCACATAGCAGGTTGAGATTTAAACAATGCGATAGACAGAAGTTTGGAATGGGGGCTCAAACAAGTGTCCCATTCCCGCCCGGCTACTCTCTGATTGGCCGTTGTGGGGTCGTAGCTGGGCACGCTCACGTTCGACTGGGAGTGACTAAAACGGCGAGTCGAGCGAAAGCAGGAGGACTCACCAATTCTAAGGAAGACCACGACACTAAACATGGAGAGCAATGTGGGGATAACTACCCCGAAGAAGGTGGTGAGCCTAGGGCCACGCTGGTCGCTTTGCCTACGCCTGGCTGATGCCCGCTGACTCCCTCTTTCTTGTTCGATGCCGCCGGCCACCCGACGCGAAGCTTCGGCTTCATTAACGCTGCAGGATAGCCGGTAGTGCAGGAGGGGTGTTCTTTCAGTCATGGTTTTCTTCTAAAAACCCTGCTGTCTGGGCCGCAGAGACAAAACACAGTACTTATGAAACTGGAACTATGAACTTTCCCAGTTCCCGTCGGGCTGGGCGCTCCCTTGATCTGCCTGCCTCCGACATCACGTGATTCGAGGTGCTCTGTCAGTGCAGTTCTCCCAGTGTGCAGGCGGTGGGACGGAAAACACCGGAGAGGGCGGGGGACGTGGTGAGCGGCACCCGAGTCCCGCCCCGAGGATTGAGTAGGCAATGGGATGGAATAGGGTGAAGATGGAATTTGCAGCGAATCAGAGTTTCAGCAAAATGGTGTGGGCCGCATCCAGAATACGACAGAGAAGAGAAACGAGATGAGCACAAGGTGAGCGAGTGGAACAATAAACCAATGGTCAGGAAAACGAATTTTTTTAATAGAAAAAAAAAATTAATACTGTAAGAAAGGTGACTTGCAGTCACCAGCTACGTTTCCCCATTCCTACCACATTTGTTCAATCCATGCACCCTCTAAATTATTAAGAAGTTCAGAGAGCTGCGGTGCTGTCTGTTATGAATGGCACAGCATGGAAAGAAATGCATCTGAACGGGCAAAGGGGATGTACTGTATATCCGTGCATTGAGAGTTTTTGTATGTCTTTTTATATCTCACTTCTCAGTTTCTTTTCCTCTCTGTAACTGATTAGTAGGAGGTCTGTGGGCCGAAACTCGAGCATGTATACATTCCTCTCTGGTGCCGCCCCTTCTGCCAGGAAGCTGTTTGTGAGAGACTGCACTTGGCACTGTGTCATTGCTTCAGGGAATCTGAAAGGCATCAATAAAAATTGGAGGGTTTTATAATTTAATTTAAGTCTCTGTTGGAGATCAAACAAAAATCTTGTGTTTATTAGTCCTTTAGGCAAGGGGTATTAAAATGTGTAACATTCCCATGCTTTTCAACCAAAATACATGAACAAAAAACATTACACTCACACTGGTTAGCACTCATAAAAATCAATTAAGGGTCATGGTTGTGTGTGGAAATTTGAATGTGGCATGCTGGAAATTTAACTCGCATTGCTGTCTTTGCTTCTTACCCTTTCATTTCACTGTCTTCGTCCAAAGGAACATGGTGAAATGCGGTACAACAAATCGTTGCGTGTTCAAGGTTTTCTAGAATTTTGTGTTTTATTGATTGTTTTCATAAGAACTACTCCTGAACTCTTTTCAATCACTTCACACATATTTTGTCCAGCACCTTATGAGTCACTGGTATGAGAAATCCCCCACATATGATATGTCATTTGATGTGTCTTGATATCTAGTTATACAAGAAATCGAGCTTTTTGGGTTCACTCCACCTGTTTTTGTCTCTCTAGGCCCAAAAACCCTAGTGTGTAGACCATTTTTGGATCACGCATTGTACAGGAAATTACTCCCTTATAGTAAAGAGTAAACTAATAGTTGTCATCAGCAAAAATGATCAGGAGGACTTGGAAGTTGTTCATGCCACATCAACTCACACTAGGGTTCACATCCTTATGGAACATGAGGGGTCAAATATACAGTTTTTTCATAAAACTTTGAAAAAATGGGTTTGGTAAATGTGCATTACCTTGGATAAAGGCATCAGCCAAATGAATACATATCAGTGTAATTTTGCTTATGCTTCAAGGAAATTACCAGATATGTTCAGGAATGTTTTGTTGAGATATTTCGAATAGAATGTTCCAAACATTTTTATTTAAATTTCAATAGTTCCTATTGTGCATTGGCAATTCTAAATTGTCCCTAGTGTGTGTTTGGTGTGAGTGTGTGCGTGCGCCCTGCGGTGGGCTGGCGCCCTGCCCGACTTTTGTTTTCTGCTTTGCACCCTGTGTTGGCTGGGATTGGCTTCAGCAGACCCACATGACCCTGTAGTTAGGATATAGTGGGTTGGATGATGGATGGATGGATAGTTCCTATTAAAAATCATTGATGAAATTATGAACTCGTACAACTTAAAACAGAGAAACATTTCTTTCCTCATGGAATGAGTTATTCAGAAATACCATCTGAAAATGCATTTGTGACTGCCTCATTTCCTCTGCTACTGCATACATTTGACACAGAATGATTTCAGGTTTTCAACAAAAATCTATTATTTGGTAAAAGGCAAGTGAGTGAACAAATACAACTTTTTTAACTTACTTACAAGCAACGTTATCCAGCACCAAATGGCTTTCTGTAAAAATAATTTTCTCCAGTTTAATTAGCCAAAATAAAGCAAAATTTAGAGTCACCTAAACGAAAAACAGGGAGTTTTGAATATAGTCAGTCCTTCTCAATAAAAATCTAACTTATTTTGAGCTTCACCATCTAAGCCAAGTGGTCACCACAAAGATTCAACGAACTTCTAATACCATTCCTGAAGAATTTGCAATTCCTGAAGAAATTACAAAAAAAGTTTCTGATACTTATCCATACGAAAATGGCTATGAAACCATGTATAAGGCTCTAGGGTGCCACCGAACTATAGTGAGAGCTATAATATTCATTTGGAGAAACTTAGAACCATATTAAATCTCCCTAGAAGTGGCCAGCCTACTACAATTACTCCAAAAGCACAATGTAAAATCCTCCAGGAAGTTTGGATCTCAAAACACATAAAAAATTCCCAATAAACATATAAAGAACTGTAGGCCTTAGCTCAAACAGTGTCTGTGACTCCAAAATCAAAAATAGGTTTCATTGGAGAGAAGCCCTGCAGAAAACAGCACTAACCAAGAAGAAAATAAGTACTTGTTTCTTGTTTGCCAGGAAGCCCTTGCATGAGTCCCAAGCCTTTTGGGATAATGCATTATGAACAGATGAAACAAAAGTGATACTTATTGGACAAAGTTGGTGACTTCATGTTCAATGTAATGTAAATATAAAGTCACATTTAAGCAAATAAAGAATTTCACAATAAGATGATCATACCAAGAGTCAAACATGGTTGTGGTATTGTGATGGTGTGGGGATGCTTTGCTGCCACAAGATCTTGACAACTTACCTTGGTTGAAAGAACCATTTTTGTCAGTATCAGACAGACTTTTAAGGAAAATGTGCAGTTGTATATCTGCAAGTTGACATAAAACTGGGTCATGCAGCAAGAATGACCCAAAATAATAAAGAAAGTGCACATTAAAGTAGCTGAAAAGAAGCACATTTTTTACATTTTGGACTGCCTAATAAAAGTCCAGACCTAAACCCAACACAGATGCTATACTAGTACCTGAAATTAATGGTTAATGCTCAAAAACCTACCAGTGTTTTTGAGTTAAAGAAGTTATACAGGGAACAATTGGATAAAATGTCACTGTGACATTATAAAAGACTGGTATTGAATTGTATGGTATATTTGCTTGTAATCATTGAAGCTAACTTTGACAGAACCAGTTATCAACTCTAAGGGGACAAATACTGTTCTCATTATGCCAATTGGTGTTGGATAGTTTTGCTCATTCAATAAATGACATAAATTTGCTGAAAGTATTCAGTGGCAAAATTTTGGTGTAACAAAGGAAATCAGGAAAGGTGGCAAATTACTTTTTTTATGGTACAGTAATTTGGAAAAAATATTAACACTGTGGAGCTAAGGTATGCCAAGTTCATTGAGCACATATTGTAATGAATTAATGGAATTTGGAGGGCAAGATGTGGATCAGCTCGGCCTTATGTTGGTGTATCTTTACACGTTCTTTTTTACTCATGTGCTACTCTTGTTTTCATGCTTGCAAGGTGCAGGGTAGGTAGACTTTTATTATCCCAGAGAGAATTTTGTTTTGATGCAGGAAACAATAAAGCATAGGATGCTGTTACGCAGATACAAGAAAATAAGTCAAGAGACAGTAGATGACAATCATTTATACAATCATACACAGTTACACACACCCATATGATTTCTACCAATATGAACTCTGATGGTACACAGTAATAATTCAGAAGTCAGTAGTATATGTACAGCTATTAGAATTCAAAATTTTGGAGATAAAAGAATTTTGAATCTTTACCTTTGGGAAACTAAATCTGTAGTCTGATGGCAACAAACGAAACTTTGCAAACAAGATGGTAGTTGCCTGACAGAATTGAATTGGCTTTATTTTTAACTCTCCAGACTATCCTTTTATTTTTGTTGAGATGGGGAGGAGAGTAACATTTAAAATCTACAGCCATATCCTTGGCTTAATAGATATTAGGTTGCTAAGTTACCATTGAACAGCCTTGTCAACAGTAGGTTCATGACAGTCATCCTTATCTTTTAAAAGACTAACAAGGACAGAATCATTTGCAAATTTTAAGATATGCACATCCTTATGTGGACTTCTGCAATCACTGGTATACAAAATACACAGAAGACAGACAGCAGCCTTGAGATGATCCAGTAATTTTTTGTTTTGGTATTTGATATGCTGTTTTACCAAATACCAAAAAAAATAAAATAAAATAAAATGATGCTATCAGAAAACGACCATTAACACCTTTTCTTAGTGTTTTATTAGTTAAAGTTGTTCTGACAAGTTAGG
The DNA here is from genome assembly GCA_026402145.1 of Polypterus bichir lapradei. Taxonomy (NCBI): domain Eukaryota; kingdom Metazoa; phylum Chordata; class Cladistia; order Polypteriformes; family Polypteridae; genus Polypterus; species Polypterus bichir. Next base: position 110,654,373 of record JANRMT010062813.1, on the reverse strand, counting down.
TCTAAACGGAATTTATTAGTGAAATTATAACTAAAATGTGAGGCTGAACTGTATTAAAACAGAAAAAAACCAATTATCTAAGACTGGCTTGAGTTTTTTTTAGCAGCCCTCTCTTAATTTTAATCAACTTCACAGATCATTTAATGTTATAAGACGTTAATGCCAGTAGTCTGAAGTTCTTTCAAGGATTTTGGATGTTCAGTTTTGACAATTGGGATGCATGTATCTATTTCCAGAGTTTGGGTATCTGTTATAAATCAAGAGGCTTATGAAATATGAAGTGGGATATTAGGCAGAGATGCTCTACATAGGACTAAACCAGGAATTCACTTATTCTATTCAGTTCAGAGTTTTTTTTTTATTTTAGTTTGATAAAGGGCTTTTTTTTCTGTCATTTTGATTGAAGAAGGATTAACTCTTAGCTCCAGTCCTAAGTCTGTTTTTTGGTAAATAACTTCTGAAGCAAAATCCTCTGTCTCAAACCCTAAATAGAATCATTGAATTTTTGAGTCAGTTGGTAGTCAGTTCAAACCATTGCCAGTTCCACATGAGTATTGGTTTTATTCTAAATGCATTGCTATCATCTTCATACCAGTCCACAATGAACTCAGAATGCCAGGTCATGATTCATTATTAACTGTCTTTATACTTCAACTTTGCCTGCTTAATTTCACATTTTACTGCATTTTATTTTGTTTCTGTTTAATTACAGTTACATATTGAAATGCCTTGTTTCTTTTGTTTAATAGGTATTTTATACATCTGGTAGTCCACAGTTTGTTGTTGGGATATATTTTGACTGGTTTAACTGGGATTATAGTATCCTAAAAAATGTTACATAAATATTTTGTTGTGATAGAGTTATAGGTGACCCTATTTTTCCATTTATACTTTTTATTATTTAGGCTTTACCTGAAATCCCACACTTTTACCACACTGTCAGGGACTGTAGTTCTCACTTCTGTCTTCCCTTTTACATCTATAATCCCAGGCAGCTTGATAGAGTACAATAACAGGCAGGTGAAAGAGCTACAGTTTTAATTATGTATTACAGATAAGTTTTATTATAACTATCACCATATAAAGCAAATAGAATATGGTTTTGCAAATCAAACTGTGCAACCTAATAATGATAGATGTGTAATTTCAGGTGTCAGACTTGTAGTTGCACTCAATTCTTTCTGGTCAACTCATTTCTGTTCAGTTCTGTTGTGGTTATCAACTGATCTGCTCTCTTCAAGATGGAAAATGGCAGAGAGAATCAGCCTTTGCAAACCTACTCCTTATTGTCCTCTGCAGCTCCTGACACATACACACACACACACACACACACACACCCCTGCTGGAAACAGCTCAGGCAAACTCAACCACTCTCAGTCCAGCATTTTCTCTTTTTTTCAAACAAACAAGAAAGAAAGGATGCAATTAAGGTATAAAATGGGGCTATTTTAGTAAATTCTTGTCAATTAAATCCTGGAGGTAGAAAAAAACTGGTTTGTCCAGCTTCCTTGCTGTATACATTTAGATAGTTAAACAATTGTTTAAACATTCATATTATCATTATACATTAATAATAAAAAATATAAACCTATATGCTAGATCAGGGGTCGCCAACTCTGGTCCTGGAGGACCACCGTGGCTGCAGGTTTTCATTCTATCCCTTTTCTTAATGAGTGGCCTGTTTTTGCTGCTAATTAACTTCTTTTGAACTAATTTTAATTGACTTGTTCTTGAAGACTCAGACCCCTTAATTGTTTTTTAGTTGTTTTTCCTTAATTAGCAGCCAAACAATAATGCGATAGAAAATGAGCCAAAACAACTGGTGTCCATCATACAATATCTGAAAATAAAGGAAGATGAAGGTATCAGGAATGTCTGCTCAGGTCCCCAAAACATTTTAACAGTGCTCTATGGGCTTGTTTATACTTCATGGATGCATCATGGCTGCCACGTTCATTTGACGCATCCTCTGAGCAGGGCCTCAGAAATGAACACGACGCGTGCGTGAGTTGCAGTACCAGCAAAAAGTCAGGGCGCGTTATAAAAGTTATGAAAGTCAAAATGTGACGTCAGAGTCTCTGTTTACTATCTACATGTAACAGAAAGCCGCTATGCGGATCTTACAGGATCGATGTGCGTGCTTCGATGTTTGATGAATGGTTCGATGTGGTGAAGCAAAATCCCAATACTTTATACAAATGCATTCGTTGTGCTTTTATATTCAAGTGTTGCATATTCCCGATTGTGATGACACGATACATTTTAAAAGTCTCACATACCATCTTTTGTGCCGTCTTTATTTTCTGTGGCTTGCTCCTGACCTGACAGCAGCGGCAAACAACAACAATCACCACATAGAACACATTAAATGTTTGATTTATACTTGATATTACTTTCATGATGAAATGCATTAAAGTATGTATGTTACATTTTACAGATAAATAGTTAATTTCGTTTAAATAATGAATACTGTTATTAATTACACACGTGTGGGTGACACAGTGGCAGAGCGGTAGCACTGCTGTCTTGCAGGAAGTCACGTCGCTGGTATTCCCTGCCTGGAGTTTACATGTTTTCCTTCTGGGTTTCCACAGTGTGCTCCGATTTCCTTCCAAAGATATGCAGATTTGGTGACACTAAAATGACGCCAGTGTATGTGAGTGCTTGTATTCACCTTGAGATAAAGCCCCGACTAGGGATTGTTTCTGCCTCGTGCCTAATACTAGCTGGAATGGACACATCCCTGGACTGATGGATTTAATCATTAAACATCATTTTCAGAGATATTGCAGTAAGGTATCCTTGGAATTTAATGGGTGTTCCAGGCAATTCACAACACAGCGAAGCCGAACCTGTTCTCACCGTGATAATATCTTGCACTGCCACCTGGTGGATTCTTCCAGATTTACGTAAAGTACACATATGTGCTGGTATAAACAGTAAAACGCTTGCATAGCAGGAGCATCTGCTATAGCATGCGTCGCGTTGCATGAGTATAAACCTGTCCTTAGAAAAGAGAAAATCAACAATTTCAGAAATGTCTCTTAATGCACCACGAGAGCAGCAACAAGCCACGGAATTAAAGAACTGGTTTAATTAACAACAAGAATCTGCACCTCATTAAGCAGCTGGTTGGAGTTTGAGGCCCTCAGTTTGTCTTCTGTTGGCTCCCTCACTTCACATTTCATTTCTGTTTGGGTGCTATTTAAGGAAAAAAATTAAGCAACAATGGAATGATGAAGAAATGCAGGGGAACAAATCTTAAAAAAGCAATTCAATTAAAATGAATTCACAAGAAATTAATTAGTAGCACAAACATAGCACTCAATAAAAAAATGGGTTAGAATGAAAACCTGCAGCCACGGTGGTCCTTCAGGACCGGACTTGGCGACCCCTGTGCTAGATATTATTTTCTCTGTTACAATCCACCTTTTTGTTTTTTTTTCGTATAATGTCTTTACAATTATAGTTCACAGTCAACTGAACAGTCGTAATTATTTTAAGATTCAGTTTCACCTAGGCTGCTTAAAGTAATAGCCATAGCTCTTCCATGCGCTCACAATTGGGTGTGATCATATATTCACTATATTCAGTAATTTCTTTGCTTTGAGACAATGTAAAGAACTTGGATGCACTCCTGTTTCAGATGACTGATGATTTTTATCCACTTGGCATGCTTTATTCTTCTTTATAACTTTCTGGAGTTTTTAGATTTGGTGGTTCAAACTGAGACAAGTCCACACCGTCCACTACACTAGCCCAATTCCATTTTAAATCTATTGTGTGAATTTTTTAGAATTCTTTCACCTAATCTATTCTAGTCTTGTGTCTTACTGCTAAGTAGACCACTGTTCCAAACTATTCATCAAAACAAAAGTAACTGCACTATTAACTTCAAAAACCTGGAAGGTTATAGGGCACAGTTGTCAGTGTCAGCCATCTCTGCCTATGTGAGAGCACAGGCACCTTTGCATAAACTGTTCAGAAACTAACTTTTGTTACCAGTCTTTGCACATTTAGAGTTGGCTTAGTTGCCTTTTCTGCCTTTATACCCATGATGTAGCTCTGACTGCCATCAGCCTTTACCAGTATATGCTCTCATCATCACCACCATTGGGCACTAAATGTTTTCCTGCCCAACAGGAGAAACATCATCACTATGCAGCCTTTGTCACTCCCCCCTGCTGCACACCTCTAGAGTTAATCGATTTGTCCTGTGCTTGTACCACAGCTGATAAACACAGCAGGGCTTCCATTTTTTTCCTAGTTATACCATACCCACAGAAGCCCATCTGACTTGTAACTGTTCCGGATGCACCTGCTTAAGTGAAATATTCTCTGATTTACTCAGTTCATTTTCCTAATGATAGTATTAATTGCATTAAGTATCCCAAGTAATTAATTGATACCCAGAATTTACCCACGATGAGCTCAAAATTGTTGCAGTTACTTCAGGTATTCTTAACAGGTTTCTACAGTTACACCTCTTGCAATGCTAATTGTCTTAATTACCCTGTGCTTGAATATCCTGGGTCCCTGACTTACTTTTGTTTTTAAATCTGTAACTATGACTAGTATTATTTTTGAATTACTTGTGATCTTGTTGCTCATGTTTAATCCCAAAGGTATCTTTTTAGGTGTGTCCACATGTAATGCGCGAAGCACCTATTGGTAGATAGCCATGTCTTTCTGTCTGTTCGTTTGTCCCTTTACATAAAGAAACTCGGCCTCCATGGACCAATTTTGCTGAAATTTTCAAGGAAATGTGTTGAGCAGTTTCATTATAATTGAGATACCTTGAACAGATCTTGCTGTACAGTTTTAATATTTCAAAATCTTCTATTGAAAAGCATTGGTGAATTTGCAAACTTGTCTAACTTAAAATGTAAAAATGTTCTACGTGACTTCAGCTACAAATTAGTTTGCTGTTTCAGTTTTACCTTGACAATGGTTACACCTATTTTTGACCTCCGGAAGCCATGACTGATGGCAAGCAGATCCTCAGTACAAGTTAATTAAAAACCTACCCAGGGTAGGAATTGCTGTCACTAGCTGTTTGCTCGTGGGTGGGACTGCAATTCTGTTATCAGCAAGTCAAGTTTGGTGTGCCTAGACACCGCTGCATAGATCTTCCTGCTCACGATGCTTTAATTGGAAACATTTAAGGTAAATGATCTTATTAACAGTAAAAGAATAAAATTTAAGCAAAAACAAACAGTTATCTACATATGAATGAAGTACCTTATGGCGTACTATTTACCTTACACTAAACCAAGCTTACAGCTCCATTTTCTACAGATTATATGTAATAATGTACTGTTTCACTGTCACTATAATTTACAAGGGTGTCCACATGTCCAAGTGACAGGGACAACCCCTATTATACTTCCTGATAAATAACTGAAGAATATCAAAGTATTTTAAAAGGCTGCCCATGTAATTAAACATTGCTTCTCCAAACGTCTTCACTATATATTTAGAACAGTTTGTACAAAACTCCAAACAGGACCCACATACCTTATTTTCCAGTTCTATGTAATATTTGAGTAATAGCGTGGTCAAAATTAAGAACTTCTTTTAAATTTCACAAAGAAGCATACAAAAGCAGACAGTACTGCCATTTATTTGTATCAAGCACTGTATGTAATCTTATTTATTTATTTATGTTTTTATTTATATATTTATTTATTTATTGCCTGTGCCCTGAACCCTTGCTGTTGATGATGTCATAAAAATCAGGCGTTAAATGAATGAGGATGGCCTTTATGAATGGATTTATGTATTTATGTATGTATGTATTTATTTATTTAATTTAGGTTATGTTAATTGGAAATTGCAGATTGTCATTTTGTGTTAATATAGTGTCTGTGTGTGTACACAAGTGTTTTTTGTGATGGACTACAGTCCTGTCCACGCCTGTTTTCAGCCTTTTGCCCATTCCTGGTAAGATAAATATGGCAAGCCAAATTAACATTTAGAGATATCTCAAAATGAATTTTAAGATATCTGGAAATGCATTTTAGATATCTTAAATTGAATTGCAGATATCTAAAAATGCATCTATTTTAAGATATCTAAAAACCATTTTATGATATCTCAAATAGATTTCAAGATATCTTGAAATGATATGCTGTACATTTTGAGATATCTGAAATGCATTTCAAGATATCTTAAATGCAATTCGAGATATCTTGAAATATGTTAATGTGCATTTTGAGATATCTCAAATACATTTCAAGATATCTTAAAATACATCTGCATGCATTTTCAGATATCTGAAATACATTTTCAGATATCTTAAAATAACTTCATGCGTATTTAAAGATATCTCAAATACATTTTCAGATATCTTAAAATAACTACCTGCGCATTTCGAGATATCTTAAATAACCTTAGAGATATCTCAAAATCACTTCCTGTAAAATTTCTTATACTTTCAATGGAACTTCCTGCCTATTTTAAGATATCTTGAAATGTATTTGAGATATCTTGAAATGTGCAGGAAGTTATTTTAAGATATCTTGAAATGTATTTGAGATATCTT
>JANRMT010062813.1:110618025-110647819 GCA_026402145.1 Polypterus bichir lapradei | reverse complement strand
AAGTTATTTTAAGATATCTTGAAATGTATTTGAGATATCTTGAAATGCACAGAAAGTCATTTTAAGATATCTGAAAATGCATTTCAGATATCTCAAAATGAATTTGGGATATCTTAAAATGAGAAGGAAGTTATTTTGAGATATCTCGAAATATAATTTAGATATCTTAAAAAGCATTTAAGATATCTTGAAATTAATTTTTTTTCAGATATCTGAAATACATTTTTAGATATCTAAAATGAATTTCGTGATATCTTAAAATGGGTCTCTGCTCCATTTCAGATATCTAACAATGTATTTCAAGATATCTCAAATTGTATTTCAAGATATCTAAAATGCATTTTAAGATATCTTTAAAAGGACACTCAATTATTTCAAGATATCTCAATAGCATTTTCAGATATCTACAATACAATTTAAGATATCTCAAATACATTTCCAGATATCTCAAAACAGCTACCTGTCCATTTTCAGATATCTCAAATACATTTTCAGATATCTCAACATCACTTACTGCTCATTTCAAGATATCTCAAATACATTTTAAGATATCTTATAATAAACAAGAAGTCCCATTGAAATAATAGGCAATTTTACAGGAAATGATTTTGAGATATCTTGAAATGCATTTAAGATATCTTAAAATGCATGAAAGGTCAATTTAAGATATCTGAAAATTCATTTGAGATATCTTGAAATGCAGAAACAATTATTTTGAGATATCTGAAACTGTATTTGAGATATCTTGAAATGCATTTGAGATATCTCAAAATGTATTGCAGATATCTTAAAATGTAAAGGAAATTATTTTAAGATATCTCAAAGCGAGTTTCAGATATCATAAAAAGTAAATTACATTTTAAGATATCCAAAATTCATTTTGAGATATCTCTAAATGTTAATTTGGCTTGCCATAGATATAGCTATTGGGCCTGCAACACTTAGATGGCTTGTGAAGGCTGTAAAACCCAGTCCATTGAGGGCTACACTGAATGTGCAGCCCTTGAACACACCTGCATGTTATGCCATGCATACATTTTCTAACTTGTACTTGTTCTGTTTCTTCAGTAGTTGTTCCAAGTTTTTGTCTTTAGTCTTTGTTTTTTTCTTTTTCTTTGTTTCACTGTGTGAGCAGGTCTGCAAAATGGAAAGTAACAAAGTAATTTCTGTCAGCATCATCTTCTTGATTGTTGGTTTTGTGCCAACACTTACATTTTGCTTCCGGATAGTTATTAAAACAGCTTGTCCACTGGTGCCACTCCATCCCAATGTTCTAACTGTATCATGGCCTCCTGAATGTACTCCACTATGTCTGTCACCCTTACTATTCATTATCTACACCAACCCAAAGTCTATAAAAACCTAAAAACAGAAGTTCACCGAATTGCAAAAGATCAAGAAAAAGAAAAGAAAAAAGATAAAATAACTTTATCTTTTCTTGTGTGACTTCCTGCATTATCCTTCCATTTTTCCATACAATATCTGTGTGTCCTTTTTATATTAGCCTGTGACCTGAAAATGTGGGCTAAAACCTCTCAAAAATTCAAGTGCCAATATCTTTCCTAAAACTGATTATTTTTTTCACTTTTCTCTCTTTTAATTACAGTAAGTTTTTCCAGCTGCTTTTACTCTAACAACGAGGCATATTCTATTTTTTCTTTTATCTTTCCTCACTGTCCTTCTTGCATAGTCCGCATTCTTTCAACTTGATTATTGCATATCTCACAGCACACACCTTTAAACATAAAGCAGGACACTTTTTCCTTTTTTTAAATTTAATTCTGTTTCATTAAAGCTAACTGGTAAGTTTTCTTCCTACTTGTTAATTCTCACACTAGCACTTTTAGACTTTTCATATAGAAGCTCTTGCATTTATTTCATTTTTGCTATTTCTTTTGTTAATTCCACTTTTTCCTCACTTACTTCCCAGACTCCATTATCTGGCCCAACCCCTGCTGTCACGAATGACACCCAACCTCATTGGCTGCTCTGCCTTCTATATGATTTATTTTTCTTAAATTATATTCTGTCCTTGTACTGGTTACCTTTCCTAAAGAACTGCAAGTCAGCTATTGGTGTAGCATATTTTTAAATACAGGACAAACCTCAGAATTACATTGAGTGTGGTGTAGTGGAAAATAATTTAAGGAAATGCCCTTGCTCTTTGTCATATTCATCAGCTCACACTTTTGCTTCCACTTTTTATCTACACTCTCCTTGGTCCTAGGTAAGTCACCCACCCATGTTTTAGGGTTTAATAAGTTCCCATTACTACTACTCTTAACTTTTACTGTGTGTGGGTTATTTTTTTCCTCTGCTTTGTCTGCTTTCTACTTTAGTAGTGCCTGTTCTATATGCTACTTTCCTCATATTTTTCTTGGCAGACATTAAACATTCACACATCACCATATTGTCAACTTCACACCACTTTCCTATTTTCTTTCTTATACTGTTTTTCCTTATTACCAATAATAAGGCAATTAACTCTCTTATAACACTAGCTGTCTTCTTTTCACCTGATTTATGTTTTGCTAATTTCAGTCCTTCCTGCTCCCTTATATTCTCTGGCACGCCCAACTCAATTTCTGCCTTCTCAGTCTGTTCTGAGCTTTAGCCCGCTTGTCCGTGCCAAGCCACTGGAAAAAGGCTGCCTTCAACATGGATTTAGACATTTCTGAGTCTACATCCCAAGCTGATATTATTGGTCTATTGGTAGTTGGTCTACTCTTGCACCCTATGCTAATTGACATATACAGTTCCTATCCACACAGGTATTAATTTTTCACTAATTAATACTTTGCTTTGGTCTCATTAGAATTCCATCCATACATATACCATATGAGTGATTCCTGCTCTGTCAGTCATTCCGTAATACTCCACATAGGTACCTGTTATCTTTGGAATTAACAACATACAGATGTCCCTGGGTATAACCTAGATATAAAGCTACCTTGGTTCCCTAGAATAACCTACACACACAAGGGTGTCCCCAGATGTAACCTAGACCTAAGGCTGACACACCTTGATTCCTAAGAAATACCTAGACACATACATGTCCCCAGATATAACCTAGATCTATGGCTTCCTTGGTTGCAGCAATAACCAAGACACATAAATGCCCCTAAATATAACCTAGACCTAAGGCTGACACACCTTGATCACTGAGAATAACCTAGAGACAGTTGGTTGAAAACACTTATCAATAAATGTTGAGGTTCAGTGTTCTTGGCCATCAGCCTGCTACACACTGTGAGAAAAAGAGTGTAAATTTCTTCTATACTAGGTGCCCTATAACCTCTTAACACACACACACACACATCAAAACAGTATTCACAAATGGTGGGTAACATTGTTACCCTAAGATCCTGCAAACTACACCAAATGTTTTTTTGTCTTAGACTCCTAGGTGATCCTACATTTCTCTTTTATGCTCTTTACTAGCCATTGTACCTGTTGTTCCTTTTGGGGGCGATAGCTCCCTAGTTGGAATAAGTTCTTTTGTAATTGCGGCATTTTAAGTAACCGAAAACTATATAGATATGATATTAAAAGGCTATATCCCTCTTATAGTGATACGGCGGTAAAAATCACATAAGAGAAAATAACTTAGCTTTCTTTACTTATGATTTATGCTGCATTACAGACGGGAAGTCTATAGCAAGACAATACCAAGGTGGGATCTTGATCTATACAGTCTGCCATTTTTTGTCGCTGCGCTGGAAGGCTTTTCAGGATGGATGATGATATCACCCATCCGTCTGTCGGCTTCAAAGTGTTTGGCTGCTGTCCAAGTCTTTTTATACTATCTTCCCCACGTGCAGGCCCTTACTTAGGTTCAAAACAAGGGAAGGAGAAGATTCCATTTCATCTCTTACATACAGAAATAGTACAATGCTCATTTTCGTAGTTGTACCTTGTCTCTTCAAATGCTTGTCTAGCAGTTCTAAATGCTGAGAACCCCTGTGTGCTAACTTTAACCTGGCATGTACATTTGAGTGGATTTATACAATAATTATTGTACAGAGCACAGTGACATTAAACTTATATTCTTATTACACCTGTCATAGACAGGTAAAAGAATACTTTTAAAATATTTGCCATCTTATGCCCTCTGGGTACTTTCAGTGCCTTTGCTCTGTACTTGCCTTTGTCTTAGACACTCTTCTAATGTTCCCTCTCTCGACAGCGTTCCCATAAAGTCTGCTTCTCAGACAATGTTATTATTTTCAGGATACCTTTCTTGCCTCCTGTCTGGTTTTATACTTTCCGTCTTTGAAGTTGACCCTTTCTTTACACCTCCTCATCATCTCACACATGCACTTCCTTCTTCATTGCATCATCAAAGCCAAACTGACCAATTAGATTTCTCTGAGGGACTGGATAGATAGATCTTATTTTATTATATAGTAGATTAATGTAAACTTTAACAGAATTTCTGAATCATATTCACACCTCACAGTCAGATACTGTAGTTCATCACTTCCGCCTTTCCTTTTAAGTCTATAACACCAGGCAACTTAATAGAGTAAAAGAACAGGCAGGAGAAAAAGCTACACTTTTAATTATGTATTACAGATAATATGTTTTATTATCTAGTGTTATACAACCGGATAATATGAGTTGTGTAGTTTCTGGCAGAACAATCACTGATAGCTACTGTTAATTCTTCCTTCAGGTCATCGTTTTGGTCTGCCCCTTTTAGGATTGAAAATGACAGAGAGAGCATGCCTTTGCAAGTCTCCTTCTTATTGTCTCTGCAGCTCCTCACACACACACCTCCAGGACACTTCCTGAGCCATTCCCCAATTATACAGCTCAGGCACACTCAACCAATCTAGTCCAGCATTTTGTATAGTTTCAAACAAACAGGAAAATATGCAATTAAGTTATACAACTGGCCCTCAATGGTCAATTCTTTTCAATAAAGCCTTGGGAAGAAAAACTCTTATTTTCCACTTCCTTGCTTTTCACAAATTAGACAGTTATTTAAACATTTATATTGTTAGACATTAGCAGTAAAAAAATATTATCAACTTTTATACTAGATATTATTTTCTCTGTTACAATAACTACTTATGGTATCTCACTGTTTGTCAATGTCAGCACAGGATTCTTTAAACAGGGTCCAGTCAGGGCATTTAAAACAAACAGTGAAGCAGGCATTCAGTGGGTTTCTTTTCTCAAACTTGAATTGGTTTAATTAATGGCTTTAGGAAACAGGTGGACAGTTATGAATCCAGTGTGGGATTGAGAGTAGATTCATATGCACATTTAATGTTCCTATAGGTAAGAGGCATACTACTAAAATATTGTACAGTGTTTTGTTTAGTGAACACTGGTTAAAACCGACAAAAATTTGCATGAGTCATTGTATCATCCTGGAAATACTGCACTTGGGTAATTATAGACAGTTTTAATGAAAGTTTGTGGAAATTCTCCGCATATGAGTTGAGCATAGTGAGACACCAACCCATTCCACATCCTTAGTGCACACTTTTTCTCTAAACAGCACTGATTTACACCATTGCTTTTATGTAAAGACAAACACCCCTGCTCTGTGACTTACCAGTAATGGCAGAGTTTCAGTCTGGCAAGTGTCTATACTTGGCAGTAATAAATCCTAGGTGGGAATCCATTTTTGAGGAGATGCCATATTTTGTAACAACTGTACAATTTACAATTATATTTACAGTATAGCAATATGATTTCCATTTCATTCATGTAATAAACTTTTAACATTTGCAGCAATTTTTCATTTTCTGTTTCCAACTGTATATTTTAGATTCATGGCTGAAGGTTGTTTATTGACATAAACAGAATTATTTTAATGCAGCATTACACAAGCATATTTCAGATTATACTGTTACCATATGTGTAGGTTGAGGTTGTTACTACATTGATTCAGTCAGTTGGGGTATTAATGTAAATCTATTGTCCAGTTAGTAAGAAATGTAAATCTGTAGACAGAAGACCAGTGCTGGATTAACAAATTCTAGTGGTCTTGAGTGTGGGAATAATTGCAGAATTGCTACTGCAGTTTTTTTAAGGTATGTTTTAAGACCTATTTAGTTACCTGTTAGAGAGGATGCTTGAGGAGTGGAAAAGAAGTGTACTGGTGCCGATATTTAAGAATAAGAGGGATGTGCAGGACTGCAGTAACTACAGGGGAATAAAATTGATGAGCCACAGCATGAAGTTATGGGAAAGAGTAGTGGAAGCTAGGTTAAGAAGTGAGGTGATGATTAGTGAGCAGCAGTATGTTTTCATGCCAAGAAAGAGCACCACAGATACAATGTTTGCTCTGAGGATGTTGATGGAGAAGTTTAGAGAAGACCAGAAGGAGTTGCATTGTGTCTTTGTGGACCTGGAGAAAGCATATGACAGGGTGCCCCGAGAGGAGCTGTGGTTTTGTATGAGGAAGTTGGGAGTGGCAGAGAAGTACGTAACAGTTGTGCAGGATATGTACAGGGGAAGTGTGACAGTGGTGAGATCTGTGGTAGGAGCGACGGATGCATTCAACGTGGAGGTGGGATTACATCGGGGATCAGCTCTAAGCCCTTTCTTATTTGGAATGGTGATGGACAGGTTAACAGACGATATTAGACAGGAGTCCCCGTGGACTATGATGTTTTGCTGATGACATGCTCTAGAGAGGAGAGGAATGAAGGTCAGTAGGAACAAGACAGAATACATGTGTGTAAATGAGGGGGTGGTCAGTGGAATGTTGAGGATGCAGGGAGTAGAGTTGGCGAAGGTAGGTAAGTTTAAATACTTCAACCAACAGTACAGAGTAATGGGGATTGTGCAAGAAAATTGAAGAAGAGAGTGCAGGCAGGGTGGAATGAGTGGAGTAGATTGTCAGGAGTGATTTGTGATAGACGGGTATCAGAAAGAGTGAAAGGGAAGGTCTACAGGATGGTAGTGAGACCAGCTATGTTATATGGGTTGGAGACGGTGGCACTGACCAGAAAGCAGGAGACAGAGTCGGAGGTGACAGAGTTAAAGATGCTAAGATTTGCATTGGGTGTGACAAGGATGGATAGGATTAGAAATGAGTACATTAGAGGGTCAGCTCAAGTTGGACAGTTGGGAGACAAAGTCAGAGAGGCGAGATTGCACTGGTTTGGACATGTGCAGAGGAGAGATGCTGAATATATTGGGAGAAGGATGCTAAGGATAGAGCTGCCAGGAAAGAGGAAAAGAGGAAGGCTTAAGCAAAGGTTTATGGATGTGGTGAGAGAGGACATGCAGGTGATGGGTGTAACAGAACAAGATGCAGAGGACAGAAAGATATGGAAGAAGATGATCCGCTGTGGCAACCCCCTAACAGGAGCAGCCGAAAGAAGAAGAAGAAGAAGTTACCTGTTAGATCACCGTAGTTGTTTCTTATCAGGAAGCCTTAGAGATGTTTGACAGAAAATAATTGCTGATCGGTGATAAGACCCAATTTTTTTTCTTTAATGAGATAATTTTTGTTTCGTTACATTCAAATCATTCAACATGGAATTCAAACACGTTTGTCTTGGTGTGTTTTCATCAAATGAGCCAGTAGGACACATCAGGGTCACCAGCAGACACATAACCAAGTATTTTCAGTTCAGGGGATCCTTTTCTTGCTTTTTTTCATCTTAAACATACACAAAGAACATACTAAATATCATGCCAAATTTCTGATCTCTGTTGTCTTTTTTTAAATGAACAAGGTTCTTCTTGGTTGTGTCTTTTGTGTCTCTGTTTTATGGGAAGATGTGTTTGTTAAAAGCTAATTGTTGAAAGATATACAGTAGCTAGAATTGCACAACAGCCATTTTATGTTGTAACTGCATTTTTTAATCATTGTAATTGTTACCTCAATTCAGTGTTTTAGACCTGTAAACTTAAATCTTATCAGTTATGTCTGCGGCAGACTCTTTAAATGATAATAATAACCTGTTTACTGTGATCTTCTGTCTCAATGAAATATGTGAACTTCATTGTACAGTTTTATTTATGTATTTGTTTTTTTTTTTTTTTTTTACTCGTGCATTTATTTTTTGCATTATTGTGTCAGTCACACCACAAATAAAAAGTACCAATTATCTTTTGTGTTAGGTCACTTTCTTCTTCTTCTTCTTCTTTTTTTTTACTAGCCAGTGAGTCAAGTTTGGAAGCACTATCATGTTTCATATGTGTGATGTGTGTGTGTTAGAAGAACCTCTACCTCTAGTCTGGTTACTGTTGATTCCGACTGAATCGGGGAGAGGACTGGCATATTGGGGTCCTGTCTCTTTACTTGTAAGGATGTGTTTACAGGTTGCAAAAATTATGGCTTCAATTACAAGGTAAAAAAACAGTTAAAAGGTGGTCTCTGCCACCAACAACAAACAAGTGATAAGTGTCTTGCAGAATGAATGAAAAAAATGGTTAAAATTTGTAAGAGACAGTGTCTTGATTTCTTCAATGGAGCACTGAGTGTTCACAATATAAAATGGGAGGTAATCCTCTGACCTACCCCCAGCATGTATTACAACTTCTGTGCAAATAACACTCTAGTTTAACCAAGTATTTTTTAAAACCTTCTCTTTTTCAAACTATGTTTTTCTGAATCATAATCAATCTTGATTTAACTCAATTAATTAGTGGGCTATTCTATTTTTTGCATTTGTTGTTGTATGAATTATTTCTACAGCTCACATTACATTATTTTAGATATTGTGAGATAGCATTGCCTTTCCAGTAGAGTTTGGTAAGGGCTTCCAAATTTTCAGGGTATTTTTGTCCCATTCATTCCCTTTTCTTGGGATCTGGGTGACATTTACAGTTTGTGGATAGTGGTTAACAGGCATCGATAGTATGGATATCTTTAAACAACTTTCCAGATTGTCATATATAGTTTCCTGTTTAACGTATACTGCTGATATCCTACCAAGAGCATTACCCTGATGTGCACTTGTGGTTCATGAAAAATAATTTTGCATCTAGAAGTATTACACTGGATCCTGTTGATCTTCTATTAACTGTGTCCTGTCCACTGATCTGCTTCCAGAGATCTCAGGTAAATGATGAGTGAAGAAAGACAGATACGTTACTCCCTAATCCATCTTGCAAATAGTATGATCTCTTATTACACATAATAAGAGCACTAAACTGAACCAATTGCACAATAGCTGAACTGTCTGTATCTAACTGGAGAAATTCACCCTTAGATAGCTAAATTTCATTATGTCTGTTGAGAGTTAATTTGGGTGCATTCTGTCTACCCAGTGTGAGATGAACTGTTTCCTAGTATGACCAGAAAATATTCAGTGGGACCCATGTCCACAAGAGAGGTTTGAGCCACATACTGGTATACCTTAAGCCTATGGCCTTGGTGGTGCTAGGAATCATGACATACCCTGCAGTTCTGAACTGTGTCCTCATACCTCTAAGAAAAATAACCTGCAGTGTACACCTAGAAAAATTTAAATGTAGTTTGACTGACCTCAAGAAAACTAAACTGCTGTGGACTTTCAAGAACCAGAATTTACACCTCTAGTACCTCGGGAGTAGTGGGAAAAGTCATGCCTATTATGAAAGAGTTGAACTCAAACCACTCTTATCTTTTTCCAATGAATCTTTAGTCCTGAAACATGGAGAAAATCTGCCTGGGCTTTTTTGTATAGAACTGGTTCCAGTTATCCGTAGATCTGAGTAGCTGTACAGCATTTCAAGTACAACTGAAGCTCCTCCACGTTTTGTTTGGCCTACATAGTAGCAAGTAGCACAATCATTCTGTCTTGTGAAACAAGACAAACATGAACCATGAATTATTTATTATTAATAGTCAGATCAAATATGAGAACTAGTTCCAATATTAAACAAAAAAATTCCCCACAAAAAATAGTTATATTTTTTGGACAGCTGTCATATGAATTCTGTCTGAGACACACACTTGCTAGCCTGCATTTGTCTATAAAGCTCCAGATGTCTATAGCTACTGCTGAAGTGTTTATTACAGTAACTTGGGGGAGTCAGAAAGTCAGATAAAGTTGGTCTTATTTCCTGATAGCCTCCTGCAATGCACCTGAAGATAGTGGGTCAAATAGTTAAGTGTATGACTAGTTACCTCTTACTTTCCCTCATTTTTGTAAATAATCTGGAGTGACCATGTTTGTGCTTATTATTTCTATATATCTAGGATGGATTTTTTAGTGTGAGTAAAGTACATACTGGTCATTCCATATGTGCCACATATAAATATGCACATGTCTGCATTTTTGTAAGGGTAGTATAGTACGGCGGTGCTGCTGCCTTGCAGTAAGGAGACCATAGTTCCCATCCTGGGTCCTCCCTGTGTGGAGTTTGCAGGTTTTCCCTTTGTTTGCGTGGGTTTCCTCCTACTATCCAAAGACATGCAGGTTAGGTGAATTGGTGATACTAAATTTGCCCTAGTGTGTGTTTGCCCTGTAACGGAGTGATGCTTTGTCCAGGATTTGTTCCTGCCTTGCATCCTGTACTAGCAGGGATAGGCTCCAATTCCTCTAGCAACCCTGGCCTGGATTAAAAGGTTTTAGAAAATAACAATGCATTTTTGTATGTACATGTGATCAGTTGTCATTTGTGTAATCGTTTTTTTGCTTATACAATTTTCATGCTTTATTTTGTGTGTAAATGTATGTGTATTTATATACATCTGTCTACACATATAACTAAGGATGAGTAAGCACGTTCTTTTGTATTTATATGCAAGTATGAATATTTTTTCTATTTTTCATGGTGGCATTTTTTGTAATTGTGTATTGTTTCTGAACATTATTGAGCATTTTAGCATCTACTTATGTAAGCTGTCTGTCTGGTTGTTTTCATGAAACAACATGACTCCAAATGGGCCAATTTTATTGACATTTGGCACACTTATTCATTGTGTTGAGATATCCAGAACATCGAATAGAGTATGCTATACAAAGCTAAACACTAAAATTTCAAAATTTTCCATTCTGTGTCACTACAATTATGTAATAATGTACTCTTTCTAATTTATCTCATTTCACTTCAGCTTGTATACTTTCCTCTTTTACTAGTCAAGCTGCCAATCCTGACAGCAAAAGAGATTCCTTTTACAAGCTAGTCAAACACCATGAGAAGAGCCTATGCACAAGCAGCTGGTACACCAGCTCACTTCTCCTGCTGCTTGAAGTAATTTAACTATAAAAGAAAAACAAAGTTGCATTTCTAGAAATGTAAGTAAGAGGGAAGAAGTAATGTAAGTGTTGCTTTGTAAACACAAAGTGAACAAATGTATACAGGGGGTCCTCGGGTTACAACACAGTTCCGTTCCTACAACAGTGATGTAACCCGAATTTTGGTGTAAGTCGAAACACACTCTAGCCTAAGTCACTTACCTATCTTAACACATTTGCAAAATCATAATCTAGAACATAAAAACACAAAATCTAAGCCTGAGAAAAAAGAAAAGGACATAAATATACTGTACTGTACACTGTACTGTAGTAACATAAAAAATGAGTGTAAAAAATGCTTACCTTTATTCCTTCTCATGTCTCAATTTTTTTAAGTTTTTATGGGAGTGAGTGTTGTAAACTTGAAACGTTGTATGTCGAAACGTTGTAACCCGAGGACCCCCTGTACTCAGTATATTAATTAGACTATCAACATCTCGGCTGTGTTATATACATATTGTAATACTTCAGTATTTCACTGACACTAGAATATATTGGGAAAGCACCAGACCTGCTCTCTGAAGAGTTTCAAAGCAGCCAACAATTTAATTTTGAGATTTAAACAGACCGCATACATGTTTCAGAAATGATAGACCCTCCACAGCCATCAACTATCAATATGACATCAATCAGTGCCATTGTTATATCACTTGAACTGGAATCTGCTTTCAATGAAAGCTACTGAGACACTGCAAGTCTATTTGAGCCAATTTTTCAGCTACATGATATTGTAAACTAAAGCTAAAAAGTGTAGTTTAATGTAGTGTACTAACACATGTAATTGCATTCTATTATCACATTTATTTTTGAATATTAGGTTAGATACATTTTATTAACCCCAGGGGAAATTTAGGCTCACTGTTAAAATAATGTAATTAAAATGTGATAACTGATTCTTTAAAGTAACTTAAAAAATGTAAAATATGTCTACTTTCAAATCAGTTAACTAAGTTCCCAAACGCATCTGAATATGCACATTAAGCATACATTTTCTAGCATGTTGTTTATATATTATACTAGGGGGCTATGCCCCCTGCTCGCTTCACTCACCCACTGCATTACCCCCCCGGGGCGCGCCAGCCACTTCGCGTCTCTGCCGCTTGTGTTGTGAAGGGGGGCTGAATGTACGCTAAGGAGATGTGGTCAGATCAGCTGCTGTCTTGCTGCTTCTGCTGCTGAGCTGCGTGTTCTGCTTGTCACGCTGCGTTGATCATTTAAAAGCCTGTGCACCAGCTAGGGCTGCACGATTAATCTTTTTTTTGTCACGATAACGATATTTATGACCCACGATCAGTTAATAAATATCGTCGCGATTTTACAGTATAAAGACCAAACTGTTTTTTATGGGCGGAGTTTACGGATTGGACTGCGTCACTATGACATTACTGCGTCTAGATTGCAAGCGCTTTCTGAAGCAGTAGAAGTCAATAGCAGCAATAACAGTCAGTCAGAATAAACATATGATGGCGGAGCAACGTGAGGAAGGTGCAGAAGTGCGATCGTTAGTTCCTAAAAAGGGGTCATACTCAGTTGTCTGGAACTATTTCGGTTTCAAGGAATGTGATGTTGATCAGTTACGAGTCTTGTGCAAACTTTGCTCCTGTTCCGTCTAAACGTCCCAAGGTAACACAACAAACCTCATCAACCACCTTAAAAGCCACCACAAAGTACACTATCAAGAATTTCATCGACTGAAGTCACAAACAGCAACAACAAAAAATTACCAGCCATCCACACCACAGACAACAATATCGGGGACATTGTTCAACGCAATACCATATCTGCCTAGCTCTCAAAGACACCGGGAAATAACAGAGGCGATCACGTAACATATAGCCAAGTAACCAGTAACCACCGTGAGCAGTGAGGTGTTTAAAAAAATGATCGCAACACTTGATAAAAGATATAGCATTCCCTCACGCAACCATTTTTCCAATGTTGCGCTGCCCTCGCTGTATGCGAAATGCCAAAAAGAAATAGAAAGAGAAATTCTCAGGCTCAGCCTTGAATATTTTGCTGCCACGACCGACTTATGGTCAAGCAGAACTGCGGAACCGTATTTGAGCTTGACAGTTAATTTTATTGACAGCGAGTTTGAGATGAAAAGCAAGCTTTTGCAAACTTCGTTTTTCCCACAAGACCATACAGCGGAGTTTATTGCAGTGGGCCTCAAAGAAGCGATGTCCGCTTGGGGCTTGGTGGAAGAAAGACTTGTGTGCATCACAACGGACAACGCAGCTAATATGATTAGGGCATCATCTGTGAATAACTGGCCGAGGCTACACTGCTTTGGTCACAGACTTCATTTAGCCATCGGTAAGTTGTAGGTTTTTTCCCAGATATATTGAAACAATTTGACAATTTAAAAATATTAATTGTTGTTGTTGTTTTAGTGATATTATAATCTGGGGTGCACATAACTGGTACGCAGGTACGCATGCGTGGCAAAAATGATGAACGCGTAACGTCATTTTGTTACTACAGCGCTTTCGCGTACAAAACAGAAGAGCTCTTGACTGTGACCGTTTTTTGACAGCGTGCGATTAAAATTTCACCTTCACCATTTGTTTTATGTCCTTTCGGTTTAGGTACTGCGTTTATGTTCGAAAAGTGTTTATTCCTCCGACTCGGGACCCTATTCTGCACCGGCGGAAAGCACCATACAAAGTGGTTTCGTTTTGAAATAAAATAATTTTGCGTGTTTTCCGCTTGTGGCAGTGGTAATTTTTAAATGAGGCGCAGCTGTGCGCATTTTCGGCTACTTTAAGACGGCCAAATGACAGTGTGCTCTTCACCAACAGTCTTTAGTCAGTGACGTTATTTATTAAATGATATTTAAGCGCCACGCACTCACGTGATACGTACTCAAATAGCATTTTATTTTATTTTATTTCGGTTTTATCACAAAAGAACAACTGATTCTTTCATACCATTTTTCATGAAACGCAATACATTTGTTTAATGCATATTACGCTCAAGACGCAACCTTGTGTTCCGTCAAGTTGCACAATGACGATAAAAACCACAAAACTTTAAGGGAGGTTTGTTTATTTTTCTTTATTTGTGGCTGTAAAGTGCAATAAAAAATACACAAGTGAATAAAAGTTCATTACCAAAGGAATAATCGTCATTATTAATCGTGATAAAAATTTTGAGCAAAATAATCGTGATAATCATTTTTTCTGTTATCGTGCAGCCCTAGCACCAGCTGTCCTTTTGTCTCACCGCCTTGTCTCGTGGGATGTTAAAGTGTCTCTCACGGGACGTTAAAGTGTCTCTGAGAAAATCACGTATTGTCTTCCTCCAGGCCTTCCAAGATTTTTTTTTTTATAATAGAGAGATGTAAATGCACATTAGTCTTTGTGAATTTCACTTATATATGTGTGCATTCAGTATGTAGAAGTCTGACTTTTTACTATATCTATATGTAATTGTGCCTAGGTAGTGTTTTTATGTCCAAGTGTGCTAAGCGGTATACTTGGTTGCATGTGTCTGCATGTGTAACTATGTATCTGATCTGGATTTGGCACTTGCTAGTATGGTAGTATTTTTTTCCTGTTCATGCTACATATTTGTAAATGTGTTTTCTTTATTTTTGCCAAATTTGTGTGAGTTTGCATGTCTGCTACTGGATTGGAGTGGGTGTTTTTTTGTTTCCTTTCCCTGTTTATTTGTTTACCCTTGCTTTTGCTTATGTGCACATGCTTATTTTGCTGTCAGATGCATTTTTGGATCTGTGGTTTGGCCTTTTTTTGTCAATATGTACGTGACTGTTTTTAGATTTATTTGTACCATTGTTCATACAGGATACACAAGCATTTGCTTAATGTATGTCTACATTTGTAAGCAGCCTGTGCATGAGGTTGCTCCAAGAGTCCTTTCCATCATCTTCTCTTCAGGGTGCTTATTACCCTTCACAACATCCTCTTCAGTCCACCATGGTGTCTAGACTGCCCTATCTCAACAAGAGATTTCTATTACTTTAAAAGCCCGTCTTCAAATGATTCTTCCACATTATCCTTTGTCAGCTGCTTAGAGTTGCCACAGACACATAACAAAGTGATGGAGTTATGCAATACGAGCCTGGACTGGAGGAGACAAATGCTGAGGTGTTTTCCTTCCATAATACATAGGCTGCCCCTTTCAGATAAACACAGTGCTATTCTCATGTCTTTCAAAGTAGCAACATGTAATCTCGAGCTGCCAGTGTTGTATCATGGATCAAATATTTAAGTACTAACCACTTGATCTCTGTGTCAGAGTCACCTCCTTCTTCCCTGACACAGTCTTGGTTTTGCCATCGTAACAAATGTCTTCAGTTTGCCTCTGATTAGGAAGAGATATCGTTCCAACAATTTCTCCAGGCTTCTTGTCTCTGCACTTCTCTCTGTGTCCATGGAACTCTGGGACACTTGGCCTAGTTCATCCTCCTGTAAGTGAAAGTGTAGGTAAGCAGAAGACAGAATGGCACAAGATTCTTTTCTAAAAAAACTGAGGCAAGTAAACAAAGACTAAATGTATGCATAAGGCGGTTGAGAACCTCTGTTTGATGACTGTGTTGTAAGAGTGTGTAGTCACTGCCCCTTACTGATTCTTCAGCCTTGGCACATTAATGTCTGTTACAATTGGTTTCAGATGACTGAACCTTTGGTACCCATTCCTCTGTCAGAGGCACTCTGGAAGATAGCATTGGGTCACCTAAATTTAGTGACTTCATTCTAAGGCATTGTCGGGCAAATTTTCTAGGGGCACCGCGAAAACTTTTGTAAAATATTTTAAATTGCTAGTGTTTTTGAACTTTTGGTTGATTAAAAAGATAATGTTTAAAAAAATATATTTTATGTTGGAAAAACAGATAACGGTTAATCAAATTGTTGAATAAACTAATGTATTTATTTGCAAGTTAAAATGCAAGTTAAAATTTTCGCTGTTCACCATTCATCATAATATCAACACCAGTGGTGTCAAAAACACATCTCGTGAGACTTAAAAAGTCTCGTTGTTAGAAGATCTCGCTCACTGTACGGATAGAAGAAGGCGGAGCAAATATAGAACGAGAAAATACGAACGCTACATTTCGGTTCTTGCCGACGAGAGAGTATCGCTATAGCTGCAGCTCTCACCACTTAATCGTCTGAGTATTACTATGGAAAAATTAACCTTATTTTCGCTCTGACACCGGTGATCAACACAGTAAACTTTGTAAACTCAGTGACCTTTTCCAGTTCTTTGTGGTAAAAAACATTTTGTTGTGACGCAAGCATTCGATACTTCCTTGTAATTTAATTCTGAACGATTATCACTTGCTTTTTA
The DNA here is from genome assembly GCA_026402145.1 of Polypterus bichir lapradei. Taxonomy (NCBI): domain Eukaryota; kingdom Metazoa; phylum Chordata; class Cladistia; order Polypteriformes; family Polypteridae; genus Polypterus; species Polypterus bichir. The sequence continues at coordinate 110,631,308 of JANRMT010062813.1, read as the reverse complement.
TTTGCGGTAATTTTAATTAAACTTTATCTAGAAAAATTCATACATAGTTTATTCTCGTCACGACTTTATTTATGGGCAGTCCCTCAGGTGCACCGTGAAAGAAAATTTTTGGACTTAGTGCGCCGCAACTCGAAAAAGGTTGCCTTTCACTGTTCTAAGGCATGTTCTCCCCATCTTTAATTGCCAAGATGTGAGTGAATGAGAGCACTCAGCAATCCACAGGTGTACTACCCAATGTCTGTTCCTATTTTTCATCTGATGGTGCTAGGATAGTTTCTAGTCCCCTTCAATCCCATTCTGAAAATGAACATAATAATCTATTGTTTGATTGCTCATGCCTTAGTGACTGAAAACATGGCACCAGACCTCAGGTGACTGACAGCTTGATCAATCATTCCAGGAGATTAGGATGAGTGTTTTATTTGCAGATTATGGATCTTTGGGCACCAGAACCTGTGGTTGGCTAAGCAGAATAAAATCTTCTGGAAGGGAGTCATTATGAACTTTAAATAACCTTTGAGAGGTTATGCCATAAGATATATGAGAGGGAGGTGGTATCCTGTTGTACTGTTTGTTTGGAAAAAGAGTGCCTTAAGTCAGAAGAATTAAAATAAGGGGATATTTGTGCAATTAACTTGGGTCAGAAAATGCTTTTTGAATCATACATATCTTTGTGTACCACATGCATACTAAAATGTCCTGGTCTGGCACTGGCCAGTGACTGCTTGTCCACACTTGGTCACCTGTACCAAGGCTTTCCTTATACCTGGGTTGTAGCCTATGTAATCTGGCATGAGCTCATTTTATTAGCTCTATTGAGCCTAGACTGAGGTTCAAGTGTGATCAGTCATTAGGGTGTCCAGACAAAAATTCAAAGGGACACTAGAAATCCTACTTGTATATTCAGCAGTGACTATATGGGTTGACTGCTTCAGTGTTAGGAAATATATCCTTCTTTGGCAACATGACAATGGTATGATGCAGCCAATGTGTAATGGGACAGCAGAACATACACATTGTCGCTAGCAAGAATAGAGTAGGGCAGCTTTGACCAATTAAAGCAGAATAGAATGAGAAACCCCCTATTATAATGAAATATCAAGGCTGTTGGTGGCCATGCCTATCCAGACCTTTCCAGCCAATATCCTGCCCACTTCCTCAGGAACATATTATAGCGCCTAGTAAAATGGCTCCAATGGAGCCTTTCTTGATACTGGCTTGTTGGAATTACAGGCATTAGTAAATGCTGCTTTGGTTCATTACTTATGTTATGGTCTCATGTTTTGACTTACCCATGAATTCCTCACTCTCACCTCATGACCTACTTAAGTGTGGATGTAATTCTTACCGGGAAAATGAGTCTACGTAGAGTCTGGTTATTGGTTATGATGTGATGGTTGACCCGCTGCAGTATGCCCTGGGTACAGTTGGACTGTGTTCCATTGGTTGCTGTTGCTACAGCAACAGATAAGGTGGTCAGGTCAGCAATTACTTCTTTTATCATCTGATTGGTCTAAACAGAAATTGCAGTGTTTTAGAATAGCATCCTGCACACAAAGCAGCAACAATCAGAATTAGTACTACTAATCATGAAAACAGAGAATGATGATGTTTTGCATGTTGATTAGGACATGCAAGTAAAACTTTCACTGTATTCTGTACATGTGACCATAATTACCCTATAAACGTATAAGGAGAGCCAGACTATGAAAACACAGTATTAAAACATCCTTGCAGTCTTCACTTTTAAGACCACTTGTGATCACTGTAAGACCAAATAAAATGTAATAAGGTGTTGAGACACAGCAACAACCAATGTCTACATACTGTAACACAAAAACAACACTGCATTCACTCAAAGTGAAACTAACTTTAGCACACAAGATATGCAACCCGCTGTTATTATCCAGATGATCTGGAGATGGAGCATTAGGAGGCAGGATTGGAACACTGAGTCTAACCCACTGTTTACTGGGTCAAAAAGGCAGTACCATCTAAATTGCACTAGTCAGTACACTGCTGTCAATCATTATTCCTTAGTAATACCATTGTTATTGTGCCAGAGGAGGCTACACTGCATGCCATACTTACAGATTTTTGTCTCCACTGATCCACCTGAAGTGCTGTACTGGGCAGCCTCACTGTCTCTGGCAGAACTGTGCTGTTACCACATGGTTTCTACAATTGTACATGAGAAGAAATATAGTTGTCTATTAACAATGGTGCAAAGGTCTCATTTTTATTTATAATAATAATTTTTATTAATTATAATAAGAATTTTTAGTAATTCCCATGCAAATTAAATGCACTGTAACAGGAGGGACACTCAATGACATGCTTTTTTCTCCCTTTTTCACTAACCATTAAGCTGCACAGGTGGCTTTACAAGTAATTGTCTGGCACTGGTGACAAAACAATAATATGAACCTGTTGATGTATTAGCTACTGAAAACTCCCTTAAGATGTCCAAAGCCAGGTCTTGTATTGACTTGTCATCTAGACTCAAAACTGGAGTGGAGCCATTGCAATGTGAAACTGGCTCACTTCACCAGCTCTTTACGCTGACACCTCCTTTTTTATTTGCTTAATCTTAAGACCACTGGAAACCATACTAGTTGCATGAATTTTGTATACCCTAAAAACCATGCAAGCCAGACCCTAAACTTTCCTTGCTGTCAGGAACTTTAGAAGCACCTATGCGATTGCCATAATTGCGTCCACTTACAGTATGAATTTCATTTTAATTCCTTTGTTTTTCAATGTTTCACACCATGAACCATACCAGGTTAATATTTCTTAGATAGCCTAAAATCTTTGGCACAGTGAACCTTTCATGACAAGGTTTGTAGGATGGCATTCCGTCTCTTTTTTCCAAATCCCAAAATTATACCTTCAGTGGGTAGGTAGGAGGTATGCCATGTCCCTCACTGTAAAACATTGATGAAAAAGTGACAAAAAAAAGCTGTTGGCCATTATCTTTAGCCAACTTGTAATTTTTTGAAAAGCTGAGCATCTCATTGTTACCATGCTTTCCAGGAATCCTTTTACCCTCCTAATTTGCTCCACAATGCTGCCAGGTCTGCACACCAGATCAGTTGTTCCACACTGTATCTCAGGCACTTGATCAAGAATTGCTAACAGGAGCAGAATTCCTTTAAAAACACAACAAAGAACAAGTTGTTAGGGTTAAAAAATGGGTCATACACAACGAGCTGGGGAGAGTATTCATCAGTTGAGTTAGATTCCTTGCATGGCCTTTGTTACTGAGCTTAGTGAAAATCTCGAGTCATTTCTTCTTATCAATATGTAGTCTTTGTTTGATCTAACATAATTCAAGTTTTTTTCCAACTATTTGTAATTACAGTAATTGCCTGTTAAAGTTGATCATAACCTGTGTACTGAACAACACTAAAATAAACATTGCTATCCCAGGGGTTACATTCTTTAGTTCATCCCACGCAGCCTAGTTTGCTTACCCAGCTGCTTTATTCTGGACTGCCCATGTGCAATGAGGGGGTTGAGTTTCAGAAGCTCAGTTAATGACTCACAAAACTCAAGTTATACAGGGGCATAGCAATGATTGCTGCAGGAATGAGGCTCTGCACACCTGAATCTCTAGGCAGTGACCACACATAAATCAGAAAAGATGTGGGAATCATTGAGAATCAATGGGACTCAGCAATAACCTGGCGCCTCACATGGAAACAATCTGACCTAACACAATCTGAATTAACATTTTTACATTATGTACTCTTATAGTTTACAATAAAACAGGTCTAGTGTTCAGTCACACAAAGACAGTACCAAGCTTAACACAATCTTCAGAAAACAACACCAAGGTGGAATGAAAATATAAAGCTCTGTCAATGCAAAGGTGACACAGTACTTTAAGAATATAGTCATAGGAAAATTGTCTTAGGCCAAGCAAGTACTTTGTGAGTGATAAGTATAAAATGTCAGGCTGATCCAGTATTTTTATGTGTGGCAGCTCTTGATACCACTAGTGGTAGGATTGTAGTGTACTCTAAAATAAATCAGACAGGCTTTCTCACTGAATCACTACATCATTCCTATCCTTACCACTATTTTTGGATGAAAAAGTATGTTACTCTTTGTATTCTTCTTCTTTTAGAAGTTGGATATGGGGCTTCTGTCCTTACAGATATTCTGTGTATTTCAGTTTACCTCTTTCAAGGACACCTCTCACTCACTAGGATACAGCTATGGTAATGAAAACATGTATGAAAGAATTGGAAGCTGAACAGCAGCAGCTAGAAATGCAACCAGGTGGAGGTCAGTGATAAATGGGAATAAAGCCTATGAATAAGATCAGTTAAGAAAAAAAATCAAAATAAACCTCTAGAAAAATAAGACAATTTAAAGACTTTAGCTATCATTACATATGGAAATTTAGAATATCTTAAGGTGTTCTGCTCACAAACACTACTGAGAAACTCATGAGAGCTTTGGGAATCAAGAAGAAGTGATAAAAGGCAGAGCATTAATGTGGTGAGGAATTAAAAAGGTGGCTAATGAAACTGAGGTGTGGCATCACAGATAGTTTAGAAGGAATGTTGGGACAATCAGGAGTTTGGCATCACAGAGAAGATAAAAAAGAAGTTGGCAATTGCTAAGACTGAAATGGAAAACTGACATGGCAATAGAGCACACTGAGGAAAGCTGATGCAACATTTAAGGAAGGTGAATATGGGGGGTGAGTACAAAAGTGCAAGTTTGTCCTATTACTCAGTGTCTTCTAGCAGAGATGTTTTCTAATTTAGTCCTGGGAGACCCTCATGGCTGCAGGTGTTTATTTATTCTAAACACATTTTGCAATCTGTACCATTCTCATTTTAATTGAATTTATTGTTTAGTTGTCTGGACTACAAATATCTCGAAATTCATAAAAATTCATATTCTTTGCCATAGTTTTAAATGCTTATATTTCTTTTAGAGTTTTCTTTTTAATATACCCCTTTCTGTATAGTTTAATCACTTAACTGCATCCAAACACTGACACAGGTAAAACATTGAATACTAAATGGGGTAACTACTTCACTGTCAATTTCTGATGCTGTCCTATAGCTTTAATTATTTTGATACAATTAATGGAGAAACTTAATAGAAAGGCTGAGTTAAAAAAGAAAATGGCAAAGGACACTTTAAGCATTTTAAGTTTAAGAACCTATACAAATATTTCAGAATTTCTTAGTATATGATCATTAAAAAGGAAAAGCACACTACAATTATCAATTAAAAGTGAGAGTGATGCATTGTCTGTAAAATTATATGGGGAAAAATAGCCACAATTGTCCCACAGCACTGAACTAGGGAACCATTGGCCTAGCAAGTGAGAGGCTGGGACTCTATAAAACTAGACAATGTGTAAAGAACAAACTTGGTTAGTTTTGGCAAATCAGTTATAGACAGTGCATGACATGGTTGTGTCAGCTTTGTAAACTTAATTATAATTCATGTAACAAAATTTTATTTGAACCTGGAATCCAGATAATAAAGATAATTAATTTAACAACTAATCTTAACCCAGTACTGCCCTTGTTGTGCGATGATAGAAAACTGTGGAATTATTTGATATTTGCAGGTTCTCTGTCATTTGATTATTGAAAGACAGAATAACAATCTGTAATATTAATAAGCTGCGCATTATCTAAATGATTAAATGTATTGCAAATGCTACTTTCTGCCACATAAAGATAACAATTAGAGCACCGGGTAAAAAATGTGCTAAAAAGAGTGGGTAGAAGAGAATCTGAAGGTCTGGCATCACACAGTGCTTAGAAAAGGCATGGCTTTACAGAAATAAAGGATAGGAAAAAAAGGGTGACAATTTTTGGTAGCCTGGGGTAGTTTGGGTTGGGAGTATGCATTTTGGTTGATGAAAAAGAACTTAGTTTGGCTTTGAACAGATGTGGGCCTTCAAATATATTTTTCAGAGAGAATATACAAAAGGATTGAAACAAAGTAAGCTATTAAAAACACTGAGGATAGTGGAAACTGGAATGTACTTTACTAATAATGAGAAATATGTTTATCTCTTGTCATTCATATGTGTCTACTTCCTTTGTGTAACCACATAAGTAATCTTATTTTGTTGTTTACAGAGGAACGTTGCCTTTCTTTCTCTGCACTGTCGGGTTCATCAGTCTTTCCTGAACAGTGGTGTAAATTGGTGAATAAATTTGAAGAAGTGACCAAAATAAGCTTATACAGCTGACTGTGCAACAGCAGAAAAAAAATCTTTAACCTTTGGTTTACATTATCACTGCTGTACATGGAGTCATCACTACAGCAGGGTTAACAATCTTTTTTAAGGCAGTTCGATAGAAACCTGTCCATTGCATGATACCGGAAAAAACAAGAACAGGGTGTTTATATAATGATTGCACAGAATGGAGCAGACAAGTTAAGTGAGCTAGTAAAAACAGTAACTGAGGTGAAAAGGCTTGGAAAAAAATCATACTTTCTACCAAAGTAAGGAACACATACCCATAATGCCCATTTTAAAAAATGTACAGCTTGAATTAACTACAGAGGTTTTCATTTGCCACTGGAGTGAAGCTGGCAGGGACCTTTAATGGCATGGCTGTTCACCCCTCTATTCATAACCCTTAAGTTGCTGACTCTTGAGTCTATCTTGGGAGTTCTTGGATGTAGGAAAAAAAGTCCAAGATTGTTTTCAGAATAGATCTTCACCTTTAGTGTTATTAAATTGCCAGCTTTTTCCATTGACACAAAGCAACATTTGATTTGAAAGCAAATAGTATTGTTCATTTTTCCTGTCATGCTTGCAATTAAATTAAGCAAAAATAATTGAATCAAGGAAGGTCTGCCTCTTTTCAGATTATGCAAACCATTAGTAATGTTTTTCTAGGCTTTAAAGGTTATGAATATTAACACTTCTTGGGTAATGTTTAGAATTTTATTTTTAGATTCTGTGAAATACTACAAGGCTGAGGAAAACAGCCTCCCTACATGTGATTATAGGTGTTATGGGTGTTCAGAGCGGAATGTGGCATCTCACAGTGCTTTAAGGCTTTGATTTTAGTCTGGGGCACCTCTTATGTAAAGTTTGCATGTTTCCATAGCATAGTGTTCAAGTTCGTTACTTCCCATAGCCCAAAGCCATACTACCAGTTTGAGTAAATGACCCTGCTCTGGAATGTGTCCTGTAGTAGTGTTCTGCCCCATCCAGATTTATTATTTGTCCTGTTTCCATTGCTGCTGGTTCAGACACAGGCTTCCTTTAACCTTGAACACAAAAAAAGCTGGAAAATGTACGCATAAAATAGAAAAGATTAATGAGCAGCTTGCCAATCCTATTCACCTGGATTTTCTAAAATAACATTTGGTCAAGATTTGAAGATCTATAAAGTCACATTTTTAACTGCACTACTTGGTAACTTATTCCACATATCTGTAGTCCTTTTTGTGAAGAAAAACTCTTATTTACTCTTAACAGCTTTCCAGCAGTATGCCCATGCTCTTTTTGAAGAAAAAAAATTTTTTTTAGTACGCCTCCATTGTACTAATTCCATTAATAATTTTAAACAATTCAATAGTGTCACGTTATAATCTCCATTTCCTTAAACTGAAAATGTTTAACTCCATCAATTTTTCCTCATATCTCATACTTCTCAGTTCTGCAGTAAACCTAGTCATTCTGGACTTTCTCTAGCTCTGCTATGCCATTTTTAGGTTTGTTAGCATATATGAAAGCTACGGTGCCAGTGTGACAGTTTGGGTCGTCTCCACACTCCCTAGTTGCTTCAGGGAGCCTGTTGAACCTGGAACCTTTGATAACGTGCCTAAGGATGAGCTGGATGAATATACATATACAGTCAGCAAGGGGTATGTGCAAAGTAAATTGTTGCTTTTATTTAAAACAACAAAGTGCCAAACAAAGTGTCCAAAATCCAGAGTAACTTGGAAGATTAAAACAATTGTAAAATTCAGATAAAACAGTCACTCAATTCCAGGTAAAAACCATATTGGCAGTAATTTCCTCCTCAGCTCAGCCCAGCGTGTCCTTCACCACACATCTCCAAAGCTCACCCCAGTGGGTCTTCCAACTGGCAGAGACAGCGACATCTATGACCACCTCTCCTGACTCCTGACTCGATGGGCATCCTAAGGGACATGCACAACCAGACCTCCACCATCCCATATGGCAGCACACGGCACTACCAGGCATCCAGGGAGGTTAATTCGTCATCTCTTCTTCCATGCTGATCAACAGGAACACCCAATGGAGCACATTCACTTTGCTCCGCTCACGGGGCCCGGTTGCTCTGTCTCCTCTCTCACACGCTAATGAAACTGTTGCTGTCTGGTTTACTCCCGACCATTCACCTCTAGAGCTATACTCTGGAATGTCTATATTTTTCTTCTTATCCAGTTGTCTCCTCTATCTGCTGTGCAGGCTCCCTTTATAGCCCTGATTGGGTGCAGGTGCTGTCTTCTACCTGCTTCAAGTAATGAATGAAGCATGTGATTAACTAGCTCGCATTTGCACATGAATGCATGATCATCTAAGCACTCCAATCAACCTTCACGTTTACTTGAGCTCCTGCACCTATTCGTGGCCTGCACACTGTGGTACTCACGATTATTTATTTAAAATTGAGTTTCACCACGGAATTTTTATCACAGCCTGCGCAACTCATGAACACACATGAATGTTACGCCATGTATACATTTTCTAAATTGTTGTAATATGGGGACCCAAGCTACATTCAGTACTCCACGTGAAGCCTCATTAGTGTGCTATATAACTTAACTATAACCACCTTTGACTTGTACGCTATACATCATGCTACATAATCTAACATTGTATTAGCCTTATTGATTGCCTCTGTACACTGTTTGGATGTTGATAGTGACAAGTCCACTATGACTCCTAGGTCCTTCTCATATAGTGTACTATCAAGGTTCAAAACACCTACTGTTTATTCAAATCTAAAATTTTTATTTACATTAAATTCTGCCATAAATTTGTCCAAGCCTGTATGCTGTCTAGGTACCTATAATGAATCAGTTGATTCTCCATTATCTGCCTTTTCCTTTAATTTGGTATCTTAGGCAAACTCAACCCTCTTATTGTTTATATTTACAGTACAGGCCAAAAGTTTGGACACACCTCCTCATTCAATGTGTTTTCTTTATTTTCATGACTGAAGGCATCAAAACTATGAATGAACACATGTGGAGTTATGTACTTAACAAAAAAAGGTGAAATAACTGAAAACATGTTTTATATTCTAGTTTCTTCAAAATAGCCACCCTTTGCTCTGATTACTGCTTTGCACACTTTTGGCATTCTCTCGATGAGCTTCAACAGGTAGTCACCTGAAATGGTTTTCACTTCACAGGTGTGCCTTATCAGCGTTATTTAGTGGAATTTATTGCTTTATCAATGGGGTTGGGACCAGCAGTTGTGTTGTGCAGAAGTCAGGTTAGTTGGACGATCATTTATTTTTCAACAGGACAATGACCCCAAACACACCTCCAGGCTGTGTAAGGGCTATTTGACCAAGAAGAAGAGTGATGGAGTGCTGTAAATGGTCATGAAAATAAAGAAAACACATTGAATGAGGAGGTGTGTCCAAACTTTTGGCCTGTACTGTATATCCAGATCTTTTTTAATATGAAACAACATCAGACCCAGCACCCATCCCTGAGGGACACCACTTTTAACATTAGTTAATTTTGAACAGGTTTCTCTCACGGTAACCCTTTGTTCCCAGATTCTAAGCCAAGTTTATACATACTTACACACAGCACTCTGAAATCACACTTCCTTTAGTTTGATTACTAGCCTCTTGTGTCATACGATATCAAATATTTTCTGAAAATCAAGATAAATAATGTCATGTACATTTCTCCTTTAATATGCTTATCTTGCTTCCTCATGGAATTCCATCATATTAGTGAAACACGTTCTTCCTTGTCTGAACTCATGCTGACTGCTCACTAACACACCTGTACTTCACATGTGTCGCCCATAGTTACTTTCTTTAGCTCAGTCATCCTTTTTATATAATCTATACTAATAAAAGGCAAAGCCCTCACTCACTCACTCACTCACTCACTCACTCACTCACTCACTCACTCACTCACTCACTCACTCACTCACTGACTCATCACTAATTCTCCAACTTCCCGTGTAGGTAGAAGGCTGAAATTTGGCAGGCTTATTCCTTACAGCTTCCTTACAAAAGTTGGGCAGGTTTCATTTCGAAATTCTACGCGTAATGGTCATAACTGGAAGCTGTTTTTCTCCATTTACTGTAATGGAGATGAGCTTGAAACCCGTGGGGGCGGAGTTTGACATCATCACGCCTCCCACGTAATCACGCAGTACGTAGAAAACCAGGAAGAGCCCCAAAAAGCGCTGAAGAAAACATGCATTATATAATTGAGAAGGCAGCGAAACAATAAGAAGCGAGCGAGTGATATATACAACCATATTCATGAGTTCTGCTACTTCGGAAACAAAGCACAGTGTAAACCTACACTTTAAATTAAGTTCATAGACAGGCTGCCGCTGGCGTTTGTAATTTAGTGCCTGCCCATATAAGGCCGTCCGTCAGCGGCAATCCAATAGCAAACTGCCACGGGTAAATATTCACGGGTGAAGGACTGTGCTTATGCAGAGGAAGATGACATAGTCAGGGTGGTGTTTGGCACAAACTCAGCGAAACTGCGAGAGAAAGTTTTAAGTACCGGGACTTCGGTGGCAATAGATACAGCCATGGACATAGCACGACATGGCAACAGCACAGCTGGGAAACTTCGATGCATGTACACCGAGCGGCTCACGTGAACTGACGCAGTGCACAGACAAAAAGCAACAGTTCCGAAGAGCGCTGAACAAAAACCGAATTACACAATTGAAAAGGCAGCAAAAAAATATGAAGCGTCTGATAAATACAAGATAAGTATGTAATAAGTACAGCTACTGCAGAAATAAAGCACACGGTGGAAAAAGTGAATGTCCCGCTAAAGGAAGACAGTGTTAAAAAAAAACCCGTGCATGCAGTGTGTCAGGTCTCAGATAAAGAAGAAGACGAGCTGTTTATTGATGCAGTAAGAAACAAATCTTTTTCATAGCTTATTTAACACACTACGTCTCCGCTGCGATACGCGGGTACAGTAATCCCTCCTCCATCGCGGGGGTTGCGTTCCAGACCCCCCCGCGATAGGTGAAAATCCGCGAAGTAGAAACCATATGTTTGTATGGTTATTTTTATATATTTTAAGCCCTTATAAACTCTCCCACACTGTTAACATTATTAGAGCCCTCTAGACATGAAATAACACCCTTTAGTCAAAAGTTTAAACTGTGCTCCATGACAAGACAGAGATGACAGTTCTTTCTCACAATTAAAAGAATGCAAATATATCTTTTCTTCAAATGAGTCTGCATCAGGAGCAGAGAATTTAAGAGAGAGAGCGCGCGCTCGCAAAGAAAAGCAAACAATCAAAAAATCAATACGTGTGCTTTTAAGTAAAGCGGCACTTTTCAGAGGAGCGTCAGTATCTTCTAAGCAAACAGCCTATGTTAAAATAGCCCCTCTGCTCAAATCTCCTCGTCAGGCGCAGAGAACGTCAGAGAGAGAGCGCGAGATTAAAGCAAAAAATCAATACGTGTGCTTTTGTGCTTTTAAATATGCCGAGATAAAGCGGCATTTTTTAGAGGAGCGTCAGTATCTTTTAAGCAAACAGCTTCTGTGCAAACAGCACCTCTGCTCATACTCCCTCGTCAGGCGCAGATAATGTCAGAGAGGGTGAGATAGAGGCAGAGACAAGCAAACAAACACCGCGCGGGATGCATATCTTATAGCATTCAGGAGTTTTCCGATATCACATATGTTACAGCCATTACGATAGACAGGTCACCAGCAATAAATACGTACATTGCAAGAAAAATAGTATACAGTAAATGTGTGTACAGTGACACTAAACGTACATACATGTACTAAGCACTGTAAGAAGAAAATTATGGTTACTCACCAACAATGACACGATGACTTGTCCGATAACAATGAGTTTAATTTTACTGCACAACAAAGGAGAGCGTTACAGCCCTTGTAAAGGAGCCACTTCATGCGATTGTGTAGCACTGCCGTTGTTCTTCTTCTGGCAGTCTTCAATCCAAATCCCTAAAGCAGATTCCATCCAGACTACTGCCTTATTACATCCACTTACAACTCGTTTTGCACCCTGGTTAAAAGGACGCTGCAGCCGTAGATCTTATATTCCTTTCCTACTTTTTAAATAAAAAGAATCGTAGCCTTCAACAAATCCAAAACGTTTACCTTTTCGGCAATCGTTAACATCTTCTTCTTGCGCTTGGGCACGGCACCTGAAGCAGTAGCAGATTGTTTTGGAGCCATAATGAAGGGCTTGACTATGCACAAAGATAAACATTAAAGAGCACAACTCTTTACACAGCGAAGCACGTTGATGCTGAATGAGCGAGATGAGACTTCCTGGTTAACACTGCATAGCTCCTGCGTGCTCTGATTGGTTAGCTTCTCAGTCAGGAGAACTTAACTGCGTGCTCTGATTGGTTAGCTTCTCAGCCATCCGCCAATAGCGTCCCTTGTATGAAATCAACTGGGCAAACCAACTGAGGAAGCATATACAGGGAGTAAAAAGACACATTGTCCGCAGAACCCGCGAAGCAGCGAAAAATCCGCGTTATATATTTAGTTATGCTTTCATATAAAATCCGCGATAGAGTGAAGCCGCGAAAGTCGAAGCGCGATATAGCGAGGGATTACTGTATATATATATGTATATGTATATATATATATATACCCTGATCTACATACTCGAATAATGAATACTTTATTCGCAATCAATGAATGTTTTGGTAAAGCCATACTCAGTGTATTCATTAGATGAACGGTAAAAAAGTAAGAGCGAGGGGAGGGTCACTTATTGAGGCATGCAGGCAAAACCACATTAGCACGCGGGCTCGATGTACGAAAAAATATATCTTTTCAAGTTCTATTTAGTCGAAATGTGTCAAATTCAAGGGCCACGGGCCACATCCGGCCCGGCGTGTAATTATATCCGGCCCGCGAGATCATTTTATATACTGTATTATTGTTATTAATGGCCCGGGTATATGAAGCGCTGGTAACACAATAAACTACAGATCCCATAATGCAGCGCTTCAGCTGCCTTGCCGAACACTTACCGCGTTAATCAAGTCTAGCTTGCAAGTTATTGCGAAGCTAGCCCACACGATGCTT
>JANRMT010062813.1:110549766-110608025 GCA_026402145.1 Polypterus bichir lapradei | reverse complement strand
GGTGGCTGCCCCAAACCTTTATCTGTCCATGTCTCGTTTTTGTGACAATATATATATATATATATATATATATATATATATAAATGACAGCAACACTCATCACTCACAACAGTGACAAAACAATTACATTGACAATCATGTTACGTTATTTTCAAAATGTTTCCCTTTCTTTTTCATTGCTTCTTTAACACACTACTTCTCCGCTGCGAAGCGCGGGTATTTTGCTAGTCTATACTAATAAAAGGCAAAGCCCTCACTGACTGACTGACTGACTGACTCACTCACTCACTCACTCACTCATCACTAATTCTCCAACTTCCCGTGTAAGTAGAAGGCTGAAATTTGGCAGGCTTATTCCTTACAGCTCACTTACAAAAATTAAGCAGGTTTCATTTCGAAATTCTACACGTAACGGTCATAACGGTCGATAACGGTCGACAACGTCCGCCATGTTGAACTTTCTTATATATGGCACCATCTTCACGAAATTTGGTAGGCGGCTTCCCTGCGCTAACCGAAACCGATGTATGTACTTTTTTCGATGGTATGACGCCACTGTCGGCCGCCATATTGAACTTTCCAACGTCACTAATTTTCCAACTTCCCATGCAGGTAGAAGGCTGTCCCCATCTTCACGAAATTTAGTAGGTGGCTTCCCTGCGCTAACCAAAACCGATGTACGTAGTTATTTCGGTGGTATGACGCCACTGTCGGCCGCCATATTGAATTTTCCAAACATCACTAATTCTCCAACTTCCCGTGTAGGTAGAAGGCTGAAATTTGGCAGGGTCATTCCTTACAGCTTACTTACAAAAGTTAAGCAGGTTTCATTTCGAAATTCTACGCGTAACGGTCATAACGGTCAACAATGTCCGCCATGTTGAACTTTCTTATTCATGGCCCCATCTTCACGAAATTTGGTAGTCGGCTTCCCTGCGCTAACCGAAACCAATGTACATATTTATTTCGGTGGTATGACGCCACTGTCATCCGCCATATTGAACTTTACAACGTCACTAATTCTCCAACTTCCCGTGTAGGTAGAAGGCTGAAATTTGGCAGGCTCATTCCTTACAGCTTACTTACAAAAGTTAAGCAGGTTTCATTTCGAAATTCTACACGTAACGGTCATAACGGTCGATAACGGTCGACAACGTCCGCCATGTTGAACTTTCTTATTTATGGCCCCATCTTCACGAAATTTGGTAGGCGGCTTCCCTGCGCTAACCGAAACCAATGTACATACTTATTTCGGTGGTATGATGCCACTGTCAGCCGCCATATTGAACTTTACAACGTCACTAATTCTCCAACTTCCCGTGTAGGTAGAAGGCTGAAATTTGGCAGGCTCATTCCTTACAGTTACTTACAAAAGTTAAGCAGGTTTCATTTCGAAATTCTACATGTAACGCTCATAACGGTCGATAACGGTCGACAACATCCGCCATGTTGAACTTTCTTATTTATGGCCCCATCTTCACGAAATTTGGTAAGCGGATTCCCTGCACTAACCGAAACCGATGTATGTACTTATTTCAATGGTATGACGCCACTGTCGGCCGCCATATTGAACTTTCCAACGTCACTAATTTTCCAACTTCCCGTGTAGGTAGAAGGCTGACCCCATCTTCAAGAAATTTGGTAGGTGGCTTCCCTACGTTAACCAAAACCGATGTACGTACTTATTTCGGTGGTATGACGCCACTGTCGGCCGCCATATTGAATTTTCCAAACATCACTAATTCTCCAACTTCCCGTGTAGGTAGAAGGCTGAAATTTGGTACTTATTTTGGTGATATGATGCCACTGTCCGCCGCCATATTGAACTTTTCAACGGTCTTTGTTACTTATGGGCCCATCTTCAAGAAATTTGGTATGCGGGTTCCCAACGCTAACTGAATCCTACTTACGTACATATATATGTCCATAGCCTGCAGCTCGGTCACCGTGTGAGGCGGTGTTGGGTCACCCATCCCAACGCCTCCCACGTTGTTGGCTGCCTGCCTATATAAGGCCATCTGTCGCTCCAGTCTCTACATTCCCTTCCTTGCTTCGCCACGGTATTCACGTCTCCCTGCTGATAACTACAGCCTTTTTATTTAATCCACGGCTTCTCCGCTGTTTTATTGTTCATTTATTATGATTATAGTTATTGTGTAGGTATTTTAGACTTACTTTACATTGTTCAGGTACCCATTTCCTTTATCATTCCAACCGTACCCGCATTAACATGTCTATCGAGGTGATCACCATCGATCCAAGAACTGTCACTTACCAAGTGGTTTCCATGCCCGGAGATGGCACCTGCCTTTTCCATTCTCTTTGTTACATATTGTACGGCCATATCAGGCTCACTCTTGATATCCGGAGGAACATTGTGTCTTATGTATTGAATGACTGGGACAGGTTCAAGGTGTGGACTGATGACGGTACAGGAGATAATTATACTACACAGGGGCACTAGAAGAGTGAAATGCTTAAGTGTACCGAAATGGCCAAATATTTTACACCTTTGGACAACCGCCAATGCCTCTTAAACATTTTAGATTCACAGGTGACGATTTCAGTAGTGGACACTTTGATGTTTAGAAATGTTTAAACTCTCAAAAGCTGGATGTGAAGTTATCAATGAAACTGGTTGTATACTTACAACGCTTGACAGATGCCGAATGTCTCTTCAACACAAGTCCTACAAATACTGTCGTAATTGAAACAAACCATGAAACTCAAATTGATTATGACAGCAGCAATCCAAGCTGTGAGATTTGAAACAAGATTACTGTTCACATGGCCAACTGTACGTTGCATGCTCAAGAGTAAGCTCAGCGCACAGCTACAGCTTGGTCATATTACAACTGGAGGGCCGAACTGACAACGTGGCATACAAAGAGATCCTTAACAAATAATTATTGGTATATTTTCCCTCAGTTTAAAAAGGTTTAATTTTCTTCTTAATAAAAATTTTAAGGCAGTACTTCGCCGCTGCGAAGCGCGGGTATTTTGCTAGTCTATACTAATAAAAGGCAAAGCCCTCACAGACTGACTCACTCACTGACTGACTCACTCATCACTAATTCTCCAACTTCCCGTGTAGATAGAAGGCTGAAATTTGGCAGGCTCATTCCTTACAGCTTACTTACAAAAGTTAGGCAGGTTTCATTTCGAAATTCTACGTGTAACGGTCATAACTGGAACCTACTTATATACATATATACCGGCCATAGCCTGCAGCTCGGTCGCCGTGTGAGGCGGAGTTACGTCTCTCATTGTTACGCCTCCCACGTAATTGAGTGCCTGCCCATATAAGGCCGTCCGTCAGCGGCAATCCAATAGAAACACACTGCCACTAAATATTCGCGAGTGAAGGGCTGTGCTTATGCAGACGAAGATGAGATGGTCAGGGTGGTGTTTAGCACAAACTCAGCGAAACTGCGAGAGAAACTTTTAAGTGCCTGGTCTTAGCTAACATTAAATAAAGCCGTGGACATCGCACAAGATAGCACAAGCACAGCTGAGAACCTTCGATGCACGTACACCGAGTGGCTCACGTGAACTGACTGTGAACGCAGTACGCAGACAAAAAGCAACAGCTTCAAAGAGCGCTAAACAAAAACCGCATTACACAATTGAGAAGGCAGCAAAAGAATATGAAGCGAGTGACGCATACAAGCATATTCATAAGTGCAGCTACTGCGGAAACAAAGCACACGGTGGAAAAAGTCAATGTCCAGCTAAAGGAAGACAGTGTAAAAAAAACTCGTGCATGCAGTGTGTCACGTCTCAGATAAAGAGGATGACGAGCTGTTTATTGATGCAGTAAGAAAGGAATCGATGAATGAAACCTGTTATCTTTACAACGGTTGACAAACACGGAATGTAACTTGAACACAACACATCCTCCAAATACGAACCTGATTGAAAGAAATAATGATAATCTAATCCTTGATGACAGCAACACTCATAACAGTCAGAAAACAATTACATTGACAATCATGTTACGTTATTTTCAAAATGTTTCCTTTTCTTTTTCATTACTTCTTTAACACACTACTTCTCCGCTGTGAAGCACGGGTATTTTGCTAGTGAGATAATATTTGATACTAGCTCCCAATCCCTTGTAATTTACCTATTGTGTAGAAAGTTTCATAAAATAAATATCAATTGTTAATATGTGTACTCACTTGCTTCCTTAAGCACTTAAGGATAAATGGTATTTGGTTCTGGTATATTCATTAGATTTCTGCCTATTTAATCTAATGAGCACATACTTAACAATTTCCACATTAGATACCTTCTTAGTAGTACCTGTAATTGTTGGGAAGTTATCAACTTCTCCATTCCATTCAGACAGAATACAGACAGATTACATGTCCAGTCATACAAGCAAGCCAGACTGCCCTAATGTACAGAATAAGATTATCCTTAACAGTCCTTTAGACCAAATACCAGCCACATTTTAAAAACATTCAGCAGCCATAATTCATCATCTATATTCATGTATTTGTATTGACAAGTAGTCTGTTTTATGAGTTGTCATTGAAAAACCTTTGCTGAATAAACCAGATTTACACCCTGACATACCTAATAATTATGGGTTAATTTCAAACACTGCCTTCCTTTCTAAGATGCTTAGAAATACAACAATGTTATAACTTTAGACATTTCATACATACCACAACTTATTTGAACCGTTCCAGTCTGGCTTTTGTCATGGTCACATTCCATAATGTTTTCAGTTGCATTATTAACACTAATCTGCATTTCATGAATTTCGGTAGTCATTATGTTTTTAGCCATCTGTGGACCATGGCATTGTGCTGCACAGATTTGAGGATGATGTAGCCTTCCTTGGAGGTTAGGTTGGCATTTATCATATCATTTGCAATATGTTCAGAAGTCTGATAAGTCTAATCCCCTATCAAGATAAATAATCTGTCTCCGATGGGCTTAGTGCTTGGAACAATATTGTTCTGTCTATATGTACCCAATGCAAAATATTATTTGAAATATAATGTGTTAGTTGTGTATGATACTCAGTTGTGTATTTTTATCAGACCTGATTGTGTTTGCAGTATTGTCTAATTAGTTTTTTATCTTCTGTTCTTAAATGTACACATTGGCTTCCATTTAATCTTCTATTTAAAATCTTTAATTTTTGCATTCTAATGGTTAAAGTCTTCGATTTATCTTTTTTTTTTAAATTTTATTAATTTTATCGTAATCATTCCATACAAATAAATCAATTTTTACAAAAAAAAAAACCCAACAAATAGGATGAAAACAACTTAACCCCCACCCCTAAGAAAGAGAGCATGGCCAACGGAGTAGAACTTAAACCTTATGAACATACCTAAATTAAATAATTTAAAAGGGCAATAGAGATGAATGGAGAAGAAAAAGAAATGTGGAAAGAATTGCTTCCTTGGTGCTTTAAGAGCCTATTCTATAATATTATTGATTAGATCCTGCCAGGTTTTGAAAAAATTCTGTACCGATCCTCTAACTGAGACTTAGATTTTTACCAATTTCAAATAGTATAAAACATCAGTTTCCCACTGTCTTAAAAGAAGAGAGTTAGGATTCTTCCAGTTTAGCAAGATAAGTCTGCGTGCCAATAGTGTAGTGAATGCAATCACAGTTTGTTTGTCTTTCTCCACTTTAAGCCCATCTGGAAGAACATCAAACACAGCTGTTAATGGGTTAGGAGGGATTGTGACACCAAGGCACTTGGCACTTGTCTGAAAGGCACTTAAACATTTTGGTCCAAAATGATGTTAATTTGCTGCAGGCCCAAAACATGTGACCCAGTGAAGCTGGGACTTGATTGCAGCGTTCGCAGGTTGGATCTTGACATGGGAACATTTTGGACAGTTTTAAGTGAGACAGGTGTGCTCGATATATAATTTTGAGTTGAATAATTGTATGCTTTGCGCATATGGAGCTTGAGTGAATTCTCTGCATTGCTACCTTCCAGTCCTTTTCTGATATATTGATTAAGAGATCTTTTTCCCATTGTCCTCTTGGATCTCGGAAAGGGAGGGACTGTAAAATAATCTATATATATAATTCACTAAGGTAAGACACCCATGGAAAGGCAAGACACCCATGGAAAGGCAAGACACCTATGGAAAGCACGCCGGAAGGGGCGTGGATTCACTAAGCCACCGACAAGTAAGACGCCCATGGTGCATGCAGGAAGGAGCCACGCCCACCAACTCTAAGACCATTGGATACGACAACAACTTGCAGAACCACGGCCACCAACTCGGACGCGATGACACAGGAAAAATGGCGTCATTTATGTTCGTCTGTTGTAGAGTCCACATACACCTCTGAGCCACGTTGACTGTTCATAGAGGCATGTTTCTCGCGGAAGTGAATCGATATATGCAGCGTGTAAAACAGTTTGCGAGGGGTATCCCATGGGATCCTTAAAACAATCCTTTAAAACTGAGGTTAAAACACAATGAAGGAAGCAGTCTTTAAAAACCAATAAGCCCTGTGCCTCTGTTTCATTACCGTCTCACCTGCTTCACCAATGCAGGCCCTGCAACAGTCGAGACGCTCTCTCAGCAGCTGACCCTCTCTGTGCCTGACCGGTTCACACAGAGGCAATGCGAGAGAAAGCCGCGCACACACGCAGGCAGCGTCACAGACAGACAGAGGCACACACACAGGCAGCTGGTGGGCGGGTCTCCGTGAGTTTCTCTTGCGAGCGGGCTCATGACCAGGCGGTGTGTATGCTTTGAGAATGAGGGTGGACGCGGCAGGACTATCTAAGAACAGGCATGTTTGTCACGGATGTAAATCGCTGTATGTGGTGTGTACAACAGTTTGTTGCGGATGTGAATCGCTGTATGCAGTGTGTAAAACAGTTTCCGAGGGGTTTCCCATGGTCTTACAGTTGGTGGGCGGGTCTCTGTCAGTTGCTCTTGCGACCGGGCACATGACCAGGCAGTGTGTATGCTTCGAGTGCGGGGGTGGACGCGACAGGACCATCTAGGAAAAATCATGTCGCAGATGTGAATCGCTATATGCGGCGTGTAGAACAGTTTGCGAGGGGTGTCACATGGTCTTACAGTTGGTGGGCTGGTCTCTGTTGCTTGCTCTTGCGAGCGGGCACATGACCAGGCAGTGTGTATGCTTCGAGAGCGTGGGTGGACACGACAGCACCATCTAAGAAGAATCATTTTTGTCGCGGATGGGATTCGCTGTATGCGGCGTGTAAAACAGTTTGTTGCGAATGTGAATCGCCGTATGCAGCGTGTAAAACACTGTATTGTATGTTGCCCTCTCCAGAGTTACATCTTTTCATTCACCTACAGTCATATCCTCAAAACCAACCCCATTTGGACAACTGTGTCTTTCAGGAAGTGTTCACCCATCAATTCATAATTATGCGGCGTATGCTACGCTGCTGGTTGGCTAGTTTTATATATTGCAGAGATGGTGTCTAAGTCCTCGAAATTGAGCCTGGAGGAGGGTGCAAGATGAGGAAAATCGGGCAGGTTCTGTTTAACAAAGTTCCTTATTTGAAGATAGTGAAAGAAATGTGTAGCTGAAAAGTTAAATTTGGATTGTAATTGTTCATCGGATGCAAAGATGTTGTCTATATAAAGATCTCTAAGCAATCTAATCCCAAATCTTTTCCAGATATTAAAAACTGCATATGTTTGCGAGGGTTGAAAGAGGTGGTTCTCTTGCAGAGGTGCCACAGATAAAAGATTCTCCATCCTAAAATGCTTTCTACATTGGATCCATATTCTGAGTGAGTGAAGCACTAATGGATTATTAGTAAAATGGCGATAACTTACATTTGTTGGGGCACAGAGCAGGGGATATAAAGAAGTACTGCAGGATTTTACTTCTATTGTGGACCAAGCCTGTGTATGTTTATCTATTTGTGTCCAGATTTTTATAGCTTGTATGTTTGCTGCCGAGTAATAAAACTGAAATTTAGGTAGAGCCATGCCATCTTCTGCCTTAGGTCTTTGTAGGGTCGCTCTTTGGATACGTGGATGTTTTGAGTTCCAAATAAATGAGGTTATTGTTAAATCTAATTGCTTAAAAAATGATTTATTAATGTATACTGGAATGTTTTGAAATAAAAAAAGAAGCTTAGGAAGAATACTCATCTTAACAACGTTAATTCTTCCAGCTAGAGTGAGATGAAGGGTTGGCTATCTATGCAAGTCTTGCTTAATTTTTTTCATACAGATGGCAAAATTTTGTTGATAAAGAGCTTCGAGTTTGCTTGTGATGTTAACCCCTAGGTATTTAAACTGATCTGCAATGATAAAAGGTAGGGTGTCTAATCTAATATTATATGCTTGAGAATTCACTGGAAAGAGTATACTTTTATTCAAATTAATTCTGAGACCAGAGATCCTTTGAAATTCTGTGACTGCTGTTAAGACTGCAGGCACAGAATGTTGTGGGTCTGATATATACAGTACCATATCATCTGCATATAGAGAAATTTTCTGTTCCAGTCCCTCTCTGATAATCCCCTTTATCTGATAAGCATTTCGACAGTGAACCGCCAGTGGTTCAATGGCGATTGCAAATAGCAGTGGTGACAAGGGGCATCCTTGTCTGGTACCACGTTTTAGTTTAAAGTAGTCTGAACAAATGTTGTTAATACAAACTGAAGCTTCTGGATTGATATACAGTAGTTTGATCCATGCACAGATGTTCAGGCCAAACCCAAATTTCTCTAATGTAGTGAAAAGGTATTTCCATTCAATCATGTCAAATGCTTTTTCTGCATCCAATGATAATAGTATTTCTGGGGTGTTTGACTTTACTGGTGAGTATATTACATTAAACAGGCGTCGAAGATTGGAAGATAAGTGTCGACCCTTGATAAATCCAGTTTGATCTTGTGATATTATCGAAGGCAGCACTTTCTCCATCCTTCTATCTATGATTTTTAAGAGTATTTTAACATCATTATTCAAAAGTGAAATTGGTCTGTATGATGCACATTGTAATAAGTCCTTATTTTGTTTAGGAAAGACGGTGATTAATGCTTGGCGAAAAGTTTGAGGTAAAATTTGATTGTCTCTAGCTTCTGTAAATGTTGCTAATAAAAGGGGAGCTAGCTGAGTGGAGAATTTCTTATAAAATTCTACAGGGTAGCCATCAGGGCCTGCTGCTTTCCAGCCTTGAAGTGACTTTATAGCATCTAGTATTTTTGATAGCGCCAGAGGTTTATCAAGTTCCTCTGCACTAAAAGTGTCTATTTGTGGTATCTGTAATGTATCCAGAAATGTATTAGATTGTGTATTGCCTTCTTTAAACTCAGTAGAATATAAGGATTTATAGTAGTCTGTAAATGTGTACATTATGTTTTTATGGTCAATGATTTCATCTCCGTTCGTGTTGGTAATTACTGGGATTGCATTGTGAACTTCTTGCTTATGGATTTGTTTAGCTAAAAGCTTATTAGCATTCTGTCTGTGTTCATAGTAGTGATGTCTTGATTAATAAATTAGTTGTTCAGTTTCTTTAGTTGTCAGAAGGTTGAGTTCTGAATGCAGAGCCTGCCTTTTCCTATGTAGAGCCTTGCTTGGATTCCTGGCATGTTCTTCATCTATTTTAGTAATTTTGCTTCTTAGCTCTGATACTTTTTTGGTTTCTAATTTATTCCTGTGGGAAAGATATGAAATAATCTGTCATCTTAAGAAGGCCTTGAGAGTTTCCCAGAGTATTCCTGAAGACACCTCTGAGGATCTATGTGTCTCTAGGAAGAAACTGATTTGTTTGGATATGAATTCTGTACAGTTCTCGTCCACTAATAGAAGCGGGTTAAGACGCCATCTGCGAGGTGAGAGTGTTGGGCATAATGACTTTAGCTCCAAGATCAGAGGTGCATGGTTGGAGATACCAATAGCGTCGTACTTGCAAGATTTAATCGTAGGCAAGAAATTATTATCTATAAAGAAATAATCAATTCTTGAGTAGCAATGATGTACTGGTGAGTAGAACAAACATGTTCTTGAGTTTGTGTTTAGAAACCTCCAGGGGTCTGATAAGTTGTGGTCAGTTACAGACTGTGTAATTGTCTTAGCTGTGTTAGATGTCATCCCCCCTGTGACAGGAGTCCTATCTAAGAGTGATTTTATGAGTGTTCGCATTGGGAATGGACGGAAATACATTTTACATGAATTGCTTATCATTGACATTAGGTGCATAAACATTTATCAGAATCACTTTACAATTAAATAAGTTGCCCATGACAATCACATATCTTCCTTCAGGATCAGATACTACATCTGATGCTACAAATGAGACTGTTCTATGTATGAAAGTTCCCACTCCTCTAGTTTTCTTTGTAAAGCTAGAATGGAACATTTGGCCAGTCCAGTCTTTTTGCAGCCGGAACTGATCCTTGCTTAGTAAGTGGGTCTCCTGTAAAAATATTATTTTAGCTTTTAAACCTGTTAGGTGAGAGAATACTTTCTTTCTCTTTAATTCGTGATTCAGGCCTTTAACATTCCAGCTCACAAAGTTAACTGTCTCATCATGGAGACATTGATTCTGAATTTTTGATGTCATTTTATAGTCTTAACTGGAAGTGAGACAGCTTTAACCTTCATTTCCAATTTCCCCACGAGCTATTGCCATGCAGCCTATTGTTACATTGATAGTTGTAATTATAAGGGTTAAAAGAAAAGGTTAGATATAGCCTGCTCTCTTTCTCTCCCTCCCTTATCCCCCCACCCCCCCATTTTGCCTCCCCACGTGAGGCTGGACCCCACTTCACAGAGTCCCGGTCCTCTGACATACCTAGAGACAGAGCACGTCCAAAACAAAACAATCCCCCCAGCAGCGGCGTTTTGAGGGTTAAAAGTAGAGATATCTATTACCAATAAAGTCTAAATACTATATGCCTAAATATAAACATTAACAGACTATAAGCATAAAATATAATCTTCAGCAATCTTAAAGTATTAATATAATTGAAACCAAGGGAAAAAGTGTTAAAAAGTGGTCCAGGATAAGCATAGTAAATCCAAATGCAATAATAATAGTAACAATAAACCAAGGGTATGATATTGAACAGTCTCCTTTAGGGCAGAAAAAAAAATTAATTAATTTCTTCCACACAAACGTCTATAACTGTAAGTAAAACATAAACAGAAAGCGTCCGAGTAATGAAAAGAATGTATAATTATAATACCCATATCATTACAAGTGGATCAGACAGCAGGTGATATCTACAGTACTTGCCATGCCATGACAGGATGTGACTCACTATTGTGTTTCAAAAAAGTGTCGGGATCAGCTTCCTTAATTCCTTTTCTGCTTTTTCCTTGCTGGTGAAGACATAGAATTGACTTTGCAATTCCACTTTAAGTTTGGCAGGATACAAGAGGCTGTATTTGATATCGGCTTGCCGTAACTGCTGTTTAATGTTGTAGAAGGCTGCACGTTTAGCAGCTGTTGCAGGAGAAAAATCCGGGAAAATACAAATGTGGTTATTTTCAAATATAATCTCTTGCTTGTGTCTGAGACGTGTCATCACATCTAGCTTAAATAATAATCTCTCAAAGCGGACAATAAAAGACCTAGGTCTAAAGGTATTTGATATTTGCGATAAGCTGCTGCTATCTCAGTATCTGATTTAAATTCTTCTCCAGTTATTTTAGAGAAAAGTTCAATTGTGAATTTCACTGGGTTTGGACTTTCACGATTCTCAGGTAGACCTTCGATTCTAATATTATTCCTTCTGCATCCATCTTCCAGAGCAGCAAGTCTGTCTCCGAGTTTCTTGCATTTAGAATTCGCAACTGTAGCTATTCCATCAGTGTTAGATACCAGTTGTTCCGCTGTTTCAATTCGGGCTGTGAATGTCTGCTTAACGTCATCCAAGTCTTCAATATATCTAACAGACATATTTATCTGTACACTACAACATATACATTGTCATCGCAAAAAACAGGGCTTCTTAAAAGTTCCAAAACAAATAAAGCTATTGTAGAAATTACAATCTTTAAGTACAGAAGATCCCAAGCTATTCAACTGTAAAAGTACCCAACATGGAATTCAATGTTAATATGGATTTGATTGCTATTACTTTAACATAGCATACTGTCATTTTTCAGAGCTGTTGGGATAGTGGTTTATTCTGTGAAAACATTTGATAGTTACATTCATGCTCTCGGTGCAAGCCAGGCAGTGATTCATGAACCACAGTTACAATGTAGTCTCTTGATTATTCGACTCTCAATCTCTTCTTTTGTATTTGTTCATATAGCACTGACTTTCTTTTCTACTGCTGAATTGCTTGTATACTAACTTTCAGTCTCGTAAAGCTCACAGTTTTTCAGCAGCAATTCTGAATACCTGTAATTGATGCTTTCTGTTAAAGTAGTAAAACTAATGTCTTGCGTGTTCACCCTTATACTTCTACAACATTTATCCTTATGCTCTATTGAGCTTACATAGGACTAAGTGATCAATCCTAAATCCATTTCAAAGTAATCTCTACAGGTTGGTGTGCTTGTTTAAAATGGATACCAGCTTGTGCTGGATTTTCTCTTGGTGCTTTAGAAGAACAAAGAATACAGAGGTGGGCTGTGGTGTTCATTTAGATTTCTAAGGACAAGGTTCTCTCCTTTTTATGAGAAGATTGAGAATTTAAAAGTCAAAAAAAGTCAGTACTGTTTAAAACTCAGTACGTTATGTTGGTAAATAAGGCTTGGTAAATAATGTACAAGTAATGTAATAGATTGGATAGCCTTAAGTTATTCATATCATGAGGGTCTACTGTACATGTGAAGAATTACACTCAGTATACTATGTATGTCTTACTCTTTCTTTACTTACCTAGGTGAAATTTCATTGTGAATTAATTTGCATCCAATCAGGGTCAATCGTCTTCTAGCCCCGGGGCCTCATATATAACATCATGTGTATAATTCACACTAAAACATGGTGTACGGAAAAAAATGTGTATAAATGTGTGTACGCAAAAAAAAAAAATTCAGATGCATAAAACTGTGCACAAGCAAATTTCTGTGCACTTCCACTTTATAAATCCCAACCAACATGAATTTTAACACACATGCACATGCCTACAAGCCCCACCCCAGCTCCTCCCAGAATTTTGCATATTTTAATATGCAAATCAATATAAATAGCCCCTTCCATTCAGTGTTTTGTTAAAAGACAATGGTAAAAGCACGTATGGAAAAGAAGAATTTCAAAAAAGAAGGGGTCAGATGTCAAAGTTGGCGTGAAAAAGTAAGTGTCTGCATGTCATATAGAAGCGTACTAGGGCCACAGAGAACAGAAAAAAACAAATTAGTTCACAGTGAAGAAAAAAATGGTCTATGTGAACTTTAATCTCATAATTTATTTTATCATTAAAGTAAAATGTCACAAAATTCATATTAAAATCAATTTTTAATGCATTAGAGTTTCTTAAATCCCATTGTAACTAAAATAGCATGTTAAATGCTTTGTATTCTTTGTGTTCCCCGACCCAGTCGTTAATTACTATGTGCTTCTTAAACAACCTTTCCCTTACGCCGACAGGAGCGCACAGGCAGTGATCGCCACACAGAATACATTACATTCATGATATTACAGCTATCTGAACATTTTAGAATATTAAGATATGTATTTGATATCATTTTCATTTAAGCATGTATTAAACATGTGGGGCCACTGTGGTGCATTGGTATCGAAGAACTGGGATTGTTCCTGCCTCCTGCAAGATAATGCTGTGATGTGCGCAACCCTGAAGGAATAATTTATAGTAGCAGTACTGTCTCTGTCAAATGTACCAACCCCCAATTCCTGTCCTTCTGTTTTCTTTCTCCATGTAACCAATTGCCACACAATAAGCATCTGTAATTTATGTTAAACCAGAATAAGCTTAAAATGCTGATTCTTCAAAACTTTTAAGGAACATTGAAATTTCTTCATTATTCATGTTTAGTTATTCCATCCATCCATCCAGGGTCACGCTAATCCCAGCAAGCATAGAGCGCAAGGCAGGAACTATCCCTGGACAGGGCGCCAGCTGATCGCTACCGCTGCATCACTGTGCCTCAACATGCTTAATTATTAACAACATACATTATTTAAATGAAGGTAACAATTTATCTGTAAAATGTAATATACATACTTGAATGCATTTCACCGTAAAAATATCAGTTATACATCCTAGTATTCTAACATCACATAACTCCATGAAGATAGCTCTTGGAAATCTAAATCGACTTAGAAGCTAGTCATAATCATCTTCACACTCTCATCTATTGAATTGAATAAAATTCCTTTATTGTCATTGTATGGTACAATGAGATTCAGTATGCAAGTCCTCCATAAACCTATTTTCCTATAAAATGATGAAAAAAAAAATTAAAAAACAAGGAAAAATATAAAATATGAAAGCATAAGTAAAATATACATGTACATATATAGTGATCCCCCGCTATATCGCGGTTCAGATATCGCACGCCCGCTATATTGCAGATTTTTTATTATTATTATTACTAGGGGGCTCTGCCCCCTGCTCGCTTCACTTGCCCACCCCCGGGTTTGGTTTACTAGATAAACAATTTAAAGGGATTTTTATTTTCATGGGAATTGTTACATATGCATTATTTTCATTTTTACTTTAAAACTTTTGTAAAAACAATATTTGTCCTTTATTTCCTGCCCTGGGCATTGTTAAATCTCTTTCTTGCAGGACTTATAACGCTGCTCGCGTTGTGAAGTGGGGGTCTGAACGCACACTAAAGAGATGCGATCAGTTAAGCTGCTGTCTTGCTGCTGCTGCTGGCCAGCTGTGTGTTCTGCTTGTTGCGCTTTGTGTCTATCATTTAAAAGCCTGTACAGCAGCTGTCCTTTTGCCACTTTGTGTCTCTGCTGCTAGCGTTCTAAAAAGGGGGGAGATGTGAGGGCTGAACGCACGCTAAGGAGATGCGTTCGGATCATCTGCTGGCTTGCTGCAGCTGCTGCTGGCAGGCTGTGTGTTCTGCTTGTCATTGTTTTAAGAGCTGGGAGCACCTGAAGTGTGTCTGCCAAAACCATTCCAACAACTGCTAGGTTAGATGTCCGTGAACTTTTTTTTTAATTGTTTGTAAATAGGGCGTGACATGCAAAAGTAACCGTCTCACGGGTTTTGCTTCCTAAGGTTGTAATGTCTAGTCTCGCGTGTTGTCAAAGTGTCTCTCCGAGATGATCTGGTCTCGATTGCTTCACTTAACACCCTCGGAGGCACACTACGCTCCTGCCACTTCGCGTCTCTCCCGCTCGCGGTGTGAATTGGGGGGAGCTGAATGCACGCTAAAGAGAAGGGGATGGATCAGCTACTAGCTTTGTGCTGCTTCTGCCAAAGTGTGTGTTCTGCTTGTCGCTCTGTGCGTCGATTATTTAAAGCCTGTACAGCAGCTGTCCTTCTGTCCCACTGCCTTGTCTCGCGTGACGTTAAAATGTCTCTCGCAGGACGTCAGATTGTCTTCCGAGAAGATCACATCTCGTCTCCCTGGTCTCCCTTCCAAGATTTTTTTTATAATAGAGAGATGTTTCTCATATCCTTAGCCTGACATCCACATATCATATGTGTTTACAAAGTGTGTTTTAATAAGTTTACATGTGTTTAAACCGTGTGGGAGGGGTATTTTAAGGCTTAAACTATAAAAAAATATTTATTTATATGGTCTTTCTATATCACGGATTTTCACCTTTCGCTCATGGGTCTGGAACGCAACTTCCACGATAGGCGGGGGATCACTGTAGTGCAGATAGTGCAAATGGTTCATTAAGTGGTTCAGGCTGTGCAATATTTACAGTCATAGAGAAACTTTACAGTGAGGTCATTGTAATTACAAGTATAAACAATTCTTCTGGGAGCACTTGATGGACTGATTGAGTGTGTTTATAGCTCTTGAGATGAAACTGAGCCTCGAGGTCAGTGTAGGGAAGGCTCTGAAATGTTTGCCGGATGGGAAAAGTTCAAATGGACTGTTGCATGAGTGAGTGGAATCCATGCAGATGCTGGTTGCTTTCTTGAGGCAGCGTGTACTATAAATGTCCTCCAGGGCTGGAAGCTCTTTGCTTTGCTGTAAGATGTAATCCTTTGCACTCTCGACACAAACTGTGCAGCAGTGACATCACTCACAAATACAATAAACAGGTTAAAATACTCTCATTGGTGCACTGAAAGTAATAACGCAAAAGCAGCTATGGTATTTGGAATAGTTTGGTCCTTTTCTGCACCATTTTATTGTTACAGAATGATTACAATCAAGTTCCTTAAATTTGCAAATAATATGCAATTAATTTCAGTGTTTTTGATAAATCCTGTGTCATGGTTGTGAATCTAAAAAATAAAGAGAGACCACACAGAAACTGTAGCACTGCTTTGATGCTGGGTGCCACCCGTTTGCAAAACTGAGCAGAAAAGTACATATGCACTGTTTATACATGAGGACTCTGCAGAAAAAAAAGTTAACTAAACTCAAATAAGTTAGTAAACTGCAGAATTTATAACATTAAAGTTCACAGAACTCATAATTAATTATACTGTTCCATTTTGCTAATTTACTTAAAATATCAAGTTGAGAAAACTCAAATACACAGTTAAGGGGGTACATAAAAGCTACACATGCTCAGTTGAGATGCACTTGCTTGGAATTTGTCCAGGCAAGTTTGGGCAATCTGCATGGCTAGTTGGAGCGCGTTATGAGTTTGCGGTAAGGTATTTAACAATGTATCACTGAATATATGTTTAAACATGATTACTATAAAAATATTATGTTTGTTGTTGGTTTGACATTGTTATGTTCAATTTTTGTCATAAACTGAGCAATCCCACAAACAAGCACACAGTAGCCCCAACATGAGTAAACTCTGGGCAGCTTGTACTGAGAGTGTTTTTCAACTTAGTTTTTCTCAATTGTCCCCTTTGTGAGTCAAGCACATTTGTCAGACTGCGTGTGTTTGTGTATGTGTTTTTGGGAGTTCTGTCCAGGGTATATGACCCACTACTATAACAAACAATGACAATTCGCGACCCACTGGTGGCAGCCCACAATGGGACTGTTTGAGAAACAGTGAACTATGGCAAACCAATTTACCAATTAATTTTATACTTTGCTGTGTAATAAATTACCGTGTTACATAATGGAAAGATATGGAAAAATATAACTGACTGAATAAAATGTTTGGATTTTTGTGTGTGTGACTCGAGTGAGGTGCGGGAATGATGGTAAAATACAATGAAGAAAGGACCAATGAGCAAAAGTTTGTCTGAGATACACTTGCAGTGATTGGCTATAATGCCTTTTTTCTAGGAAATATATATGCAGTGCAGGATGGAAAGAAGTGGCAATTAATTCAAGGAAGCGAAGCCTTGAGTGTGGTAAATACAATTTGAAAAAACCACGACGATCAGAAGTTAATTTCTTGCCTGACTACCCACCTGGGGAAATCAAAGACAACACTGGACAAGGAGAGAGAGGCAATTAAGGCAGAGATGGAGAAAAGGAGTCCAAAACTTGCATTTATAAATACGAGTATGGAGCGGATCTTTTCCGTGCGCCGGAAGGAGGTAGTTGATCAGGCACCTCCTGTTACCCTAGTCAAAGAAAGATGGCCTGCACTGTTCTTGGAAAATCAGGTTAGTATGTGGAGTGTGCTATTTTTAAGAAGTATTAGACCCTTTTTTAAGAATGGCTCACTGTCATTCTTTCACCAAACTCCCTTCTTTTCTGTTTCTCTCAAGATATGTTATGAGTTTCACAGAATTACAAGTGTGCACCTGAAGAGAGAGTTCCTTACTGCATTGGACACACACCCAAAAGCTCTTGAAAATGTACAGAATCCGAAAAGCATCTTATGGTTTGTTTGTTGTTCAGATCTAGCAAACCTTTCTTTCTACTTGTAGTGGAAATATGCTTTCAAACCTGTTCATTGTCATCAGTCTGACGGGGGCTTAATACTCATTCAATGAGTTCAGTAAGATTTTTTAAAAAATGGTCTATATATAGACACCATTTGAAAGTTAACAATCCCATTGTATTTAACCAATATACTGAACCAATCTATTCTAATGGTAAAGACCACATTATAAATTTGATAACTGAAGAAACTCATAAACATTATTCTGTTCATCATAAAAACAGATATAAGACACCAACACATGTAAGCCTTGAAGTGTTTGATGTCACATTCAGCATTCAAATGGAAATTATGTTAAATAAAGTAATGGAGGTGTTGGATAATTAGTTAGTTTCCTCATATCCTGATTTTCTTTATTTTCAGACTTCAGACATTATAAAGCACAGGCATGCTGTTGCCCTAAGAGGTCTTGTTTTAAAGAGATGATGCCAGTAAAATTCTGAAGACCTGTTTTGTAAATATACATATTTTTAAATTGTTTGGTTTTAATCATTTAAAATGTGTCCTGTATAATCAGTACACCATAATGTATGAAAATGATTTACATTAAAGCAATGTCAAATTCAGGATTTCTTTCATGACAATAACATAAATGACTAAGGATAACTGTAATGGGTTGTTTTACTACTTAGTAGTGGTGTATTACAAACCTAGTGATGTCTTACTAGTATTGTGTGTTATACAATATACAGTACATCCATTAAACAAGCCATTACATTTATATTTGTTAAATATATGCCACCAAGGCTGGATACAGAGCAGAGTTAGTACATGTTTAATACTAGGAATGCAAATTATGACCAGTATTCTCCAGCCATATTACAACGTCAGTACTTTACAAAAATAACACAATCCATGCTAAATAAGTGCTTTTAATGTTTCATACAGACTACAGATTCTGAAGAGTCCTTCACAAAGGATGTGAAAATGGCAATCCTTACAGTCATAGATGATGGAGCTGCTCAACATTCACAGACAGATGCTGTTGACTTTGCCATTGTACTTGAAGACAACATTGTCATCGAAAGTATCTGTGACTTACCAACTGTATTTTTTCTCCTCATTGGCCTGCTGTATGAACATTGAATATCCCAAAGAGATGAAATACACTTTTGAAGCAATCCAGAAAGTCTTTCTAGGGATTGACAGCAGTTACTCAGCAAGGGCCCTCTCTTTCAACAATAAGCTTCTGCAATAATAACCTGAGACCTGTCCTTTTCTCCAGAGACATTTGAAATGTGTATGGCCTTTTGGTTCCATTTTTCCAAATTGTTTGTATTTCTTTTACTTTTTGGAAGACATATTTCCTACATTCCTTTTAGCCCTTCTATAGTTTACATCTGGGTAAGGCTGGCACCCCATATGTTCATAAAATTAATAAAACTATGTCTATTTCTTTGTGCATGAAAAAGAAACACATGTTTCTGAGAAATTAACAGTTACATATTAAAAACTTAAAAGTCTGCATAAACAAACCAGACTTTTTTCAAGATTCATAGGGTACTTGATAATGTCACTTTTGATTTCTTAAAGTGTATGAGCACAAATGTTCCTTTTTCATTGACAAATGAAACGTTTTTTTTGAATTTTCTAAACATGGGGCGCTATTTTCATGCAGGTTTTGTTTGTGCATTGTTTATGTGTTTGTACAATTTTCATATTGTAGGCTGTTTTAAGTAGTACTGTTAGGAATTTATTTTTACTTTTAAAAAAATTGTTCAGTTGCTTTTATAATGCGAGGTTTTAGTGGCATTTTCTAAAATAAATATTAAAATTTAAGTTTTTGTGTGATTTTACTGTACTAAAGCCAATTAGTACAACATAAGCACTCCACAACACAAATTCATATGTTACAGTAACTTAAATGTATAATTATGCAGAATTTAAAACATTGAGGTTTAAGCTAATGCAACTGGGTTAGTCAACTTAAATTATAAATTACAGGAGACTTATAATATTTAGACTTATATATATGTATAATATTTATATTTATATTTTGAGTTGATGTAACTTTTTGTACTGAAGTTCACTTTTCTCAAAATTTTGTATGCAGAATGTTGACTTATTTTTTTTAGTTGAAGTCACTAAAAATTGTTTACAGTGGTTGGAATAACAGCTTGCATTAGGTTGTGAACGTTCCATCTTTTATTCTCCTGCTGTGTCTTTGTCAAAGCCTTCATCAAATGTCTTACGAAAGGCAAGAGCAAGATTTTCTGCAATGCCTTATTTCATCGTTTTCTTCCCTCCAAACTGTTGTCATATCCAGTATAACTGAGTCACAGTGGTATCTCAGGACTGAACTTGAGAATCCCTGCATTAAAAAATCTGTAAATGAGCAGGTATCACAGCTATGCCTTTTACAAATTTACTATCAAGAACAAGTCTTGATTCCCTGTAGACGAATTACTTTTGGTAAGTTGATCAGTAAACTGATGTGTTGAAACAAAAGATGGTAAACGGGTAGTCACTTGTTAGCCTTTAGCCCTAACCCCAATGTTTAAATATTGTCAATATAAACAGACTGAATGATATCTGCGTGTCCTTCATCATGCACTGTATTGAATATACCATTCAATGCAATGTATAATAACAAATCCATTTCCAGTTCTGAAGTTGTGTATGTATTTCCACAATATAACTGAAACATTAAATAAAGTGATAATCCTAAAGTTGCCCGGGGTTTGTTTCCTGCCTTGCGCCCTGTGTTGGCTGGGATTGGCTCCAGCAGAACCCCGTGACCCTGTAGTTAAGATATAGCGGGTTGGATAATGAATGGATGGATGGATAATCCCAAAGTATTTGACTCTCTTTTCAAGGCCCCTGAAGGTTGCTGAGGGACAATTATTCAGGTTACTTGCCACCTTATAGGGCATACATACATCCTGGTTTGATTTCTGTCATAGATGCCTTTTATGAGCGTGCACTTGTCATGTTTATGTGGTTTGCCAGGTAAGTCATGCCCCCACTACAGTCCAATGTCACAAATTAAGGCTGAATGCTAACACTATTCTGGCTTGGTACATACATGAATCTGGTGTTGGTGTAAGAAGAAGACACATCTGCTCCTTCTAATCCTATAGTGGATCAATTGCACCCAAAATGGATTTATATGCCATTTATACAATTATTATCGATTCATTGTTTTTATGTTGCAGCTAGCTAAACTGATTTCCTGATCGACAACGTTTATTCCAGTGGCAACAGGCACAAGGCCACATCCCACTGCCGCTTTGTCAGTTACACACTCGCACTTTGCAGTAAATTGCAGAAAACCCAGTAAAACATATGCAAACTCCTAACTGAAGGTATTTGGGAAATCGACTCATGTTGCCACATGTCTCCACACCAATAAGCAGTGCTGGTGCTAATTGCAATCCCAGAAGAATGAGGCAGATGACGGAACGCCATCAGTGGACGGGGCACCATTATACCGCTGGCATATTATTTTAACTTCTTTGGCTATTATTTCAATACTAGTAAATAAATAACATGCAAACGTTCGCGTCTTCTAAGGCCGACATCTTCACCACATAAGATCGGTAGTAATCCACAAGAACAATTGTAACGTTTTCTTCTGTTAAACACATTTTGATGTGTGCTCCGTATTAAGCACGTGCTCAAGTAGACCTTGTCCCAGTACTCCATTAGCTCGCTCTAACACACTTGCTGGCCCAAACTGCACCTTTATCAGATTCTCGCACTGGTCCCGTTTACTTTAGGGGCTCGCTTAAGTTAAGGCGCTGGCACTCCTTCAGACACGTCCCCATATACCTCGTACTCGGAGTTTTGTATTCTGCACTCATGCCACAGCAAATCTAACTCCCGGTCACCTCACGTTTCATGAAAAAGCAGGCAGCTGACGCACGCGCTCTCTCTCTCTCTCTCTCTCTCTCTCACACACACACACACACACATACTTTTTCAAAGCAGGAAACGGAAAAAAAATCTTTAAAACTTACTGCTGAAATCCATAGCCCGCTCTCCTGCGGGAAGTCGTATCAGCGGTCTTTCCTTCCCATCTTGTGTTCTGTCAGAAATGATAAAGCGTCTTGTGTATCGTTTGAAACGTCAAGATGAATGTGAGACCATCATTTAATCGATTTGTAAATTTAGCTCCAGCCTTAGTGATGCGTTATTTTCCCACCCACCAGCTGCGGGGCTGAGTCTAAAGACATAAAACTGGTTGCTCCGTTTTTTAAGTTTTCCTAGGGGTGAAAAGTGTCAGACTATTTGGAAAGCTATGACAGTAACTAAGTGAATCTGCAGTTACGTGCACAGGTATACAAGAACGGTTGAAAAAAGAAAGAAGATTGCAAACAGATGCCTGCCTTGTTAATATTTGATCTGAATGCGACAGCCAAATTTACAACAGAGTAATACTGACATTTTCACTTGTGCAGTGTTTAGAAGCACACTTGCTGTTGGCCAGGAAAACAACTCGTTGATTTTTCTTTTTTCCTTCTCACTATCTGAGATTAGATGGGGCCATCCATCCATTTTTGGAACAGAGTGACATGGGAGCATCATACATATGAACAAGAATTGCAGACTTTAGTTCAGTCTATCACAGGATATTGAAAAGGAAAGGATATCGACTTCCTTTCCGATATTTATCATATTTAAATCTCATTTTCTGGATTATAGGGCTGACAAGTCCGCTCTTCCTCTCTAAACCTGTCAGGTAGCTGGAGCCTTTATACTCTTGTTAAACTCTTTTCAGAATAGTTTGTTATGTCTGGTATAAACTAGAAATTTTCTTTTTAAACCATACCAATGTTGAAAACGTGAGAGACCAAACACATAATGACAGTTTTCATCAATTTTATATTCTTCTAGTCTATTTTTGGTTATTACAAGATTATGTCCACAAAGAGCCTCGTAAATTGCAACAGATTTATAGTCATGATCATGATATGCTCAAACTCTCTGAACCTGGGATCTTGCTGAATTTCTTGTGAATAAAGACGCAACTTCAAAACAAACATGGCAGATGACAGTCAAGTTTACCTTGCTTCAATTGTTTGTGTGTTATTTTGTAGAAAAAAAAAATCAAACAGAAAAGTCCATCTTATTCTGGGAAAGAGGTTCCCTTCTTCAACACCATGTATATTTAAGTTTTTCCCCTCATCTGTCATGACATGATGTCAAATGCATTAAGTATAAAAAATGAATCATATATTATGAATTTGCTTAGTATTTTTGATTTGACTTTCAAGCAAATACTATATAGAGATTGTGATTAATCATCCATCCATCCAACCAACCATTTTCCTAACCCGCTTAACCAGGGTAGGTTCTCAGGAAAGCTGGAGCCAGTCCCAGTAAGCATAGAGCACTAGAGCACAGTCCATTCCTGAGTGAATGTATACAACCACACTAGGGCAAATTTAACAGTGACAGTTAACCTAACCTACATGTCTTTGGACTGTGGGAAGTAACCCTTGCTCCTGGTGGAAAACTCACATGGACACAGAGAACATGCAAACTCTATGCACAGATCCCCCTGGACATGAACCCACATCTCCTTACTGTGAGGAAGCAGCACTACCACTGCTCCACCATGATTAATCATATTACAAGATACTTTGGGAAAATAATCACTTAAGACTTGTCTGAAATTGGGATAACTTTTATGATTGTCAGTAGGGTTGGATTTGGTCTAAAACTGGTGACATTATCCTGTAATTTGGCTTAGCATGACTGAACTCAACAAAGAAGTTCATTCAACGTTGTGACTGCTGCTCCTTGGAACTCATACTTCTAAGCATCATTCTGGCATGGTTTTCATATACACATGGAGGACTTACTTGTTTTTTCTGATCGATCCCTCTTTTCTATGTTTTAACTGTCAATTACATTTACAGTACGTGTAAGTAGCTGTGTTACCCAGCTTCACCTGGGATATTTCATAAGTCAGTGGATGTCAGTTATAGTGCTGTTAGTTAGTTGGATGTATCAGCAGTACTATGTATTTAACTGAGTACTTTTCTGTATACAATATTTGTTAGTTTTTTATTATTATTATTTCTAAACCAAGGAATAATATGTGTTCAAATTCTGGTACTGACAGTGTGTGACCATGAGCAAGTTACTTCATGAGTCTGTATGCCAAGTGGAAAAGCAATAGAAATGTAACCAATTGTATCTCGAATATTAAAGGTCATCTTGGATAAAGGCATCAGTCAAACAATAAGTAATAATAATAATAATAGGTAACTGGGGCTGCTTACTCTTGAACATGCTATATATGATTGTCCATAAGTAAAATAGTACTACATTAGATTCGTTTGTTTTGATTTTCCTAGTGACTTGGCTTTTTGTTGATGGTCATTGCAAAATACAATTTTACAGGAACATGTATTCTTTTGGATTGAAACTTAGGATATATTATATGCTAAAACTTCACAATTGTATGTTTACAATTTTCATTTGTTTTTATGTCTGTAGATATGAGTGTTGTGGCTGGAAGTGGGCATACTAGCTCCCCAAACCCAATACAAACAGGCACTAGGCACAAGTCCAACAACACACATGGCTTTATTTTGATGTGGGAAACTCTTTCCCTTTATTTCCCATCTTCACAGCACAGTAAAACGCAGTACAGCAAAGCCCCAACAGGCAAACACACACAGCACTTCTCTTCTTTCTCTTCACCTCTTTGTCGCCTTCTTCCTCCAATACTTTTTCCGACTCTTGCTCCTCAAATAAAGGCAGGGGGCTCATTTTATTCTGCACCTGGGAGTACTCCAAGGGTCTTGTTAGCAAGGTCCAAGCACTCCCAGGTTTGGCAGAAGCCCAACAAAGTAGGGCTCTGCAGACTCCCCCTGGTAGCCCCCATAGAACCCAACAGGGCTGTGCCAAACTCCATTTCCCTTGGAGCCCTGTGGGAATCCGAGGCACCACTGTAACATAGGGGGGCTGCCATCTAGCGCTCAGGTGGAGGCAGTGCGCTATGCATATCTGCAATCCTTCCTTTCAAAATGTCCCAGCCAGTTAAGGGCACTGGCCGTCTGTCACAGTGTATATGTAAAGAATTTTTGGGAAGTTTGGGCAGCCCCGTTCAAAGTAAGCAGATATGCATGTAAATATGAATAATTTTTGAGGGTAGGATGGGGGGCCTTATTAAGTTTAAACTGACACCTTGATCCAAGTTCATCTTGGACCCAAGGACTCCATTTCTGCCTCTGCTTATCTCTCTCCTTCCCTTTTTGCTTCTAGCAAAGCAACACCGGTGTTCACAGCCACAGTTCCTGGAACCCTTACTAGAGCTTTATAGCACACTTGCTAACCATTGAGCCTTGTATCGTCTTTAGGCTTCGCCAGACTTTCTCTTTCCAGTTCACACTTTGCGGTAAATGGCAAACATGTTCATGTCTCCTTTTTCTTGTCCAGGACACCTTCCTCTCGTCAGTCATCCATCCCACCTATTGTTTAGTGGTTCTGTTGGCTTAGCCCATAAATATCATGTGTTATCATGTGTCATTTGCATAAAGCCTCTGCGTTAAAGGATAAATGTGGTATTTTTCAAGTAAGAAGTTATTTGTTCACAATCATGGAATATATTAATTTGCCACATGAAATTGTGTTCTAAAGTGAAGCATAGCCTGTTCTTGCATTTTAAAATGGATGTGAAGAGTACTGGGGTCTAACGTAAATACAAAAGCCTTAAAATTTAAAACTGAATAAGCCAAGAGTGTTATTGAATATTGATCTGTGTCTGGAGATTGCACACATACTGCAGAATGGTGATTCCATGTCATTTTAAGAAGGAAGAAAAAAGTGAATAAAGCAAAACATTTTTTGTGAGATTAAGCCTTTTTAAAAGGAGACAGGCTGTGACCATTTGGCCCTCTGGGTGTGATTTTGCCTTAAAAAGTAATCTCCAAGTGTTGTTCAATGTTGATGCCTAAGTATTAATCACTGTCTCTGTTCTGTAGACATCTTCTTCTATAATACGCTACCATGGCTGTCTGTTTGTCTGTCCAGGATTTTAAATCACCTGTAGCTCGCAAACCGTTTGACTTATTGACCTGCAATTTGGTGCACATATACTATGTGATGTCTAATATCTGCTTTTGGGGTGATGATTGACCTCTAAGGTTATTCCTCTTTTTATTTTTATTTTATTTTATTTTGGAATCAACTCTGGGCAGCAGCCAGCAGGGCAGCTGTGCAGCACATGTGTGCGGGTGCCATTCTCATCCCTATCACCTTCACCATCACTTCCCCTACCTCTTCATATCTTAAATCATTTTTGAGGCAGATTGAGGAAATTAAGGAAAACGTACTAAGTAATTGCAACACAAACTTAATCATTTGTAATGCAAATAGATGCTGATGAAAAAAAAGAAGCAGCAGGCCGCTAGGGTGGAGAAAAGAAGAGCTGCTCAGGAAGCAGCAAGCACATCAACCTCTGAACAAATGAATGCTAAATGTACAGAGAAAGAGTCTGAAAACTGTGAATGCTCAAGTCAAGTTTATTCACTGCATGTTACCGTGCAATGTGCCGTTACTGGTCTAGACAATAATCACTGAAAACAGGTCACAGTTAATCATCATGCGCTATAAAATTCTAAATTGATTTGTGCCGCTTCAGTCTGTTTGATTGTAGTTTGACTCTATTGTATAATATGCCTTTTTTCAATGTCTTGGTGTTTTTTTATTGTGTGCACGCAGCACTTCACAGAAAGTGCATAATGTAGATTCTTAGCTAGAACTGTGAACTTAGTAGTGATGTGCAGGTAGCCTTATCTATTTTGAAAATGTAAGGTGTTGATAATTAATACAATGCACTGTAATCAGTTCTGTTCATTTTTATTGTTATGTGTGCAAAGTACAATGAAAGTGTTATAGGCATGTTTCACTAAACTGTACCATGTTGCCACTCGACATTAACGTTCCTGTAGGCTATGAAAAGTAACAACACTGAATGTAATAGATAAAAAGCAGACTAGATTTAGGGAAAAAAAACCATCATCATTTGATTTGAGTGCATATCTGTCAGAAAACCACTGTGTCTGTATGTGTTTCATCATCCGTGTCAACATTGCCTTATTAAAAAAGATATGATCTGAAAATGACATGATTCAAGTATGCTGCAAATATGCAGTCAATCCAGGCAAATATGTACTAAATTCAAAGAAATTTAGGGCACACTGACTTCTCTGCCTCCATTTTCTACATTTGACTGAATTTCAAACATAACATCATTTGCTTCAAGCTTTGGTAGAATGAAGTCTTTGCAGAAACAGAACTGCAGAGACAAAATAGGTTAACATGACAACTGAAGCCATGGAAATCTGGTGAATTGATAAATGTCAATATTTCACCAATGACAA
Source organism: Polypterus bichir lapradei (assembly GCA_026402145.1). Taxonomy (NCBI): domain Eukaryota; kingdom Metazoa; phylum Chordata; class Cladistia; order Polypteriformes; family Polypteridae; genus Polypterus; species Polypterus bichir. Next base: position 110,580,765 of record JANRMT010062813.1, on the reverse strand, counting down.
CTGTTTTGAGCAGACAAGCAAACAGAAAACATATTCTTACCTAAAGAAAATAGAATCTGTGATAAAAATGTGTTACTTATAGATTACTTATGTTGTTACAAGCGCACATCAGAAATGCAGAAAGCACTTTTTCTTAAGTTAAAAACATTGCTGCTTTATAGTGGACAAATTCAGTAAGTTTTAAACCTTTCGTTTTCATGTTTGGACCCTGGTCTCATTTACCTCCATCGCAAAAACAAGAACAAAGGTTAGGTACTGTATTTTTTAAAACTGATAAAAAATGCTTCACTTTAGAACACAGTATAATGTGGAAAATCAATATATACCATGATTGTGAAGAAATATCAACTTGAAAATTACTGAACTTTTTCTTTAAGGGTCAGCGGGTAAAAGGCCCACCTGATGTTCAGATGTTTCCCTCGGTAATTTAAACTACTATCAAAGTCTTTTTTAATATCCCTCAGCTTTAAACATTTTTTCTTCTAATTTTCCATCATATGCTCAATGTCATTTGGTATCTAGGAAACTATTGATTCTGGTAGTAAGTGGAATTGTCTTTGTCCTGGGTGCTCCCAATCTGTTTATCAATTGGCCATGCAGTCATCTATATACTCTTGAGTGTGTGTGCGCATGTCTAATCTGAACTTTCTAGATTTAACAATAGGGCTTGAAGGTCACTACTCATATTAAAATATTGTTTTTATTTAAATTGTGCATTTACACTTCTGGTTTGAGCTTTTCCTAGATGAGGTCATGCAGTACACACAAGCAAAGAGATATGAAAACTTCCAATACCATTTACTCCAATAAAGACAGACACAGTAATATGAAAAAAAGAAAGGAGATCAGTATCAAGAATCAAGCGCTAAATTAAAAAAAAAGATACCAAGGAAGACTACATGTGTTTCTTCCACTTTTTCTAAAAGAAACTATCAGGGTGATGCTTCAGTTTCAAAGAGGTACAGAATCCTTGTGCAGAAAGAACAGGTATGTATACAGAAATTATTAGTATTTTTTCTGTTGTATTGTGGCTTGTCCTTTTTCACCTCAAATTCACTCATTTCCAAACTTAAGGTGTTGCCAATTCATTTTAATCAGTTCATATTCCCGAGCAGTTTGTTGTTGTGAGGTTCACTTTTTTTTATAGTGTTTACATTTATATAACTATATTTGGTCATATAATGATAACGATGTTAGAGGATATCACAATGATCTGATGGCAGATGAGAAAAACCAAGCTTCGGTACCCCACTGTTTGATTGCTTTTTTGTGATGTGAAAAGTGATTGAACTTGCATGTCTTTCTAGTCATTAGAAAAAGAGGGACAAAAATTATTAGTTTTGCTAGTTAATGTTTATATTAGGGGCAGCGCGGTGGCGCAGTGGTAGCACTTCTGCCTCACAGTAAGGAGACCCGGGTTCGCTTCCTGGGTCTTCCCTGTGTGGAGTTTGCATGTTCTCCCTGTCTCCCTGTGTCTGTGTGGGTTTCCTCCAGGTGCTCCGGTTTCCTCCCAAAGTCCAAAGACATGCAGGTTAGGTCCATTGGTGATCCTAAATTGTCCCTAATGTGTGCTTGGTGTGTGGGTGTGTGTGTGTGTGCTGGCGCCCTGCCCGGGATTTGTTCCTGCCTTGCACCCTGTGCTGGCTGGGACTGGCTCCAGCAGACACCCGTGACCATGTGCTAGGATATAGCGGGTTGGAAAATGATTGACTGACTGACTGTTTATGTTAGAGAAGTCTGGAAACATATAGGAAATTCTGCTATGGCTACAGGTGCCAAAAAAGCTTCTTCTGGCCACACTTCCGGGTGTGGCAGAAGCGTAACAAAATAAGGCCCTGGAAACGTCCTTGCACACCCTGGTGGTGGCTATGGGTTCCAACAAGGTTGAGCCTCCATGCTCATAACCTGTGGCCCAACTGAAAACCAAGGGTGCTGCCCTCTATCGGCCCGGGGAAGAAACTGTCCCGACAATCCTCTTTTCCCCGGCCTTCCACACTTTTGGCGTCCAGGCCAGGCAAGGGCCCTAGCCATCCGCCACAACCTGTATAAAAGTTCTTGCAATGGTGTGATGTCCAGGGTTGTTTCCTTTCTTACCATGCTACCCCCCATGATCTTGTACTGAACTAACTGTGTTATCGTTTATGGATGATTTTATGTTTAATGATAACAGGTATTGTGTGAGTGCCTGAGTGTGTGGGAGCTCTAATCGATTGGTGCTCAGTCCATGTTTGGTTGTTACTTGTACATGATACTTCAGGTATAGGCTCTCTGTGCATTAACCGTCAATTTGATTTCAGAATGTTATGTTATGATGTTACTGCTTCAGACATGCTAAGTTTTGTTGTGTGCCATCTATTAGAAGGCATTTTTATATATGCTGAATTAGTCTAAAGTATTAACTAAGCCAGCGGGTTTCTCACTTATCCTGGTCCAAAGTGTCCATAGTTTAGCTGGAAACATTAATTTAAAAAAAAGGTAAAACTCTTATTTGTAGAATAAATCTTATTTTGTTCTTTAAAGACCTCTGTCAGATAGCATTAGGTTCTTGATAATACCATTTTAGTTGACGCTTATCTAGCATAGAGTGAAGGGACCTCCTCACATCCTCTACAATGCCATCTAGCAGAAAAGGAGCACAATCTGGGGATGTCCCTTTATGTTACCTTCACTTCAATGTATCCCATTCTCTATAAACCTACAAACGTGCTGTTCAAGTGCTGAATTCTTTTCTCCCTCCAAGAAATCCCAATCCAGATCAACACACACAACCTCGCCGCCTTAGGAACAGCAGTTGGCCAGCATTTTGTTTTGGTAATTTCTTTTGCTTCCTTCGCACCACTTTCCAGGAACAGGAGGAGCTGCTTTGGCGTCGTCCACTTTTCCTGTCTCACTTCTTCGACCTTCTTTGAGCTAGTCTATCAAACAATGGGGAGAATTCATAGAGAGTTCTTTGGGATGTGTTAGAGGTTGAAGGTTCAGGAACTTCATACTTCAACCCACAATGACCTGTTTTCCCACACAAATTACAGCGCACATTTTTTAAAAATAATATTCGTCATTGCCTCGGAGTTGGATATGACATATCTGGAGAGTCGGCACAGGGAAAGTCATGCTACAACACACAAAGAACCAAGGGTTGCTCTGGAAGAAAAGTCACCATTACTCTGCAGCTGGAAATCATCACATCACCAAGGGAGAAACAGTTAAAGGTCGTGAGGATGCCAAACAAGAAGGAGCCACAAAAATACCAGAAGAATACAGCTAATGAAAAGCAGAACGTTTTGACATAAACAAAATACTTTCACAGGCAGTGCAGGCATCTGCATTTCAGAGTTTTGCACAGTTGGAAGGCACTCTTTAGTATAACTTACCTTTATGGAAAGATAAAACGTAAATAAATGCAAAAGGCCTAAATGTGTGACTTTTAGAAAACTATGGACCTTTTTAAATTAACACAAAAGATGAAGGTGAATACAATAAAAGAAATGCCTCCTTAAATGTGACAAAATGAGTGAGGAGCATGTAAAAAGATTCTGGCTTAAAGCATAATTTTTTTTGGATTTCAGTTACATGCAAATTTTCCATCCAATTCATTTACAAAACTCAAATATGGATGATGCCTTTTCAATTCACATTGTTTCTTGAACATGATTGAATTAAATAACCTTTTCAAAACTTAAACAAACTTGGATTTATGCAATCATTATATAAGGCTAATTTTGAAACACATTAAGGTTATCCATCCGTTCATCCATCTAGTCTCTAAACCCACTTATCCAGAGTAGGGTCGAAGGAAATCCCAGCAAGCACTGAGCACAAGGAAGGAGCGATTCCTAGAAAAGACGCCAACTCATCAAGGTCAACGCACACACTCTAGGGCCACTTTAGAATTGCCAGTGAAACTAATCTGCTTGTTTTTGGACTGTGAGAGAAAACCGACGTGGACACTGGGAGAAGAGAGCAACTGGAACTTGAATCCTATGTGAACTACTTCAGTACGACGCCACCTGTTGAGGTTATCCCTACCTAATATACTGGATGTGTAGCAAAGCAAAAGCCAGCCTTGAATATAAATCAACGAACAAACGCAAGACGATTAAAGCTTTGAGACACCGTGGTGTTTAACAAAGGAGCACTTTGCTCTTGATTATTTAATATCTACCAGCGTAAAAAAAGTTTATTGTTAATATTAAGTTACATACATTTATAATATGTTGTTAGTGCACCATGAAACCATGTATGGTAAACGCTTATTAATTGAACGTAGTTCCAAATATTACAGAGTTAATCCAGATCGAACAAATAATCTATAGTTGTTCGTATTTCCTATTAATGACGCGTTTCATTTTTTTAATTCAACATGGATATGCTAGTGAAAAGCTATTGAAGCAAATATAGTTCATTTTTTACAATTCCATCAGATTCGACTGATTTTAGTCAAGTGTAACTTATTTGGATCAATGCAATTTATGTTTTATATTTTAAGTAGGTTTAATTTAAATATTTACTTAATCTGTATGATGGAAAGGGTAAACTAATGAATGCTGCAAGTTGAAAAAATATAGCCAATAAGGCACTTTACAAAATGAAATTAGTGAAGAATATAAATACCCTTAATTAACGTGGACGTTCTCATAAAATTGTAACAGGCAGATTCCATTATTTTTCAAAAGGCTGACTAAAAATCAAGCCTTAAAAAGATAAGACTATATCAGCCCCAGATTGGTGTTTCTATAAAAGAGATTATTAGGTATTTAAATTAAACGAAAACAACGATTTAAAAAACAGGACGAGTACCAGCACTGCGTAATATGGAAGGAAAAACGGAAAGATGCACTGTCCCTTTAAATACAGAAGACTCGCCTTGTTGGCAAATCTGTACTTCATTTAAAAAATTAAACATCTCATGCCCCAAAGATGAATAGGCATATATCGTGTTATTAAAAGTAAGAAACGTGACAGTAATAATTTCAAGAAAACATGAAAAATGTCTTAACTTAAGTAGTGAAATATTTTCAAATTACATTACAGTACTTGTTAATAATTACAGCCTTAAGAGTTGCCTGTATCACTCAATCTATTTCCTGAACCCTGTTCACTCAAATTGAGATGGCAGAAAACGGACACATTTCCATGCCACATTGGGATGCCGTTCACAGGCACTTCTCAGACTAACACCCATGTCGTTTAAATGTGAAGGTAAACCACATAGGGAAAGAGATAGATGTAATCTCCTTGATAAGAACACGTCTTGAAAGGACAGAACCAATGCGAAGTTATTAAACTAGGGACGCCATTTGTGTAAACTAAGTTACAAAAAAGTGTATGGATAAGACAATTTTTTAAAGGAGAAATATGAATTAATCAAATGAAGGAATTCATGAACTACATAAATAGAAATACATTAGAAATCACTAAGAAAAGAAAGGTATACATGTACTTAAAGATGCAGAATATTTCAAGCATATTGAATCCAGGCTTTAAACTAATCTTCAATTTATTTTCTGATTCCATTTTTAAAATTGTATTGGCAGAAACGAGGAGCCTATAACAACCCAATCTAGTCAATGCGCCACTCTGAATTGCTTTTTAAAACAATTATAAGGAAACTTGCATTCACATCATGCTAGGGACTGTAACTGCTACTCAGCGTTACTTATGGCCGTGTGCCTACATTCTTACAAATAACGGTTTTAAAATTACACTTGACTGGGTTGTGTGGTTCCTCGTTGAATCATTGCTTGACACAGAACTACTTAATTTTGGAAAGGTTTCTTTGCATATGAAATCTTTTCTTTGGGCTTTTTCAATATGTGCAGAAAACAGAAATGTTTAATGACTAGTTCTATTAGGAGCAGGATACTGACAGATCAAGGAAACTTGAACTTATGTGTAATTAAGTCTTTTTAAAGTCATTGACTCATTGGTATTTCGCATATCTATTATCTTTTCAGGGCTATTTATGAAGTCTGTTACAGATTTAAATAAATACAGGTTCCTTCTGAAACCTTCATCTGAATGATTCTTTTGGGAGCCAAAAATGATTTCTATGGGACATCGCTCTGAGGAACTATTTTGGCACCATTTTTAAGAGTGAAGTATAGGATAGGCTGCGGTCCCCGAGATCCTAAGAAGCGACTTTGAAAACGTTATGTTAATAATGACTCGCATTAACATTTGAGGATGAACTGTGCAGTTCAATATAATACTAATCATTATCTTATACAAACCGCTTAAAATATTACATCTTACCTGAAGAAGGGGCCTGATTTGCCTCGAAAGCTTGCATATTGTAATCTTTTGCGTTAGCCAATAAAAAGTGTCATATTGACTTCTCACTACTTTATTTAAAACAATACATATCGCATTTCACCTACATACAGTACTTAACTTACCACATACAAGAAAGTTTTTCCTGCGTTTTCCACATCCCTTCTTAATCGGCCAATTTACGAGCGAGGATAAAGTTCAGCTTTGTAAACCCCATCAGTCGCCAGTAATGGACAGCCAATTATTTCATTATTGGTTAAAGTTTTTGGTCGTCAGGTGGAAGGAAATAAAGTTGTTAAATGTAAATATAACGTCTTAATTTAATGAACAAACAAGACAAAGCGTATAACTAAATATGACACACCGTGTTCATAAAACAAAAGGAATGACAGGCATCCCCCGTAACACAAAACAGCATTTCCCGAAAGACGAGTTTTTTCTTCTTTTAGAGGACTGCAATTGAATCCTAAAGCATGCAGCAGCTTTTCTAATAGCGGGAAATAGCGAAAGTGGAATGAGGAAATGTAGAGAAACACATGGCAAGTTGACTTTACTCTCTTTCACACACACACACACACCAACCCAACAGCCTAACAATTTCTGAAAAGTGCGTGTATATATTTCAGTTAGTCAGTCATTGTCCAACCCGCTATATCCTAACTACAGGGTCACGGGGGTCTGCTGGAGCCAATCCCAACCAACACAGGGCGCAAGGCAGGAACAAACCCCATGCAGGGCGCCAGCCCAGTGCCCACCGCAGGCGTGTACATATTTAATTTATACAATCCGATATTTTCCAATATCCTTAAATGAAGATGAATCAATAAATTCCAATAGGTATTCCAATGTCTCACATACTTCATGATAGGTGCACAAGGTGTTTATTTCCCAATAATATGGAATAACTCGTGCATCATAAAATGCAAGCCAAATAAGCGGTGTGCAAAGCAAAATACCAATGTAAAAAAGCCCACAACGTAACACTCAGGGAAACGCAACTCCGGCCCCCCTGTTCGTGTGCCTGAGTTTTGTGATGGTGTGTTATCTGAAAGTGGTAAAGTAAAACAAACATTGTTTGAACAATAAATACAGGATTCCTTCAAGCTGTATAACAGTTAATGCCTAAGTCCATCAGACACACACCCACGTTTCCTCATCCCGACCACTTTAGAGATGTTTGCTTGTCACTACAACATGCGGAAATAACATAAGTAATCTACAGAAACGCACTAGCTCTCGGTTAGAACTCGCTAACTCCACACAGTCCCCTGTTTGTTATACCACAGTACAGTACAACTCCCTTAAGTTTCGTTACAGCCCTGCGAATTCTGGCTTTAAATCACGTCCGGCTACTCCGTTTTCTTTCCACAGTCTAATTTTCTCCGGCTTTATAGACCGCAGACGCTAAGCTCAGAATATGTGCGTATGCCATGGACTGGCATCCCATTAAGTTGTCCTGCTCTGGAGTGACAGTGAATGCACTGCTGCTTCATGTCTTGCTGCTCAAATAGACCCGGAGAGAGGATATGGCGCCCCCAGATTGTCACCGAGAGTAAATGTATTTGTGAAAGTTTCATTCGAGAACGAAAGGAAAAAAAACATGCGACACGTCCCTCTCCATCTTATTTCAATAATATGAATGTCACGTGATCGGCAGGACCAGAAACAAATATTGCATGAAGCAAGAAACCAAGGAAAAATATAAGCAGACATTGCTTAACTTACCATCAAACACACAAAAAGAGAAAAATACGCTGCAGGAATTAAAGGGGTGAATCCCTTAGTGTAAAGCAGAGGTGTCGAACTCCAGTCCTAGAGGGCTGCAGTGGCTGCAGGTTTTCATTCTAACCATCTTATTTAGTGACCAGTTTTTGATGCTAATTAACTTCTTTAGCCTTAGCTTTAATTAGCTTAACTCAGACCCCTTAGTTGTTTTTTCCTTAATTAGCAGCAGGACAGTAATGAGACATAAAACAAGCAGGACATGACCAGTTCATCTGTACCCATCAAACAAAATCTGAAAATAAAGATGAAGGTCTCAGTAAGGTTGATCCCTTAGGTTACCAAAACATTTTAGGAGTTCTTACAAAAAAACAGAATAGCAACAGTTTTGGAAATGTCTGCTGTGGCAAAAAGAGAGCAGCAACAAGCCATGGAATTGAATAATGGGTTTAATTAACAGCAAGAATCAGCTTCTCATTAAAGAACTGGTTGGAGTTTGAAGCCCCAATTTAGCTGGTCATCTGTTGGCTCGTTTTACGTCTCATTTCTGTTTGGCTATCATTTAATGAAGAAAAGAATCAATTCAGAAGTCTTAATCCTTAAAAACAGGGCTATTAAAATAAAAGGAGAAGAACTTAATTAGGAGTAAAACTGGACACTTATTAGTAAAAGGGTTAGAAAGAAAACCTGCACCCACTGCGGCCCTCCAGGCCTGGAGTTTTTACACCCATAGTGTAAAACAATAGAAATGGCTAACATTTTTGTAGGAAAGCGCATTCCAGGATAATGATTTCCTGCAAATCTGCAAACTTCTGTTTTGCTACAGGGTTGTGTCAACCCAGACCAATTACTAGTGGTATGACTGAAGTGAAGAATGCAGATTTTGTTCAAAATAGCAGACAAGAGCGCTGATCATTAATTTCAAAGAGTTGTTAAAGGGCTGCTAAAAAGAACCTTCTCTTAGTGCAAATATTATCACTACATATTCCCCCTGAAAGTGCTGCAAGCCTTGTTGATGTTTAAATACATTTTTTCATTTAAATTGTAGTTATTATTGGAGTATCTTCCTATAGGAAGTCAGATAGTATTATAGATTCTTACAATAAAAATGGTGTTTTACAGTAAAACTGCGATACAGTTTTGCATCAGCACAAAAACAAGATCATTCAGAATTTACTTTACATCAGTTCTTTTGATTAGTGCAAAATTGTATCACTACAAATATTTCAGAATATCGTGTCCTATAGGCTGTATTAATACTTTTAATTTTTACAGAGATATGACATACACAGTATAAAAAAATTGTAACATTCTGTTGCTGACTAAGGATACAGTAACATATGCAACATTCACAAGTCAGAAACCAGTCAAGCATAATATCAAGTCCATCGCAGGGTCCATTCACACACATCCTGAGCCATCCTTGCATTCATGTTTGGCCATTTTACCGTGGCCGATTAACCTAACATTATACAGTATGTGCCAATGTAAATGTGATTTGAACAAAAGTTAGGATTAGTGAAGTTCACCATTAATGGCAAAAAATATATGGAGAAAGGCAAGCAATTTTTCAATTCTGTTTTAGAGTCTTTACAAAAATAAAAAAAGTTATGTAAAAATGTTCAATATTTTACATTAAAATATCTACTTTGTTAACTTTCATTCATGTGTAAAGTGGTTTCAGAAAGTATTCAGATCCCGTCACTTTCTGCACACTTATTGTGTTGTATATAATTCTAAATGGATATGTTTGCAATTTTTGTTCATCAATCTACACTCAATAACCATTGACAATGTAAAAAAACACTTTCAGGTGGGTTGCAAAAGTATTAAAAAACAAAAGCTGAAATCTCTCATTTACAGTGGTCTGAAAAACTATTTGCCCCCTGCCCGATTTCTTATTCTTTTGCATGTTTGTCACACAAAATGTTTCTGATCATCAAACACATTTAACCATTAGTCAAATATAACACAAGTAAACACAAAATGCAGTTTTTAAATGATGGTTTTTATTATTTAGGGAGAAAAAAAATCCAAACCTACATGGCCCTGTGTGAAAAAGTAATTGCCCCCTTGTTAAAAAATAACCTAACTGTGGTGTATCACACCTGAGTTCAATTTCCGTAGCCACCCCCAGGCCTGATTACTGCCACACCTGTTTCAATCAAGAAATCACTTAAATAGGAGCTGCCTGACACAGAGAAGTAGACCAAAAGCACCTCAAAAGCTAGACATCATGCCAAGATCCAAAGAAATTCAGGAACAAATGAGAACAGAAGTAATTGAGATCTATTAGTCTGGTAAAGGTTATAAAGCCATTTCTAAAGCTTTGGGACTCCAGCGAACCACAGTGAGAGCCATTATCCACAAATGGCAAAAACATGGAACAGTGGTGAACCTTCCCAGGAGTGGCCGGCCGACCAAAATTACCCCAAGAGCGCAGAGACGACTCATCCGAGAGGTCACAAAAGACCCCAGGACAACGTCTAAAGAACTGCAGGCCTCACTTGCCTCAATTAAGGTCAGTGTTCACGACTCCACCATAAGAAAGAGACTGGGCAAAAATGGCCTGCATGGCAGATTTCCAAGACGCAAACCACTGTTAAGCAAAAAGAACATTAGGGCTCGTCTCAATTTTGCTAAGAAACATCTCAATGATTGCCAAGACTTTTGGGAAAATACCTTGTGGACTGATGAGACAAAAGTTGAACTTTTTGGAAGGCAAATGTCCCGTTACATCTGGCGTAAAAGGAACACAGCATTTCAGAAAAAGAACATCATACCAACAGTAAAATATGGTGGTGGTAGTGTGATGGTCTGGGGTTGTTTTGCTGCTTCAGGACCTGGAAGGCTTGCTGTGATAGATGGAACCATGAATTCTACTGTCTACCAAAAAATCCTGAAGGAGAATGTCCGGCCATCTGTTCGTCAACTCAAGCTGAAGCGATCTTGGGTGCTGCAACAGGACAATGACCCAAAACACACCAGCAAATCCACCCCTGAATGGCTGAAGAAAAACAAAATGAAGACTTTGGAGTGGCCTAGTCAAAGTCCTGACCTGAATCCAATTGAGATGCTATGGCATGACCTTAAAAAGGCGGTTCATGCTAGAAAACCCTCAAATAAAGCTGAATTACAACAATTCTGCAAAGATGAGTGGGCCAAAATTCCTCCAGAGCGCTGTAAAAGACTCATTGCAAGTTATCGCAAACGCTTGATTGCAGTTATTGCTGCTAAGGGTGGCCCAACCAGTTATTAGGTTCAGGGGGCAATTACTTTTTCACACAGGGCCATGTAGGTTTGGATTTTTTTTCTCCCTAAATAATAAAAACCATCATTTAAAAACTGCATTTTGTGTTTACTTTTGTTATATTTGACTAATGGTTACATGTGTTTGATGATCAGAAACATTTTGTGTGACAAACATGCAAAAGAATAAGAAATCAGGAAGGGGGCAAATAGTTTTTCACACCACTGTATATAAGAATTAAGACCCTTTGCTCTGGCACTTTAAATTGTGGTCAGGTTTGTCCTGGTTGTTTTAATTATCCTTGAGGTGTCAATAACTCGACTGGATTCCACCTGTGGCAAATTTAATTGATTGGACATAGTTTAGAAAGGCACACATGTACCTGTGTATGTACAGTAATGTCCCAAAATTTACACTGTACATCAGGACAAAAACCAAACCATGAAATCCAAGGAACTCTCTGTAGACTGCCAGAATAATCAATCAATCAGAAAGGAACCTATCCTGAGTAAAAAAAAACTGTATATGACAGCTCAGTTGGCATTTGCCAAATGGTATTTAAATGACTCTAAGAGAATGAGGAAAAAGAATTTCTGTTCTGATGAGACAAAATTGAACTTTTTTGAACAGAACTCCAAGCACTGTGTCTGGGAAAGACCAGTCACTATTCATCACTTGCCCAAAAACCATCTAGTGATGTATGGCAGTGGCAGCAGCATCATGTTATGGGAGTGCTTCTCATCAGCAGGGATAGGTAGACTGGTCAGAGCTGAGTGAGGGATGAATGCATTAAAATACAGAGAAGTCCTTGAAGAAAACCTGGTTTACAGGTTTTCAGACAGGGTGATGGTTCACCTTTCATCAAGACCATCACTTGAAGCGTGCATCCAAAACAACATTGTAGAGGTTTTGGGAGAAGTCTCTGACTGTCCTTGAGTTGCCTTGCCAAAGCCCAATGCTTAAACCCCACAGAACATCTGTGGAGAGACCAGAAGTTGACAGTTTGCAGATGCTTCCAATCTAATCTAATGAAGACTGGGAGACTCTGCAAGGAAGTAGGACAAAAACTGCCTAAATCCAGGTGGGCAAAGATTGTAGAGACTTACCAAAGAAGACTCAAAGATGTAATTGTTGCCAAAGGAGCTTCTACTAAGTACTCAGTTAAGAGTGTAAATACTTACAGTATATGATACTTAATAAGGGATATCAGTTTTTGATTTACAATAAATTTGCAAACATTTCTGAAAACGATTTCAAGTTGTCATTATGGGTTATTGAATATAGATTGATGACAAAAATGGCAAATGTTTTCATTTAAAATTAAATTTACATAATAATAAAGTATGCAGATTGTTAATGGATCTGAATACTTTTTGAATCTACTGTAAATAATAAATAATACTTTTATTGATGCAGGTAAACATTTTGGGGCCATAAAATGAATTTACAGTATATGCATTTTAGTTCAGTTGTGCATTGCCATAACTACTCGTGGCCTCTTTGAGTAAATGGGCACAACTCACTGACTGCTTCAGAGGAAACTATGATGTGTTTTTAATGCACCTCTTGTGGGATAAACTAGCATTGTCCTGTAGTAAAGCACATTTTGTGTAGAATGCAGATTTTAATAAAACAGTGCACTCAGGCGTAGGTTTGTGCAGTAGCATGGCGGAGCAGCCCTGGGTAGTTGATGAGGGAACTGGTGAAACCCACATTCATGTGCAGATGCTTGTGGTTGAGCCAGTTTTCTCATTAACACTCTGGGGTTTGTAATTAAGGCACCTATTCCATCAGGGATATAAAGATCCTGAGCAGGCTAGATTGGGAGAGAGACTGAAAAGGAAAAAAATGAAAGAAAAAGAATGAAAAGAAAGACCTGAGGTTAAAAAGGGAGGAAGGAATGAAGGAAGGAAAGAAAGAATGAATAATATGTAAAGTGAAGCAGAAACGTGGGTGAGTAAGTATGATTTTGTTGAGGCAAGTGTTTAGGAAATTGCCTCAAGAGGAGCGAGGAACACAGATGATCCTGCTGAGCATTAAAGGAGCAGGAGAGGCATACTGCTCCAAGTGGGTGCCCACTGAAGACCAAAGGATGATGAGGCTTTCAGCTGAATGCCATGGGATGGTGGCAAGATCATGAGCCTAACTGAGGGATGACTGCACTTGCAGGTGGACATCTGTTGCTGAGGAGACTTTAAAAGGTTGTGCAGAGGAGACACCAGCTTAAAATGGAAGCACCATGGCCCATGATGTTTTTTTTTAAATTAATTTTAATAAAAAAAAAAATAACAATCCTTACGATCAAATCAAACTTAACAAAACCTAATTCAACCCCCACCCAAAAGAAAATGAAGCGAGCCAGCCAACAAAGCAAATCTTTGAAGCAGAAGTCGTTCTAGCTAGAACTTTGGAGAGTATCTTAACCTCATTATTTAGGAGTGGAATTGGTTTGTAGGCTCATAATAGTTTTAATGGACAGATCCTGATAGGACTTTTACCCCGTTTTATCTTTAGGTTATTTATGTGAATTGTATCCTCCACCATGGCGCTGTATTTATTTATTTACTAAGATTCTGCACTGTGCTTTATTTGATTTTGGATCACTTTGTTACTGAATTAATGAATGTATCCTCATCTGCAAAGCCCGTCTCAGTTTTATGACTATTGATGTCCCGGGTTCAAGGGGAGTGTGCCAGCTGTGAGCAATGACTAAAAAGCAAACTGCCCTACACCCCCAATCCCAGTTTAAATGTCAATTCTCCCCACCAAACCTCTTTGAAATGCAGTCTCTGGGCCTTTCAATCATAAAGTGACATCCCCGAGATGTCTCCTCTATGCACCATCTAAACACTTATTAGTGAACAAAGAGCCATAACTCAACAATGGGCAACATTCATGGACAAAATGTTGCAAGATTTGTCAACCTAAAGGTTGGACTTATGTGCACCCAAGGAACCAATGGTAAAATGTCTTTTCCTTCTTTTAAAAACTATTGCAAGCACTATATATTTAGACTCTCTCTGTATGCTCAATGCTCTCATCCTGGCCGTAACTTCTGCTCCATAGCAGGTACCCCATTGCCTAGGATGTTCCTGTAACACAGGCTGAAATTATCCCTTTTACTCCAAAGGGTAACCTTGTTCTGGACTGGAAGAGTTAGATGATGTGCAGCAAGTCCAAACCTTGCTAATATAAGATAGGTTGCTTGAGCAAAACAGGTAACATACATAAAAGCCACATATTCATCTTGCTAAAGATGTAAGTTGACTAATTCCAATAGCCCAGCAGATGTAAACTTTTGTGCTAGCAGAAGAGGACGCTTTGTGTAAAACCTTGAAAAGAAAACTGCCGTACTGGAACCAGAAGGTAGAAACAAGTTGGAGAAAGACAAGAGCTCTTGAACAAAGAAAGAAAAGCGTGCTTAACCATCTTTTACAGTGCACCTGCTTTGACTCTGAGAACTATTACTTGTAACTTAGCAGTATGGATAAAACCAAGTAATGTATTATAGTATTGGTATCACTGTAACTGAAAAGTATTAACTTTTGTGAATAGGGTTTATAACTGTTATAAGTTTGACTTCCTAAATCCATTTGGAAAGTTCAGAACAGCATCTCACACCCACAAAACAAATTGTGTGTGTGGGTGCACTGTAAACCAGTGTAGACTAGCTGTAAGCAAATGAACACCCCTGTTATGGTACAGATGCTAGAAACATAATAACTAGATAAAGAACTTATAGATCAGAATTCTTGAGTTATATGCCTTATTTTGTAGGAGTGAAAAAGTTAAACTAAGCTAGGGTAAATGTATATTTTGTATTGCTACTGGCCTTCATGTATATATCTATATACATTGTGGTCTTTGGCCGGCTTGTCATCCCGGCCAATACCACCAGGCCGCCAGATGGAGCCCTCCCTGCAGTATGGAGGTGCCCCGAAGACCAGCAGGGAGTCATAGACTATGTAGTTTTTCTATACGACCCTGCTGGATACCACAGGGGCTGCAAGAGGGAACTGCAGGGAGGACCGAAGACTCATTTGTGCCCTATAACCCGGAAGTGCGTCAAAGGAAGAGCGATGTGCTTCCAGGGTGAGAAGAAGGACTCGTACCTGACCCGGAAGTGATAGAGAATCACGTGGACTGGGGATTGGGAACACTTCCGAGTCAGGAAGAATAAAAGGACTGTGGGAGCTCCCAGACGGCGAGCTGAGCTGGGTGGTAGGAGGGCAACGCGTCTGGGAGTGGTGGAGAGTATTATTGTCATTATTATTGTGTTTGTATATGAGTATAGTGGAGGAGAGGGTGCTTTGTGCACTGTGGCGAATTAATAAAGTCATCATTTGGACTTTTATCTGGTGTCTGGAGTCGATGACAGGGGTTCAAGGGAGCGATACGGCCCCAAACTGTAACAACATATACATTTATATATACAGTATATTCCATCTCCTATTATCCTTATGTTTTGAATAAACTGTATCATTTAATTTAATGCAGCAAGTATGGTTGGGTTTTTTTTTGTTGAAAAGCAGTCTGAACCACAGCAGAGAAAGTGAGTTATTTAATGTAGACTTTCACTGATTTATAAACCATATTCATAAAATGTACAGATCTCTTTATAATGTCTGGCACTCTGGCTGCAAGGTGAAACAAAGATCCCTCACTCATCCAACACTCTAGATATGAAGGGGTGGTGGAAACTGTTATGTTGTTTTCCATTTTTAGATTTAAAAGGCAATCCCATTTGCTGGTGTAGTTTCTGTCCCCATTGCTGATCTCAAATAATGAGTAAATGCTCTTGGATGGAGAGCCTGGATGCAGTCATCATTATCCATTCTCTTCTCAAGTATTTTTTTATAATTCTATTTTCAATCTATACTTCATATTTCATACACCATATGCATGGCATTATCTTGCACTTGTTTTGGCCGAGTAATTTGAAATCTAATTTATTGTTTCCTGCCTTTTTAATAATCTATCATTAATCATGCTGTTCACAAAGAGACTAAAATGGCTGTAACCTTTATTATTTTTTTATACAAAACATTCCCGTTAGAGCACATGGTGACATGATGACATGATTGAGATTTTTTGAGTAAAAGAAGAAGTTTTTTGTGAAATCTGTGTTAACAGTTTCTGCTTTCTTTTAACAGTATTGCTTATGCAGTGGTGGCACAGAGGTTAGCATTCCTGCCTCATTACCGCAGTGATCAAAGTTTGATTTTTGATCAGGTCTGTGTGTAGTGTTACCACATTCTTCCTGTGTCTCCATGGCTTTTTTCCCAGGTACTTCAATGTGTTTAAATTGGCATATACAGCAAACTGAGTCCTCAGAGAGAGTTATAATGGGTCCAAGCTTTCATTCCAGTCTCTTCAATTAACATCAGTCTTCATGTTAACAGAACTCCTTATTTATTCAGAAGGTTCACTTTAGCCCTCTGTCTGTTGTCTTTAATGATATGACATATGTGTCCCTTTGAAATTTTGAAAGGCACTTAGAGCTGCCATGGTTTTAAGTGCACAGAAATCTGTTTTATTTTTCTGCTTCTTTTGCCTTATTTCAATTAATCTGCTTGTCAAGAATGTTAAGTTCATAATATTTCATTTTATTACCCCAAAGGCAATTAAACATGAGTCAAAATTTACAAAAGAGACAACAGCTTATCAGGTAAATTGGTGCAATTTTCATCTGTACAGTATTGTGTGTTCATCATTAAATAATTATCCATCCATTATCCAACCCGCTATATCCTAACTATAGGGTCACGGGGGTCTGCTGGAGCTAATCCCAGCCAACACAGGGCGCAAGGCAGGAAACAAACCCCAGGAAGGGCACCAGCCCACCGCAGGGCACATGCACACAAACACACCAAGCACAATTTAGGGTAGCCAATGCACCTAACCTGCATGTCTTTGGACTATGCGAGGAAACCGGAGCACCCGGAGGAAACCCATGTGGACACGGGGAGAACATGTATACTCCACGCAGGGAGGACCTGGGAAGCGAACCCGAGTCTCCTAACTGCGAGGCAGCAGCGCTACCACTGTGCCACCGTGCCTTAAGTAATTATATTAAATAAAATATTTTGAAAAGAAAGAATAAAATTTGAAGGTTGGTGGGGTTCTAATCAATTTTAATTTTTCCTCAGAGAAATACAATTTCATATACTAAAAGAATAGGCATCTAATCAAGAATTGCTTCAAACAAAAGCCTGCAGCCCCTATGTCCATTCAGAAACAGTATTACTTACCACTTAAAGGTTTAGGAAATATAATCATGTTTTATTCTTAGTCTCTTGTTTGTTCTATAGAAGCTATAGCTCAGTTTTTCAGGTCTTTCACAATAGGTGTTTATGGATGATGCATAAATGGGTTTGTTTGGAGCAAAGGTCAGAACTTAAAATACCCAGTAAAGGAAATAAGCATAATACATACACCATGTCCTCACCAAGCTGATATCCTTAGGGTCACACAACAAAAAAACTATTGTTGAAGACTATAATAATGAGTTGTTTTTTTTCTAAAGTTAAATACAGCATTCTATGTAAAGTTTATTGTCATTAAAATGTGTTTGTGGACAAGTCAGATTTTCTTATATGGTTTACCATGACAGCTTCCACAGATTATTCCTTCATTTATTTATTAGGCACTACCATCCATTTAATGAATCTAATTATTCCAATACATGACCACCCTCTGGAATTTTAAAGGAACAGGACTAACCACTGTACCAAAATGCAGGCCATTCTTAACTCAGTTCACTTCAAATCAATTTCTTCCTGAATAAGTCTTCTTAAAAGACAGTAAGCCTGTTTCTTGACAATGAAAGATGAGCGTTTCACACATGCTCTTCTCACTAGTTTCTTTTCAAACTCTTTTCACAGGTTCTCAAGGTGTGTGAGAAGATTGGTGAGAAGGGAGAATCTTTCACTAGTGAAAGAAAACCACACCCAACCAACCCCTCCCATTTAAGATGTGTGATAAATTGATACTTGATGAAAGTATCAATTTAAAGCAGGGGCACAGTTTAAAGCAAAGCAAATTAAATAATGAAATAATGAAGGCATTCAAAATATTCATGTAGAAAAGACTGCAATAAATGAAGCATGTTCAAAATGTATTAGAAAATTAAAGCCCAATTTCTAGACACAAATCTGAAAGGCATAAAAAAAATTAAAACAGCGTGGTGATGAAATTATTCTCATGCAACACACTGTTCAAAGTGTATGAATACATTCCAGCACAGTACAGTACAGGAGAAGGATGATGTTGGGAAGACAATTGTATGGTGAAGATGCAATTTCAGTTCTAGAAATTATGTTCTCTTCCAATAACGCAACATAGGCTTAACCAAGGAAGCCAATGTCTGTGATCCTTCTGTAAGCAGAACACACATTATCATTCCTCTTCTAAAAAATACTAGGAACAGTGGTGGAAATAACACAACATAAACAAAACAATTATTTGAAGGATTTTTAACCAAAAAAGTTCTGGAAATTTCTCCTCAAAATACCCATCAAAACACTGCTGGACACCCAGGAAGTGTTATGGTATGGCCAGGGTTTCTTTTCTTTTTATTTGTTTACTTTGTTGCCTTCTGAATATTTTTTTGTAATTTGAATTTTTGTATATATTTTTTATTTTGTGTCTTTTTTCATTTTATTCTTAAAAATTTCTTTATGAAGATTGCCTTCTTTATTTATTATTTTTCTAACTATGTTATATTCCATGTTTGTTATATACAGGGTGGTTGAGATATAATTATGCAGATCCAGATCATCTGAATAACTTTGATTTATGCGGGGACGATTCCAGTTCAGCGCAAACACGATTCTTCATGTCGTCAGTTCGCACACTTCTCGATGGTCCGGGATTTTTTGGGTGATTTTCTATGTAATAAACTTAATAAGTTATAGCGTAATGATAATTGCATAATTAGATCCGGACCTCCCTATATTGAAAACCAAGGGGATGGGACCCTGTGATGTTGCAACTGGGTGACCATCCTCTGCTCTGTTTAAAAGCTAGGAACCTCAGCACCATTGCATCTTTACTTATGTTTCAGGTTTTTAGTTTTTGGATCGCAGAATTGGTTCTGTTCATTCCTAGGACACTCTCGAGGACAAACCTGCTTTGATTCTTTTTCTCATGTCCTGTTTTGATTTTTTTGTGAAAGAAATCTTTGATTATAGAAGAACATTGTTTTTATCATTTAATTTTTAATGGTTCTCTTCTCCCTTTTATACTGCCAGAGCTGTTAAAGTGATAGAACACTTAGACACGAGTAAACACCAGGTGATGAACAGATTAAAAAAAACTGCCCACAGTCAAAATAAGGAGCTCAATCAATTGAGTCATAAGAACCAAAAGGAGGAATTGTAGTCAAAGTAGTCTGGGAATGCCTGGAAATTTCCAAAGAAGAGACAGAATCTTTTGCTGGGAATAAGTTTGTGCTGACTTGCTTGGCATGCTTCTGCCATAACCCTCACCAGGAAAAGTGGTCTAAAATGATGAGATGTTCAGAGCTTGAGTTCTAGAGCCAAGATTGGTTGATTATGAGTTATTATTATTATTTTTAAATATGGTTGTGCTGATAATATCATACAACATGACTTCAAAGACACTGGCTCATATTTCCATTGTAATAGCTCTAATGGGTGGACTGACATCCTGACTGGGATAGAGGATATTTCCTCACCTGGCCCGGTGGCCACTATAAAAGGACTGTGCAGGTGGATGTGTATCCTGGCTGGGATGGGTCCTACTTCTTTTCGCAGTTGGGGAGATAAAATAGCTGATGGACTAAGGGAAGGTACATGTCAAGATGAGTTCTTCCACCAGTACGATAGGTGGCATTGCTTCTTTGGTCTGGCAACAGTTAGGACACCCACAGGGCTATTTAGGATTTGCAGATCAGGTAGGGAGCCCTGTTGGGTTATTTGGGTGCCAACTTTGGACACTGTAGGGAGAAGACTCCCATATTATATGACAGTTCCATATAACCCAGAAGTGCTTCCCAGGTGCACTGTTCTGGCACCAGAAGTACTCTTGGGTCTGACATAAAGGGAGCCATCCTGTTTCTCCTGAGGAGGTGGAGTCTAGTGCAGAAATGCTGTGAATTGTGGGCCTGTTGGAAGGTGTTTCTTTCAATAAATTAACTTGTGGTTTAATTAACTTGTGGTGTGGTTTAATTTTGCCTGGAGCTTCAGGCTCTGATACATCCTCACACTTTTAACAATTTTGCTTAGAAAAAATATTTTACATAGGAATACATTTTTAAAATGAACAGCTTGTAAAAAATAGGTTGGTAGATGGATTCAGGAGTTGAAGGAATTGTATTGATCTGATTGTAACCAGTCTCACAAAGTTAGTTTGTTTTAAGTTCAAATATCAAAGAACAGAGACACTTCACATTCTATGAGCTCTTCCCCCAAAGAAGAAAAGTTGAAATGGGAAAAAATCTGGTGACCCCCCTCAAGCCCCCCAGGAGGAAAACATGGTCTGGAATTGGGACTGAACCTGAGTGAGATGAGTCTTTGGCAACCACTCACTCATATTTGTGCAAGAGACATGTTAAGGACCATAAGAACTGAGTAAATGAGGTCTCTTTCTTTCTCTATGCCATTTTCCATTCTGAGAAGAGGCCATCTCTTGGTCTCTCTGTTACATCCATGCCAGCGGCAATGCTGGATCAAAGGCCATACCTGACAAGAGACCAATTCAACATACTATGACAGAGAATCGCCTAATAGTAAGCATATTAGATGCACGATAAACTGCTTATTATGAGGTTATATGATTTTTCTAACACTCATTCTACCCTGCTATTTTGGGAATATTGTCTATAATGCATGAAAGAATGTGCTTTCTTTCCTGCCTATGTTAAAGCTCTATCTTGTAGCCTGACATCATAAATATAAAAGGTAGTAAAACATATGAGGGCTATAGCAGGGATTTTGGGCATTTTTTTCAGGTCTACACAATGAAGGGTATACGAGGGAACAATAGGGTCTCTCTAGGACTCTATTATGGCAAAACACAAAATTTGCAAAATCAGAACACATTTGCAGAGATATTTAAGGCTGTGAGAGAGGTTAGGAGCATGCACTGATACAGTGCATTGCCGAACCCACCACACAACAAACCAGCTCAGTATCCAGATTAGGACCCGAGTGCACCTCACTAAATTGCACCTCAGCACCACACTAGTTCAGATGTAGTGGAACAGTGTGAGGATTTTTTTTTTTTATGGTGGCTGGAGTGCCAATTCTGTTTTTCCCTGCAGGGTGGGGGGCCTACATGCAGGGATGGATGCAGATTAACGTCATACCCAGGACGGAGAAATTGCAGATTAAGGGCCTTGCTCAAGGGCCCAACAGAGCAGAGACCCTTTTGGCATTTTATAGGATTCGAAATGGCAACTTTCTGATTGCCAATGCAGATCCCTAGCCTCAGAGCCACCACTCCACCCAAAAGCCTTTTTTTGGTGCAGGTGAGGATTACTTTTTACTTTTCAGGCCTGAATTTTTAAGAATTGAGAATGACTGCATTTTTGAGTTTTGCAAGCCAACATTTCATCACAGGCAGATTTGTTGATGGATGATCCTAATTAATTCAAATTACATGAAGTGTTCCAAGTGCTTGTTTGTTGAGTTGCTAAGGTCCTTCTACATTTTTTTTGGCCTGTTGTGAAACTAGGCCTTCTGCCTTTAATGAAATTGATTTTTAGGGAGAAAAAAACTATTGCATGCAACTGAGGCATTTAGCATTTCTGAAGTTACATGTTAATGCAATGCAGTGCTTAGAAAGTGTATAGTACAACAATGTAACATTTTATCACTTTGTCGAGTAAGCAAGTAAGTTATTGAGCAGTTGAAGAAAAACGTAGAAGGGTAGCACTAAATGTATTTCATTCTAGCTTCTAGAAAAAGGAGTAAATAGTGCACCGTCTGCAAATATTGAGTTTACCCTTCAAGTTTATAGATGAGGAAATAATAAATACACTTCACAACAGATGAGTAAGACAAAATTCCAGCACAATTAATCAGACCTAAACTTGTATACAAATTCATATGTAAGCAAGTGTTGAGATGCAACACTGTGATGGACACTGAATTCCATAACTTGGAATTAAATTTCAAAAGCTGGATAGGAGCCAAATTTTAGGAAAGCAGTACAAGATGCAGTGTTGGAAATTTTCAGAGCAGCATTGTAGAAACAGTAACGGAAAAGAACTGTTTAAAGCAGATCAGGATCTAATCTGTATTAAATGAGACATAATGGAAACTGTTAAAGGCATGCTTGAAAAACATGGGAGTCTGCTCTTAAGTGAACCATTATATTTTCCTGATCTCTTAATTTGTCCCATAGACACATGTTTAATGAATAGGAGGAAGAGAAGGATAGTAACTCTCCACATGTGATGTGGTATTTAAATGTATGCTACAAAGAAGATATTGCAACTTTTGAAATGAAAGAAAAAATTAGAAAACTTGAGGGTTGGGCAAGATTAATGTGTATTAGACACTGCAGGCAAAGTTTCATGGTGCAAGAAAAAGTAGAGTGTGCATAAATGGCTACTCTGCCCAAGGTGAAAAAGTTTGCCCCCATTACACATATACTTTAGGGCTACAGAGCCAGTCCCACTGTGAGAGAGTTTTGTGACAACAACAATGCTATGTTTCTTCATAAAGAACAGCATTTCCCTCACTTTCTATACTAGTTATGAACACAATCACAGAACTGAGGGCTACATTAAAATTCGGTGGGACTGGTACTTGACATCAGTGTGATGAATTGCTCTCCACACCAATTTGTCCATTACAAAAGGAAATTTTTGCTATACCAGTAAAAAAAAAAAAACAAGACTTCCAAGAGAAAAGCTGCATTAGGACCTTTGGGCACTCAGTGAAAAAATGTTTTGAATTTAATACATGTGACAAAGCTCCTCCAGGCAGTGTACTACAGATGATTTCTTGAGAACACAGAAATAAAATAGAAAGTCTACAAATGATAAATGAGAAAAAGTAAAAAATAACTGACCTGAAAGTGATTTAGAAATTGCTTATTGAATCAGTGGGTGTCATGCTTTAGTTATAAATTGGTATTAAAATATTTCGCATCAGGCAAGCCAATATTTATGTGGATGCCACAGAGGCTGTAATAATAATATTAATAAAAAGATCTCTGGCATGAAGCCACTTTTTATGTTTATAAAACTGAACCTGTCAAAACACTGAAACTCAGAACAATATTGTACTAAAGTTCCTTTTTGGAAGTGAAGTTCAAAACAAACCAAAGCCAAGAATATATAGTTTTAATAGAAAAGGGGCTGTTAGAGGGAAGGGAGAGCAATGCTGCAGATTCATATAATAACATGAAATTTGTATATTTTTGAAAAATTATGTGCAATTTAAAGAAAAACATTTCCATCACCTAATGAACAGAGGGAAGTTAATGCTCTTCAGAAAGGGAATACACTTTACTTCAGGCAGAGTTTGATCTTTACACTTTGAAAAGAATACTCTACCCAAAAATGATGTTTCTTAAGTGTTACTAACCCCATGTATGCTGATCAATGAAATTAAAGGAACACTTTTTAATCAGAGTATAGCATTAAGTCAATGAAACATCTGGGCTATTGATCTGGTTAGTTAAGTAGCAGAGGGGGTTGTTAATCAGTTTCTGCTGCTTTAGTGTTAATGAAAATAACAACAGGTGCAATAGAGGGGCAACAATGAGACGACCCCCAAAACATTTTTCCCTCCTCATCTTTTATGACTGTTTTTTCACTAGTTTTGCATTTGGCTGCAGTCAATGTCACTACTGGTAGCATGAGGTGATACCTGGACCCTACAGAGGTTGCACAAGTAGTCCAACTTCTCCAGGATGGCACATCAGTACGTGCCATTGCCAGAAGGTTCGCTGTGTCTCCCAGTACAGTCTCAAGGGCATGGAGGAGATTCCAAGAGACATGCAGTTACTTTAGGACATCTGGACAGGGCTGTACAAGGTCATTAACCCATCAGCAGGACCGGTATCTGCTCCTTTGGGCAAGGAGGAACAGGATGAGCACTGCCAGAGCCCTACAAAATGACCCCAAGCAGGCCACAGGTGTGAATGTCTCTGACTAAACAATCAGAAACGACTTCATGAGGGTGGTCTGATGGCCTGACGCCTTCTAGTAGGCCCTGTGCTCACTGCCCGGCACCGTGGAGCTCAATTGTCATTTACCATAGAATACTAAAATTGGCAGGTCCACCATTGGCGCCCTGTGCTTTTCACAGATGAGAGCACGTTCACCCTGAGCACATGTGACAGACGTGAAAGGGTCTGGAGAAGCTGTGGAGAATGTTATGCTGTCTGTAACATTGTTCAGCATGACCGGTTTGGTGGTGGCTCAGTGATGGTCTGGTCTGGGGAGGCTTTTCCATTAAGGGACGCACAGACCTCTACAGGCTAAACAACGACACTTTGACTGCCATTAGGTATCGTGATGAAATCCTTGGACCCATTGTCAGACCCTATGCTGGTGCAGTGGGTCCTGGGTTCCTCCTGGTGCACGACAATGCCCAGCCTCATGTGGCAAGAGTATGCAGGCAGTTCCTGGAGGATGAAGGAACTGATACCATTGACTGGCCCCCACACTCGCCTGATCTAAATCCAATAGAACACGTCTGGGACATTATGTTTTGGTCCAATCGACACCACCAGGTTGCACCTCAGACTGTCCAGAAGCTCAGTGATGCCCTGGTCCAGATCTGGGAGGAGATCCCCAGGACACCATCCATCGTCTCATTAGGAGTATGCCCCAGCGTTTTCAGGTATGCATACAAGCACGTTGGGGCCATACAAACTACTGAGTACGATTTTTAGTTGTTGCAATGAAATTTTGGCAAATTGGACTAGCCTGACGCATTATTTTTTTACTTTGATTTTCGGGGTGTCTTTGAATTCAGCCCTCTGTAGGTTGATAATTTTCATTTCCATCAAATAATGTGGCATCCTTTCATTCCTAACACATTACCCAGTCCATATCAGTATAGATATCTAGCAGGATTTTTTCCATTGAGATCTAATATGTTTTTTAAAATGTTCCTTTAATTTTTTTGAGCAGTGTACTTTGTACTGGTGGCTGAGAAAAAAAAATTAATCTCATGTTTTAATGCAGAATGGTGAGAAAAAAAGTTCCTGATTTAATGTAAGCCAATAGTGACCAATGCTCTAAAATGACAAATCAGGTGAAAAATGTGTATGAAAAAAGGAAAAAAAAAGTTACTTCTGTCACATAATACACATTTCATCCTTTCAGTTGTATGTAGAAAATTTGGAGAACTCATGTGTTGTTGCTAAAATATTGTTAAATACAGTATATAACTGCAGAATAATCTACACAAATCATAAACAGAAAACCTAAAGCATCATGGGAGTCACTTTATGAACTGAACACAGGACTCTTGACCAATGAATGACGGTGAGTAGTATTCTTTTTACAGATTCTTATCCATAGCTTGACCAAGAACAGGTTTAAGAGATAGCATGTATTTTAAGTATAGCATTGCATAAAGTAATAGAATCAAGCAATTCCATTTGTGTTTAAGAATTATATTTGTGAGATTTTGCCCATTTTCATATCCTTATTTCTTATGATTAATGTTGCAGCAAATAAAATTTGAAAGAGGATCCCCATTGCACAATGTATCACTGATTCAATCAATTATCAACTTTTAAATTAACAACAAAAAGAAAGGAATTTGGTCTATCATACCTCTCACCTGAAACACAGTGCAGGTACATGTCTCTGATTTTCGCTTTTTTCATTGACATTTTTCTTTAAATATCTTAGTTTTTCTGGTTTCATACATAAATGTTGCCACAATAAGCCCTACAGTGAGTGTCAGAGTTGTTTGTCTTGGGGGGTGTACAGTTTTTTTCTCTAACATCTGTTTTATCTTCTAACTGTGAGGTGTCCTTTAAAAGATGCCTCTTACTTTTAAATTATGGAATGTTTTGGTAAAGTATAAAGTATCTTCACAATTGTTGTACTGATCCTTAACTGTCTATCTGTTATCTTCTCAAAATTTGTATTACTGAAATATTTTTGGCTTATTTGTAACTGTGCAATTTGTATTATGATTGGTCAATAATCTATATATACTTTAAAAGAAGTATTGATCATTCCATAATATTAAATATAAGCAGGCTTTTTCAGATACTGAATTAAAAAATGTTTGATTCTTTTCCTGTGCTGCAATATTGTTGGAGTTTTTCCAGTTTATACTTGGGTAAAGGAGAGTTATTTTTCATCTGTATATTCTGACTGATGTAGTGAATAAGGCTACACTTTTGATTTCGAGGGATGATTTAGTTACAAAGAAAACACTCTTTTTTTTTTTTTTTTTACAAAGATAAGTCATAAAGATGCAGGATCAGCTGAATGTAAATTTCTCTCACACACAAGTCTTATATCTCACTGTTATAAAATTCTTTATAAGTGCAAAACCTTTTTTCTAATACAAACAGCCTTTCCCCAGCCAGGGTGCCTCTGTTTTCAGGTCTGTCTGGAAGATAACATCCCCACCCCTCTATAAAAGAACAATTCTAAAGAAGACACCGTTGCATTTTATTAAGGTAGACATATAATGTGTCCATTGTGACATAAAAAATATGAGACTGTACTACTTCCATTAGAGCTCCAGGGAATCTTATAAAATATGGATGGCAATTTCAGACATTTCCGTGTGACTGATGGTAATGGGCAAGTCTTTTCTCACAGATTTGTGAAGAACAATTCTTTCCTTCTCCTGTATTGAAAAAATCTTTTGGCTACCAAAGAATATTCTCAAGACAACTCACAGATTGAATCACTTTAAATAGCGAACATGGAGGGCAGTTTCTTCCTAGGGAACTAGGGAAACTAGTCTGCAATCATTCACACCATGCTGAATCTAATGACTGTGTACCTTCAACTTCTACTGACAATGCCAAATTCTCCATATTCAAAGCACACACAATTCTATAAAACCAGCATTTACTCAATTACAAATGGAAGACATAAGTCTAGAATGTGTGCTTAAACAGACATGACTTGCAAATGATAAATATTACAGAGAAGACAAACAATTTAAAAACTTCACTTTATTAATGAAAAGTTATTTCTTTTACCACATGATATTTAATTTCATCACTGCTGACTATGTAGAACAGTAGTTGTTCCACAGTTTTACAGGGAGAGACCTCGCTCACTCACATGCTTTAGATGGACCTTGAAAAACAAGGGAGTGCATTAAGAAGTACAAAAATGTTTTGTACAATAATGTTATATTTAGCCTTTATTTTCCTTTCTTCAGTCATTTTTTTATTTCTAATGTATTTTTAAGTGTTTACATTGAGAGAAATGTAAATTTTGTTAATAATATTCTATTTATTTTTTAAGTTTCTATATAATTGTGTAGTTCTCTTATGTTTCTTATGTGTTGTGGGTGGGACCCTAAGAGACAGGACCACCCTGATGGCACTGCTGAAGGACTGCGTCAGCATTTATATTTGAGACAGGGGTACAGATTCTTTAGAGCAGTGTTCCTCACCTTTTCTGGTGTCTCTACCCACTTTTTTCCCTGTAAGTGTCTTTGCCTCCCCTTGCTGAATCTATTGTGAATGTCAGAGATTGGACATGTCTTTCAAGCCAGGGGTTTTCATGGTTTCTCTTACTTCTGAAGCATGTATATATATTTTGTATATTTTGGCACATTAAATATAAATCTGAACTTTTGAAACCAGATGCTCTTTTTGGACCTGAGTATGCTGAAGCCTGCCTGTGCAGTTTTGGGTAAGGATGCCTTTGGTGAGGCCTTTTCTGGACTCATTATAACAAATAAAAAGAGTGAACTGTATATATTCTATAAAGGAGACCAAGTACTCATTTTTATCCCAACCAACACTTCCAAGTGTTCAGCGAAAGATTCCTACCATGGTTGAAGAATCCTGTAAATCATGAAGTCATGATACCTTTGTGGCAGTAGGCCACTGACCCTTGAAAATATAATAGTATAGTACCCTCTGTGCTCTAACTGCTACTGGAAAACAAATCTTGCTGAATGTAAAATAAATACAAAACCTGATATTAGGATGCAGTCATATAGAATTCCTGAACCTTGGAAAAAAGACATTTAAGAGGTTAAACAAATGCTGATTTGATTCTGGGTCTGTCTCTCCATGACTCTTTCTTGGATTTGAAGCTGACAAGTTGAAACTGGGAGAGAAGATAGGCAAAATCTGTATCTTGTCCTTGGATTTCTTGGTAGTGAATACAAGATAGCAAATCAATTTTAGTAGTAGACCATTAGCATTTTTAAAGATTAAAAGATACATCTGTGTACACAATTAATTGCTTATTAGTAAAATATGGTTCAATCTGAAAGCATTGATGGGCAGGTGCAAGCAGGGGACATCTTCAAGGCTCTTATATAGAGTATAATTAATCTCGTGACCATGGGTTGGCACTGTTGCCAATTCCTTCTTCCCTTTTGCCCTCAGAACAGAAGACGAATGTCCGGAAGAAAAATAATGTCACTTCCACTTACATTACAAAACATCCACCTCTTCTGCCATGGGCATAATTTAACAGCATCAGCCACTTTGGATGAGCCTATGTCTGGGAAAGGTGTTTTCTCACAGCAGGGGCTACTATCCTTTCAACTTACAGACCTATGATGCCTCATGATTCTTTGTTCCTTTGTTTTGTTTTTGTTTACATTTAATAGACATGCCTATTAAATGGGGTTCACCACGCTTGTTCATCAAACCATTATGTTGTTCAGTCTGGTACTCTCACAGGCAAATAGAAATACATCACACCAGAATTTACTAAAATTGTCATGATTGTTGGCTGTATCACCCAGTTCTACATACAAATAATTGTAAGTCCAACTTCATCATAGGCTGCAACAGTTGATACCAAAATATGACGATATGCTACTTTTAAGTGCATAAGTGATTGTGTGCAAAATGTGCAATAAATTTAACAGTATATTTGCCCTTCAGGTTACATGGTTTTCTGGTTTTCTTCTTTGGTGCTTCTCCTTATTTTAGGAGTTTTTTTTCATATTCCAAAGTAATTTATATTATTTTTATATAAAAAATAACTCACCAGTAAAGAAAACTAACACCAGAGGGGATTTACTAGATGCGCTTGTTTGTTGCTTTGTGCATTTGTTCCAGTCCTCCCAAAATGCAAATGTTGTTTATGCAGAGTTGGCCAGCTGATTGCTGTGGTTTAACTTAACTACTCTTATAGGAATTTGTGATAAGCATCAGTGAATTAAATCACTGAAATAATCTTCATTAGTGAAAGAAGAGAAATAAAATGCCCCACCATTTAGCCTATTCGTAGTTGACAAGGTCCTCATTTAACTAAAGTTGCAAAAAAGCAAATCAATGACAGTAGTTATAAAATCATTTTTTGCATTACTTTGAAAAGTACAACAGGCTTCAATAAATGGAATCTTCTGTAAAATGTATGGACCAAAATACAAAGTAGTGAACAAGTCATGTTCATGAATATGTTGATTAGATTAAAATCATTTAAGTTTCAACACTGGGCTTCCTTGGGTTCAACACATGATGACAAGTTCCATTTAATAGTAAGCCTGAACATTTTCTAATTCTATGCAATACCTTTCATTAAGTGGAGTGTCCATTTTTATTACACTGATTGAAATTGTTTTTTCTTTTTTATTTATTTGTGGAATTACACTTTGCTGTTTGCTTTTTTCACTTTCAGAAATGTATTTTTAACCAATTGGATTCTTTCATTAGTTGAACTGATATTTATTTGCTTTCTTTTCTTTTTCACTCAATGAGCCGCAAAGCTCATACATTTTAATACAAGAACAGATTAGTTGTATCAGCTATCACCAGTCAAGAAATGGGAACTAAACAATTTGTCTACACCACGTACTTAAATAAGTGAAGAAATCTGAAACATTTTCCATTCATTCCAACCTACAAGTAGCAAGAACTTAATGTTCCCCTGTCTCTGATGAGATCTCTTTCTTCCACTGACTTTGCAAATCTCCAGTTACACCTGTGCCTTTTATCAGGTGCCCCAGTGTTTGAAAAAGTCCATTATTTCCGCTAATCTCCTAAGCCTTAAGTAAAGCCTGTACCTTTTCCTACTGTAACACTATAAATGAGCTACAGTGTTTGTTTTCAAAAACTCAGCCACTACTCTCCTATCCAGGTGTGAATAATAAGATAATTAACAGTAATTACAAAGTAATGTGCTGATCAGCAAAGAAAATATGTGAATCATAGCAGAACTAATTAAACAAAACAATATGGCAATTTGCAGAATGAAAAACAAGAATCCAAAATTTTGGAGAGTTATAAAAAGATCTGTAACCTGTAACATTTACCCTAAGCTGGAACTCACTCATGCATCTGCTGTGTTGCTTTCCCTGCTGTTGTTCTAATATTAACTTTATTTAGCATTTTTGAATTATGAGTTGTGAGTGAAGTTGTTTCTATGTTATCTTATATTATACCTATATACTTTCAATTGTACAAATTGACTACTTGTGTTGCATTCAATTGTGTGTTTGGCAAGTTTACATAACAGGAGCTCTCCTTAAACCACATAATCTGCAATACTTGTTTAATAATAAACTAATGGTCATATGCAGCTTTTTATATGCAGGTGTTTACTTAGCTGATAGATAGATAGATAGATAGATAGATAGATAGATAGATAGATAGAT
>JANRMT010062813.1:110511400-110528773 GCA_026402145.1 Polypterus bichir lapradei | reverse complement strand
TTTCTTTCTTTCTTTCTTTCTTTCTTTCTTTCTTTCTTTCTTTCTTTCTTTCTTCCATTTCAGCTTAATAAATATGCTAAACTGAAAAAATTGCTGTGTCATTGATAGGTCATTTCCGAGTCCCTGGGCAAGGGTGAAATTAAATAACCTAATTAATCTAAAATATTAAAAAAACAGAGGAGCTGAAGATCTTCAGAGACGTCTAGAGGTAAGGGAGAGTCTGAAAGTACCTGGTAGGAAATGTGTTTGTTTGTTTGTTTAAGGCTGCTTTAGTTCCTCTGTGGTAATTCCTCTTATTTAAGTTGATTGTTTACAGCTTTATCCTTTTAAAATAATTTAAACTTGGAAGTTTATATCTGTAATTGAGTGGGTTTGGGGACTTTGGCTTCTGAGTAACCTTTCTGTGGCTGGGGAGATTTTTTTTATTTTTGCCATGAGTGTGTTCGAGGAAAGACGCAGTGATCTGAACATTAGCCACTATTCTGGATAGTCGCTCTGTTCATGGGAGTAGGGTGGGATCAAGACTTTGAAACATTGGAATCTTCTCGCTATAATACATATGTGGTTGTCCATCACAGAGTTCACTCTGGTTTGTCCTTTCTTGGGGTTCCAGTCATAAGATTTCTGATTACTTCCTGAATATTCACAGATCCAGTCCAATTTTTCAGAATTTGCATTAATTTACCTCTGAATACTATAAATTTTGTCTTTGTAAGGTGCTATGGTCTCATATTGTGAAAAGGAATTATATGTTGCATGGAAAGTAATGAAATCATTCTAAACTCTTTTTATGCCAACTAAGGATTTTGCCTGGCAGGAACCAGTGCTGAATGGGACACCAATTCACCGTTGAACCCACTCACACACACAGCCAAAATTATGCAGGGTCAATTTAAAATGGATATGAA
Source organism: Polypterus bichir lapradei (assembly GCA_026402145.1). Taxonomy (NCBI): domain Eukaryota; kingdom Metazoa; phylum Chordata; class Cladistia; order Polypteriformes; family Polypteridae; genus Polypterus; species Polypterus bichir. Next base: position 110,527,865 of record JANRMT010062813.1, on the reverse strand, counting down.
ATATGCATGCATTTGGGAATCTGCAGTGAAAGCCCTCATTATTAAAACAACAATTTATTTCTTGTATAGCCCAAAAGCACACAAGGAATGCCTCAACGGGCTTTAACAGGCCCTGTTTTTTGCCAAAAAAAAAATAATTACAGGTAAAAAAAAAAGAGAAAAAATGTTGGGAAGGGTAATTCAGAGAGAGACCCTCTTCTGGTAGGTTGGGTGTGCAGTGGGACTCAGAAATGGGGTAAATACAACACACAAAATGTAGCACAAGTGTTCCTCTCCACAGAGCTAAATGACCTATCATTATTCTTCACCTCATGTAGTTGCAATGTGCGGCAACAACTCTCTGGGCAAATTGCAAGAATAGAATATACTACTCCAAAACTAATACATATGAGGATTCAGAATTGTTTAAATACATTAAAAGCAAAGTAGAAATTAATTAACATAAATGAAAAACAACAATATCTGTCCATCAGCTAATTGCAGAACCACTGCCAGATTGTTGAAAAGGAGTCAGACAAGCCAGATAGAGTCGGAGTCCTGGAGACCTTCGCACGCCTATTGGCCATTGTACAGCTGAGTCAGTGCTGGGCCGGCCAGTCTGATGAAAGGATCCTTCTCTCCCATGATTCCAGTGCTCCTTTATCTGAGATGACATTTTCATAGGCACCCAAACAACTTTGCATTAGAGCAGTGGCACCATGGCACATGAGGATGCATATACATATGTAGAACATGAAAAATCTAAAATAAGGAAACGGTATCATCAAGCTCATTTAATTCAGTTTAGGCTCACATGGCAGAGCCATTCCTGGTGGCACTGGCTCAAAGCACGAACCTGAAAAATATAAACAAATACTGTAATACAGTATAGTCAATGCTAGTGTGTTTTCTTCATTATGTGATGCAACCATTAACATTTTACTTTATTGTTTTCTTTGTTCCATATCAAATTAAGACTGATTGATGTGTTACATTCCAGTAACCATTTTCATAAAAATGAAACAAATCTATGGGAAGTACAGTAGGTTGGTAATTTGAAGGATCCTGGTGAGTGGCAACATGTTGCTTTCTAGTAGGATGTGCAAATAACAATTTGTATCTGTCCATGTAACAGCACAATAATTACTATTAATAATACTATTAAAAACAAAGAACAGTTTCAAGGAAACTACCAGTTCTGATCAGACTTATTCCATAGAAAGTATGTCACCATCCAGACTGACACATCCACTTTCTCAACTCGCCTGCACGGGTCATGTACCAGCATGGTCTATGAATCATATAGAAGGAAACTTGCTGGCATAACACATTACTGTTGTGATATTTTAACTAAATGTGGATATGAGTCTGCATATAGTGGAAAATAATGCACTATTATGGCTTCTGTTGTGGATCTTTTCCATTTCTGAAGGTCATTGAAAGTCATACACTTGCTCCCCATTACACACTACTTTAATAAAAGGGACCAGACCTGGGAAACTTTTCAATTATGATCAATAACAGCAAGCAAGGCGATCAAATTCCTAAGTGCACCAACTGAGAACTTGAACTGTATCACAAATATAGAGACTTAGTCAAGTGATATTTCAGTGAATATTATTATAGGAAGTTGATTTTTCAAACAAATGTGGGTTAAGGTGATATAGCCAATGATGATTTCATACACTACACTACACCGGAAAACTTAATTCTTAAATAACAAAGGATAAGGAGGGAATAACACACACACACTTTGCCTGGTCTATAGTGGAGGAGAGTCACTGTTCTTTGCAGAACAGATATAGCAGTTAGATTTAGATATAGCACTTAGATGGAGATATAGCACTTACTGTAGATTTAGGCTGCCAATTAAGAAGACATCAGTTTTAAACTTTAAACTGCAGTAAAGCTAATGACAGTAATATTGGCTGTATCATCTTGCCAGGATGATATATGTTAACATAGTATGCCGAAACCTGCTTAATCCAATTCAGGGTAGCAAGGCCTACCCTTGCATTATTGGGCATCAGTCCATTGCAAAGCCCATTCATACACATACCCACACTCACAATTTGGAACTGCAAGTTATCGGTTAACTGTTAACCTAATCTAAATGTTTTAGGGGATGTGGGAGTATTGGTTTAATTGGGACTTTTGCAATGTGTTTTTGTGCTAGTTTGTTATTAGGTAGAAAGTGGGTAGATGGGGAGGTCCTTTTTTATATTTTAAGCCAAAAAATGGTGCATTTGTGTGATTAAAGAAGTCATTTATTTTTTAATTTAACAAACCCATCTATACATTTTCTGAACCTGTTTAATTTAGTTCAGTGTTACAGAGTCTATCCTAGGATTGTCGGCACAAGGCAAGAATTAACGCTGGACAGCCCACTGTAAGGCACAGTAATGCACATTTCATCACACCGGGACATTTTAAAACACTTTATCTATCTATCTATCTATCTATCTATCTATCTATCTATCTATCTATCTATCTATCTATCTATCTATCTATCTATCTATTTATTTACTTGTGGAGCCTTATACATTAAATCTTTTGTTGTAGATGACTGGTCTTTTAAGCAGAATATACCTTTGTATGCTTTTGAGAGCCAAGGCCAGTACTATTTCATTTATGGTACCACATTCACCCATGAGGTGAACATAGCTCCTTTATAGAGTAACTACTTATTCTCCAAGTAAGTGGTGACTGAAGGTTAAGAAGACTTTATATTAATGATTAAGCTTTCTATATAATGTATACATTCAGAATCTAAGCAGGTTTTATTCATCCAACAGTGAGTGCAGTAGGCAAATCCAACATAAATGAGGCACAAAGCCATATTTCTAGCAGAACAGCGGACAACCTCAATATCCTAAATTTCCCCTTAGGTGAAATAAAGTGCGTACTTACTTATTATCTATCTATCCACACACTAATGTTTTTCAAGGGATACTTTATTTTTTACAGTGTATCAACAACATGAAGTTTATTTTTAACCTGCTTGTGAACTTGTCTGGCTAAATAATATATTCAACAAAGCTGTCTGGTTTTCTTTCCGTTTTGTAATTACAGCAGATGACTGGTAACTTTAAACTACCCTTGTGTGAGTGAATGAATGTGGGTTGTGGTGGACATGTGTGTCAATTGCAAGATATAGTCAAGGACAACAGCCTTGAGGGAATTTTGCAAATTTATTTCACAGCAAGGCTTTAAAATTTGGGAGGAGACCAGAGGTCATTAGAGAAAGCCACATAGATGTGTGGAGATGCTGCAACACCCATAAAGATGGCTGCCATGTGCAGCTACTATACAATGGCTTTGACTTCAATCAATCTTTAAAATCAAAGGGGGTTTAACAGTCATTATCTATTTTTGTATTTTGTGATAGTTCTCACATTGATGGGTGCTGCATAAACATATATTTCAAACTTTTTTGGATATGCTTTATTAATCCCCAAGGGCAAATTGTCTTTGTACAGCGCCACAGAGCAATTTTCAGGATAAGGACCTTGCTCATCACATATATACTTCTCAACAATTTGTGTAATACATTAAAAATGAACAGAAGAAAGCATTAATTTTAATAGTGTATAATTATGAAAATCCTAAATTACATATCTCCTTTAAATCTTTGTGTACTAAAATAGAGTAATAACATTTGTAATGTCATGTTCCTTTGTCATACAGCTCTTTATAAAATTGACATAAAATATGTATTTTGTAAAATATGTCTTCACCACTGAAAAATCTTGCCGTGTTACAATGATGAATCACAAATAAACCCTGTGCATACATACTCCTGCCTGAATGAAAGCTGAGTAGGAAGTTGGAATCTATACTAATAAACGGCAAAGCCCTCACTCACTGACTGACTGACTGACTCATCACTAATTCTCCAACTTCCCGTGTAGGTAGAAGGCTGAAATTTGGCAGGCTCATTCCTTACAGCTTCCTTACAAAAGTTGGGCAGGTTTCATTTCGAAATTCTATGCGTAATGGTCATAACTGGAAGTTGTTTTTCTCCATTTACTGTAATGGAGTTCAGCTGGAGTGGCGGAGTTTCGTATGACATCATCACGCCTCTCACGTAATCACGCATTACGTAGAAAGCCAGGAAGAGCTACAAAACGCGCTTTAGAAAACATGCATTATATAATTAAGAAGGCAGCGAAACAATTAGAAGCGAGCGAGTGACATATAAAACCATATTCAGCAGCTCACGTGAACTGACGCAGTGCGCAGACAAAAAGTAACAGTTCCAAAGAGTGCTGAACAAAAACTGAATTACACTGCTACGCTCAAATACATAAACCACACGCCGTGGCGCGATACTAAAGCATTCGACTGTAGCGCCCACGTCCGAGGTTCGATTCCCGAGAGGGAATGCACTAAGTATGTACGCGCGCTTCTCGATTTATTTTAACCTCGCATCCCCTTAGTTTGAGACGTATGAAAACGCATGCGGTTAACGCAGAAAGACAGATCACCTATTCACCTATTGAAGCTTCATGAATAATGGATACTTTATTCGCGATCAATGATTGTTTTGGTAAAGCCATACTCAGTGTATTCATTAGATGAACGGTAAAAAAGTAAGAGCGAGGGGACGGTAACTTACTGAAGCACACAAGCAAAACCACAATAGCACGCGGGCTCGATGTACTGACTTGCGCGATCACATTCCAAAAAATATTTCTTTTCAAGTTCTATTTAGTCCATATGAGTCAAACTCAAGGCCCACGGGCCACATCCGGCCCGGCGTGTAATTATATCCGGCCCGCGAGATCATTTTATATACTGTATTATTGTTATTAATGGCCCGGGTATATGAAGCGCTGGTAACACAATAAACTACAGATCCCATAATGCAGCGCTTCAGCTGCCTTGCCGAACACTTACCGTGTTGCTGCAAGTTATTGCGAAGCTAGCCCACACGATGCCGAAGAGAAAAGTTGATTCTGAAAATAGTGCCTTTAAAAACCGATGGGAGGCTGAGTATATGTTTACTGACATTGCCGGTAAACCCGTGTGTCTCATTTGTGGAGCTAATTGCACTGATACGAAATAGCCTGCCCATTTAATTATTTAGGAATGGATAAATAAAGATAAGATTTTGTACAAATAATGTTTTTCATTTTTCTTCCTTGATGGATTCTGCCACCCCCAGCAACAGTTGCTCGCACCCCAAAGAGTGTATGTATGTATATATATATATATATTTATAATATATATATGTGTGTGTGTATATATGTAGATATGTATGTATACGTTTATATGTGTGTGTGTGTATGTATATGTGTATATATATATATATATATGTATTTGTGTGTATATATGTGTATGTATGTGTATATATGTAGATATATATATGTATGTATATATGTGTGTGTGTGTATATATATATGTGTATATGTGTATCTGTATAGATATGTATATATATATGTTTATATGTGTGTGCATATATATATATATATTTTTATATATATATATGTGACAGCAACACTCATCACTCACAACAGTGACAAAACAATTACATTTACAATCATGTTATGTTATTTTCAAAATGTTTCATTTTCTTTTTCATTACTTCTTTAACACACTACTTCTCCGCTGCGAAGCGCGGGTATTTTGCTAGTGTGTTATAAAAGGGTTTATATGTAAAATGTTATAATTAAATGTATTTTGGAAAAAAGTACAGAACTGGATACAATCATATTTTTGACTTAGCAAGCATACAAATAAATCTTTTGATATATTTATCAATGTGGTATTCCATATAGAGTTACAGCAGTGGTTCTCAACCTGTGGGGCGGGCCCCCCTAGGGGGGTGCGAAGTAACAAAAAGGGGGGACACGAAGATGTGAAAAAAAGAAAAGAAGAATCAAAAATATGAAAAAAACATCTGTTGAAACCAAAACAAATTAACTTAAACTACATTCTGATACTAGAACAATAAATATAGAGTTAGATAAATGTCGATAAAAGTTAAGTAGGTATAATAAAATATGCATCTACATTTCAAAAAAATGTTAGGGGGGGGCGCGATTAAAACTGTTATGAAAACTCGGGTCGCAAATACTTAAAGGTTGAGAAATGCTGAGTGACAGGTTTATGGGGTCACTAACTGTGCTGGCCGTCTAAGAGAGGGTTGAAATGTAAGTAATCAACATAGATGTGTGGGATTAGTAAAAGCTGTGTTAATGTTTGTGATGTACCATCTACTGGAATGACAAATGTAATACATTTTATAAAAGTGTTGATGTGCCATGAGTGGAATGATACAGGCATAGCATCCAGATGGACACACAGACACTTATCCTTTCATCCATCCATCCATTATCCAACCCACTATATCCTAACTACAGGGGTCTGCTGGAGCCAATCCCAGCCAACACAGAGTGCAAGGCAGGAAATAAACCCCGGGAAGGGCGCCAGACCATCGCAGCTTATCCTTTCATTAAGGAATATTACAGAGTATAGTGAAATTCTTACACTCTCGGCACTCTCTGACACCATGCCTAGAGAGTATATCTTCCTTACGAAAAATCTCAGAACAAATCGGTCACATGTATATGCTCATATTTACTTTTGCAAATGTGAACAATAATGTATATTTCTTGTGACACTGCTAAAAGCATCACTTAACTACTAATAACTGAATTATCCTTCCATAAATGTTACATTTATCTGTTCATACATTCATTTTATAGTCAATCCAATCTGATTTTGAAAGTCAGTAGGCAAGTGCATATGCTAATAAAAAGTCATTCATAAATAAATATTAAAGAGGTATATGATTTTAAACAAAATTACATATATTACGATTCTGTGCTTCAGATTGTGAACTTCAAGTCATACAACACAAGCGTTGCATGTGCAGAAGTGATAACCTAAACTGTTACAATAAAAAATGAGGAATTAATTTTGCAGAGAAAGCTATTTGGCTCAATATTTATGTCATAAGGAAAACACTTTAATCCTTCAAAGTGCACAAATAATTCACAGACAGTTCCTAATGTGTTTTATTAGAAAATATGGCTAATTATAAATTGTCTACTCTGTTGAAGTGTTCTTTTTATTTACTTTAAACTGTTAGTTGTTGAGACTTTAAATCTGGAAAGCACACTGTTAAAAAACAAATTAAATTTAAGGAAAATTTGGAAAATACTGTAATAGAACTTTTCCAATATGACACACACACACTAAACTACTTAAAGAAAAACTTCACCTTTAAAAAACTCTAAATCAATAAATAAAAAACTTTTTATCCCACAATTCTTCTTGTAAAATTTGAAAACATAAATGCAGCAAAAATTCACAAAAAGGACAAATCTATAGTGAATAAATAATAGAAAAAAAGGCAGCACTAATGGCTTGACTTCACAGGTACTCAGTGATTTGTTTTCCAAAAACTACATTTTATTTTTTTCCTAATGCACTTTCTGGAAAGCTGAATGAAAACTAAGATATTAAAGAGCAGTATAGTGGTACAGTAGTTAGCAGAGCAGGTTGATGTTCACAGTTTGCAATTCTCCCTCTAAGTATGTGGATTTTTCTCCAGATAACCCAGTTTTCCAACCGCACACAAAATAAACAATACACTTGTGTGCATCTTATGTTAATTAATAATGGCCTGATGTGAATGTGCGTATCCTGCAGTTGTCTGGCAGCTCCTGCCTTGCACTTGAAGAACTTGGGTGGCACAGGTTTAATAATGAATGGGAGGCATGTGACAAACTTATGGTTCAGTTTCACTTCAATACATTTGCATGAAAGTATAATACGTGTATAAGCAGACAGGAATAAGCCTTAAGGACAAGACAAGTTGAGCAAAATCAAGTCACTGCTCAAATCAGTGTTCACATACACATACTAGCAGAGCCAAGCCTCTCAGATTCTACACCAAGGTCAACAAATGAATGACTGCCTGAAGAACTTTAAAGTCGGTGGGTTCTTAGCTCCTCAGCATTCAAGCAATGTAATATTCTGGACTGTACTTCAGTAATCATTGCAGGTTTAGACATTTAATTATATAATTAATTCTTATTTGTAGGTGAATTCTTTAAATTAATTAAATTATTAATAGAAGATGCACTTCATCGCAGATGATTTCTACTATGCCAGATATTGGTTCCAATTAATATGTCGTTTTTTCTTCCTCTCTTCTCTACATCTTAACAAACAGAAGCACATTTGCCTACACATCCACAACACACAATTACTTTCCCACATATGTCATTACTGGAAAAGCTGGATTATTACAAAAGAGATGAGTAACCAGGTTCAGTAACTTACTTATTCTTACATGAAAACAGTGTTCCATAGTGTGCTAGAGACAACTAAAGTCAAAATCCTATAAATAACACAGCTTTAAATGCCTCATTGCACTTCATTTAATTTGGTTTATTATATAGTGCACTTCACTGATGACAGGCTCTATTAGATGCACTTTGCATTTGAGATCATAGAATACTACCAACATTTTGGCAGAAATTCTGCCTTCTTCAAAATTTGAGCCAATTCAGGAACACATGCCAGCTTAGTCCATTAGTAAGTTATGTTCAGACACGCCTTGCATTCATAAATCATGTCCACCATTCAATTCATTCATTCCTTACCAAAATGACAAAATGTAAATATTCTGGAATGGCAGAAGTTAAAGTAAGATGAGAAGAAGACACAATTTTTTTTTGTATTCAATTTTTTATTAATGTCAGAAACAAATAGTAAAGTAATACGAAATTGTAAAAAAAGGAAGACATTTTCATGTATACATTTTGAAGAAAACCTCCCAACCGGTGCCCACTGAAAACCCACCCCACCCCAGAACTATTTTAGAAAGTGGATTAAATTAGAATTGATAAAATACGCAGGTCACTGACAAATCCCAGAGGCCCACACCCCCGGCTGAGCAAAAAAATCTAATAGAATAGTGTTTAACTGAAATCAATTTAAAAGGTACCCCATTAATATGTGCGGCTGACAATTCTAATAAATCAAGATTGTATAAAGAGGACTTCCAAACTGAGAAAGTGACAGGTTCGGGATTCTTCCTTTATTAGGAAGCTGTTAAACTGCTGGCTGCTCTTGTGGCCAATGAGATAATGTGCTGGAAGTGAAGAGAAAGAGAAACAGTAGATAAAAGTGGATGAAAGATAGGTCTCCCACCAATTTTGAGAGAGCTATTGTGAAACAATGGTGTGAAGGAGTGCCAGTGTGGTGTGGAGGTAATGTGCTTTCCTACTTTGTGACAAACATGCAGAACATAATTTATAAATGGATTATATTTGTCTACTCCCTTTTTTGTTTTGAATCTGATAAATGGTAGCTGTTGCAGAAAGTAGGGGAAAACAATTTTTTTTTCTATAAGTAACCTGGACAGAGGGGAAAGTGGGGGAGTCAACCATAGGGATAATGGGCAAAGAACATATAGTATGCCCAATGACACAGTTCAAAATCCGGAAAGTAGACACCTCCACCCATCCTGGCTGGAATCAAAATGGAGTGTTTGATACCACTCCATAAAAGATTGATGGCTGATCTGACCTAGAACCAAAAAGAGCAAGGTGGGGGAATACAGAGCATTAAGGTAACAAAAATTAAATAAGGAACAATATTCATTTTATTGATTGCTAAGAGAGTCTGAAAGGAGAGAGAGAGGTTATTCCAGAAGTGCATTGACTGTTTTACTTCATTAAACACGGTGTGCAAGCTTGACCATACAATATCAGTAATAGAAGGAGTAATGGCAATTCCTAAATATTTGAAAGAGTTAAAAACTGAAATAAAGGAAGGTAAAGAAAGAGATTGACCAGCATGATTTATAGGAAGCAGCACAGATTTTCTCCAGCTGATGTTATAGCCCAAGTTAATATTTGAGAAGAATGGCATCAGCATATAAAGATGCCTTGTGGATTGTGTTATGAGCCAGAATAGGTGTAAAAATGTTGCAGGGCAATGGCTAGAGGCTCGAGTGAAATAGTAAAAAGCAGATAATGAACAACCTTACCTACGACACCTGAACAATGGGAAGGAATATGAGATGTGAGTTTGTTAAAACAGAAGCTTATGTTGATAAATAAAGTTTTAAACCCTTTGTAATTTTTAGCTTGTGTAGTGGATGAGAAATACATGTATGGGCATTTTCCAAATTATTCGGATGTTTCTCGAAATCGTCAGTCCTCCTGTGTGCCGAATGGAATAAATTGGATGCAAAAGCAAATGTCAGGTCTTGAATGTACTCCTTAATAGTTAGTCAAACTTAAGTTAGATCCTGAACAGAATCTTTGTTCAGTGCTACAAGCTCCTCAGGTTTACTGGAGGTTTGTTCAATAAAATCTGCATTTTGCAGTTGAGAAGTGTTAAAATGCCAGTGAGAAGGCAGAAGGGGAAGAATAAGCTGAAGATTAATGCACCGATTGTCAGATAAAGAGGACGAGGATAAAAATGCATCCATCGTGCAAGGGGCAAGAGATTTTGTAATATATAGTCTATTCTCAAAAAAGACTTGTAACAGGAAGAGAAGAAGGAAAATTCTTTCGTGGAGGGATTTAATAACGTGAAATAGTCTACAAGGTTTAGATCCATAACAAACATAATAAATCAGTAACACTCAAATACTTACAAGCAGAAGAGAGTGATATTACATTCCAGGAAAAGACAGATTAGACATCAGAGAGGAGATGGAAACAATAGCAGCAAAGTGGAGCTGTAAAGAAAACACAGTAAAGAGTACTGAAGATGTATGTCCCATGGTCCCCCCAGAGACCACGTATAATGTAGACAACAGCTCTGGATTCTCCACCCCAAACCTCCTAGTATAAATTTAACAGAAATAACTCAAAAAACTGAACTGAGGTCTCTTAAACAAATAACGTAAAATAACCAACAGGATGTGTCCACAAATGGGCGTACATAGAGCTCAGAAAACAATCCCATCCTAGCCACAACATCCACATCACAAAGGTCAAAGTAGCAAATATTCAAGAGAATATACCGTATCTGAGGACAAAATTAGCACACAGATGGATATTATACAACTGTGGTGTGAGAGAAACCCACAGCACGTGGTACACTGTCGCTGGAGCAAAGTATGCCTGTGTCCTGATCTCTCCCAACCCCCGCAACTCTCGCACCATGACAAATGAGTTTTAAAACCTTCAATGAAACCACGAGTTATCCATACATATAAAAGGCAAAGCCCTCACTGACTGACTCACTGACTGACTGACTGACACATCACTAATTCTCTAACTTTCCGTGTAGGTAGAAGGCTGAAATTTGGCAGGCTCATTCCTTAAAGCTTACTATCAAAAGTTAGGCAGGTTTCATTTCGAAATTCTATGCATAACAGTCATAACTGGAACCTACTTATGTACATATATACGGCCATAGGCTGCAGCTCAGTCGCTGTGTGAGGCGCAGTTGCGTCCCTCATCGTCACGCCTCCCATGTAATTGAGTGCCTGTCCATATAAGGCCATCCGTCAGCAGCAATCCAATAGACACGCTGCCGCTAAATATTCACGGGTGAAGGACTGTGCTTATGCAAACGAAGATGAGATGAGTCAGGGATAAACTAGTGTTTGGCACAAACTCAGCAAAAGTGCGAGAGAAACCTTTAAGTGCCGGGTCTTAGCTAACATTAAAGAAAGCCGTGGACATGGCAAGATCGCACGACATAGCACAAGCACAGCTGAGAACCTTCGATACATGTACTCCGAGCGGCTCACGTGAACCGACTGTGAACGCAGTACGCAGAGAACAAGTGAGAGCTTCAAGGAAGGCTGAACAAGAAATGCATTACACAATTGAGAAGGCAGCAAAAGAATATGAAGCGAGTGACGCATACAAGCATATTCATAAGTGCAGCTACTGCGGAAACAAAGCACGGTGTAAACCTTAAGTTTAAATTAAGTTCATAGACAGGCTGCCGCTGGCATTTGTCATGCCTACGACGAATACGATATTCGCGAGATACAAGTTTAATGAGAAGACGCAGGGTATAACTGAGACTTTTGCTCACTTTGTAACAGAGTTAAAATTGCTGTAACGGAGTTAAAATTGCTGGTGAAGGACTGTGCTTATGCAAACGAAGATGAGATGGTCAAGGACAGAATAGTGTTTGGCACAAACTCAGCAAAAGTGCGAGAGAAACTTTTAAGTACCGGGTCTGAGCTAACATTAAATAAAGCTGTGCACATTGCAAGATCGCACGAGATAGCACAAGCAAGGCTGAGAATCTTCGATGCATGTACTCCAAGCGGCTCATGTGAACTGACTTTGCAGGACTGGGAGAGGTAAATCCGTGCATACAGTGTGTGATGTCTCAGATAAAGAGGAAGACGAGCTGTTTATTGATGCAGTAAGAAAGGAACAACCCTCTGGATCTGAACAAGCCTTTGTAGACATATCAATAGGAAAGCATGGTGTAAAGCTTAAGTTTAAATTAAGTTCATAGAGACACTGCCGCTAAATATTCGCAGGCAAATCCACAACTTAATACCGGGAATGCCTGTTAAACATCTTAGATTCACGAGTACCGCTTTGGGTAGTGAACACTTCGATGAATGAAACCTGTTATCTTTACAACGGTTGACAAAAACGGAATGTAGCTTGAACACAACAAATCCTCCAAATACGAACCTGATTGAAAGAAATAATGATAATCAAATCCTTGATGACAGCAACACTCATAACAGTGACAAAACAATTACATTGACAATCATGTTACGTTATTTTTAAAATGTTTCCTTTTCTTTTTCATAACTTCTTTAACACACTACTTCTCTGCTGCAAAGCGAGGGTATTTTGCTAGTTCGTCAATATATATACGTACGCATACATATATATAAGCAAAAAAGATACAGCCAATGTGGTTAGTCATTGCTGATCAATGTTTAAGAAGATGCTGGAATGGTCTTGGAATAGCTTACATGAAGAAGTCAAAGCGACCAAGTACCAGTGGAAGAAAACATGTCCATGACCTTAAGTGCTTGTTTAGGGTCATTGTACATCTGATGCCTTCCTGGAAAGGAGATCTGAAGCATCACCAGATAAATCAAGAAAATGGAGAGGCAGAGTTGTTTAGCCTTCCTGATCACCAGAGACTTGGCCTTGCATAGAATAATCAGTGTAGAAGTATATCTTCCAGTCTTCATAGGTTACATTTTGAAGTTGACATGCCTCCTTCAGGATGGTAACTCTGTCAGAATAACAAAGCAGCTTGAATAAAATTGGACGTGGAAGTGTAGTGTCACTGTCTCTTGAATATATCCTATGTGCCTGCATCACTTCAGACCTAAAATTTGGGACAGACAGGAACCATACAGGTCATTTTTTTCAGGGAATCAAACATTTTCTCCTTCTAGGCATTTTATGGGATCCCAGTAATTCTAATGTTGTCTCACCTACTTCTATCTTCTTGTTTGGGGAGTTTCTCCTGGAGAGCTTGTGTTTCCATATGGAGGGAGCGAATTTCGGTGTCATGCTGCTCAACTTGAGTATGAACCTGCATAAAGATGGATGAGTTCCTGTTGTCCACTTCTGAGTTCAACGTTTCCCTGAAGATCCGAAAAACTACTTTGTATGGTTGCATTCAATGTAACACTTAAAACAGTGTTTTGCTCGTAGACGAAGGCCTTCAACTGGTCAACAATCGAAACTGCCCCAGCATTATCTGCCGCCATTCTGGCCTCTGCCAAATTCCTCTGGGCTTTCTTCACTGGACTTGAGTGTAGAGAAGCTACAGGTGATTCTTTCATCCTGAACAATCCATATCAACCAGCAACAAACAAGAAAGGTATGTGAGGCTTAGATAGAAATTTTTTTGATGTTAATTCATAGATAAGAGAGTAATTGTGGGGTTGGGGTGCGGAGCTCGTCTAGAACACAGCCAAACTCCACCAAGCTTCACGTGAACCCCCACACATAAAGAAGCTGAAAGATGTTTTCATTGGGCAGAGGTTATAGGTTTGCTATGTGGAATGCAAATTAATTTATTTTAAGCTGTCAATTTTAACATTATGTTGATTTGTAATACCTTTGCAGATACTTCAGACATCCATTTTTTTCTAGCTTTTTCATAAAAAATACCTTTTATCATCATACCTATATAATACATACTACAACGTGCTCAGGGATATAATTACATGCCAAGTATCAACTTGTTTAAAGGATGATTGATGAGATTTTGAAAAATAACAATCATAGTAGTGTCACTACCACTATTTTTATGCAATAGCTTTCTTAAAACAGATCCATTGAATGCTGTGCTAAAGGGTTTTACGTCTGTCAAAAATGTGCACTTTTGTTACATTTTTTGCTAAATATGATGTATCACTAAATACATTTGCATTGTCTCTTTTGTCATGTGTTATTCCATTTTGTTGGCTTTTTTATCTACTTTTCCTTGATGATCAAAATGACATTTCCTTATCTGCCTTTGCTGTTAACATGTTAACATCAGTTTCACATTATACATTTTATTTTCTCATTTCCTGATGTAAATCTATTTTTTTTATTATTATTGAAAAGTATGGTGTTAAGCTTTTGTCTCAGCTCCTTTTTCATTAAAAATTGATCTTTAGACATTTTGCTTCTATAATTTGCCAAGTATGTTTCTTTTTTTTTTACCTTTTTTTAACAATTATTGCTTGCTGCCCTGCATTGTCACACTGGACCATAAATCTTAGGTGCACACTCATATTTGACAGTTTTCAAATCCATCCTTCAGTTTAATGTATCTGCCCATTTCAGTTTCGGATCGCAACATTGTGTAAAAGGCACAGGGTACATTAGATTAACACACTCCCACAATCCTATATACCGGGTCAGTTTAGAGCCACCTGTTAACCTGCATATCACACTTGGATCTATGATAGAGTACTTGTAGCAAAGCCCAGAAACTACCTAAGCCAGGATTTATACACGCATATTGGGTTGACCAGAACTCTAAATTGTCCCAATATGGTTGTGTGCGTGCGTGTGTGTGTGCAAGTGTGTGCAGTGAAACTGAGAGAAGTTCTACCCTGGGTTGATTCCTACATTGTTCATGGTCATTTAGAGTCACCAATTCAGATAACACTTATACTTTCAGGACTGTGATAGCAAATATGAGAAAACCAAATGTGTACACATTACACCATCAGTGAGTGTGCCAATATCAAACACAGGTACTTGTTGCTGTGAGGACAAAGTTCCAAAATGTCACTGATGTTTAGAAATAAAAATGCAAAATATAAACTTACTACCTGTATATATAATGACTAGCAAAATACCCGCGCTTCATGAAGTACTGCCTTAAAATTTTTATTAAGATAAAAATTAAACCTTTTTAAACTGAGGGAAAATATACCAATAATTATTTGTTCAGGATCTCTTTGTATACCACATTGTCATTTCGGCCCTCCGGTTGTAATATGACCAAGCTGTGCGCTGAGCTTACTCCTGAGCATGCAACTTACAGTTGGCCATGTGAAAAGTAATCTTGTTTCAAATCTCACAGCTTGGATTGCTGCTGTCATAATTGGTTTGAGTTTCATGGTTTGTTTCAATTACGACAGTATTTGCAGGACTTGTGTTGAAGTGGCATTCAGCATCTGTCAAGCGTTGTAAGCATACAATCGGTTTCATTGATAACTTCACATCCAGCTTTTGAGAGTTTAAACATTCATAAACATCAAAGTGTCCACTACTGAAATCATAAACTGTGAATCTAAGATATTTAAGAGGCATTGGCGGTTGTCCAAAGGTGTAAAATATTTGGCCATTTCGGTACACTTGAAAGCGACAACTGAACAATTCAGCGGCAGCCATCAACTCACATGCTGAACCATAGGTGAAGGGCTTAAGCATTTCACTTTCATAGTGCTCCTGTGTAGTATAATTATCTCCTGTGCCGTCATCAGTCCACACCTTGAACCTGTTCCAGTCATTCAATACATAAGACACAATGTTCCTCCGGATATCAAGAGTGAGCCTGATATGGCCTTGCAATATGTAACAAAGAGAATGGAAAGGCAGGTGCCATCTCCGGGCATGGAAACCACTCAGTAAGTGACAGTTCTTTGATCGATGGTGATCACCTCGATACAAATGTTAATAGGGGTATGGTTGGAACGATAAAGGAAATAGGTACCTGAACAATGTAAAGTAAGTCTAAAATACCTACACAATAACTATAATCGTAATAAACGAACAATAAAACAGCAGAGAAGCTGTGGATTAAATAAAAAGGCTGTAGTTATCAGCAGGGAGACGTGAATACCGTGGCGAAGGAAGGAAGGGAATGAAGAGACCGGAGCGACGAACAGCCTTATATAGGCAGGCAGCCAACAACGTGGGAGGCGTTGGGATGGGGGACCAACGCCGCCTCACACGGTGACCGAGCTGCAGGCTATGGACATATATATGTACGCAAGTAGGATTCAGTTACCAAATTTCTTTAAGATGGGCCCATAAGTAACAAAGACCGTTGGAAACTTCAA
>JANRMT010062813.1:110474035-110506400 GCA_026402145.1 Polypterus bichir lapradei | reverse complement strand
GTAATAGCAGCACTCATGAATATGGTTGTATATGTCACTCGCTCGCTTCTTATTGTTTCGCTGCCTTCTCAATTATATAATGCATGTTTTCTTCAGCGCTTTTTGGAGCTCTTCCTGGTTTTCTACGTACTGCGTGATTACGTGGGAGGCGTGATGATGTTACACGAAACTCCGCCCCCACGGCTTTCGAGCTCAGCTCCATTACAGTAAATGGAGAAAAACAGCTTCCAGTTATGACCATTACGCGTAGAATTTCGAAATGAAACCTGCCCAACTTTGTAAGGAAGCTGTAAGGAATGAACCTGCCAAATTTCAGCCTTCCACCCACACGGGAAGTTGGAGAATTAGTGATGAGTCAGTTAGTGAGTGAGTGAGTGAGTGAGTCAGTGAGTCAGTGAGGGCTTTACCTTTCATTAGTATAGATAATATTTCCAACAGACAGAACAATGCCTCTGTCTTATCTCCATTAACTTTTAAAAAAGCAGTGACACAACAAGAATTAATCAAACAGTGTGCCTGGAGGAAACTCAGGTTTTGTGTGAACATAAATCTGATTGATTATAAAAATGGAATCTCTTTTCCTGCAAAGTGCCTTGAGCAATGAGGATAGATGAGATTTTTGAATTCCAATAGACAGAAATGGCTGTCTTCCAGATATACTGTATTTGACTGACACCATGCAAAAAATGCACCCACAAGGCATAAATATGACAACTGTTAACAGATTATCTTTCTTAACTCACATGCATAGGATACTACAACTCCTTGACCCTTCTTTTATTTCCAAAAAATTTCTATTTGAAAGTTTGCTTTTGTCAGGTCTTGGGTTGTGTTCCAAAAAACAATCTCTGGCCAATTACTTACATATTTTATCTTTCAAACTCTACTTTCTTTTTTCTTTTTATCTTTTTGGAAGTATACGTATTAGATGAGTCATCAGATCGATGAAACTGTTTTTGCCAATGTTCCAGAAAGTATTGTTTTAAGTCTTGCTCCTGACAATGTCTGGACAAACTTTGGCTCTTTTGTATCACATGATCCAGATGTGGGAATTGTTCATCGATTCCCACCAAGAAGGATGGATGTTTTGTACACAATTATATGCTCACAGTTGACTGGAGTGGATTTTAATGAAATATTAAAATGTTTTAAATTTCAATATTTCATTTCTCCAAAAGCATACTGATTTTTTTAAGGTGCCATAAAAAAACTGAACTGAATGAAGTTTATGTTCTCCCCATGACTATAGAGTTTCATTTCAGTGCAGAATGATAGACTGCTAGAGCTCTAATGGTTGAAAGCAGAAATTAACTACATTTCCATTGTGGACTAAGCCCTGGACACAGACAGGAAGACATGGCAAATTCACCACCACACGTTTATTTTACAGTATTGACAAAGTTCAAAGTGCACCACAAACCCCAAGATTTCCCCAAAAATCCAGGCCTCTCACACTATCTGCCTTTCTCTTCGGGACGCGTCCACTCTCTCTTCTCCTGCTTCATCCTCTCCTCACCCGACTCCAGTCTTGAATGAAGGGAGGTGGCCCCTTTTATACACACCCGGATGTGCTCCAGGTGTCTCCCGGCAATCTCCCACCAAAACGCCCCAGTGTGGCGAAAGTGCTGACTGTATCCCCGGAAGCACTCCAGGTGTCCCTGCTCCTCTTCCCCCTAGCACTTCCGGGTGTGGCGAAAGTGCTGAGGTCCAGGGCTCCAAAGGCACGGGGGCGCCCCCTGGCGGTGACCACGGGCCCCTACAGGGTTGAGCTTCCAAGCTCCCTACCCGTGGTCCCCAAAGCAACCAGTGTCGGTCACCCCCACATGGTCTAGGGAAGGCACAAGATCTCCTCCGGTCCTTCTGGGCGTCCCAGTCGGGTCGCCTCCCCAGCCGTCTCTGACACCATCAAAAGCCAAGAGTGTTTTCTCCAGCCCCTAACAACAAAATCATACTTTTTATGAATTATTTTCCTTCAATCCCAACATACATGTTGTCTGAAGAATGAAAACAATTGCTTCAACATGGATAATAAAAACAGTTAACACACACAATGGCTGATTTTTTCAGCAAATTCTCTCTCTACTGTCTCTTTCCTGTAAATGCAAGCATTTTTCATTTTTCGTATGATACACTAATACATTAATTTTAAAATCCATTCATCTATTCTTTTTGTAAGTCACTTATTTGATTGAGGGTTGGTCTTATCAGGCAGGCGTCAGCTAACCATGGTTGGAGCACCAGGTCACTGTAGGCCCACCTGTGCAAACACATCCTTCATCCTTTCATACTCACTTACTCTGGGCAAATCTAGTGGTGCCCAATAACTTGACACTCATCTCATCGGGATGTGTGAAGAAACACAACTATCCAGAAGAACACCCACAAAGACATTTCAAGAATTTGCAAACTCCACATAGGCAATACCTGGACAAAGATTCACATCCTGACCTTAACAACTTTGAGGTGCCCAGTGATAGTTGTTAAATTATCTTAATGTCTTATAATTTACGTTGAACTCTTGACTTTGTAATGGCCAGTTGATGGCATTCCAAAGTATTAATTCCACATTTAAAATATAATCATTACACACAAATTAGATAGTCATCGGGTAATGTCTGTCTCTGTGCTTTATTTTGTAAAAAGAGCTGGCTTTTGTGAAATTGGTATGAAAAAAGTAGACATAATAAACAGATGGATGTTTCTGTGGAAGTCAGAACTGTGATGTATACATCATGGATCTATGGACCTATACAGTTAGGTTTATAAATATTTGGACAGAGACAACTTTTCTCTAATTTTGGTTCTGTATATTACCACAATGAATTTTAAATGAAACAACTCAGATGCAGTTGAAGTGCAGACTTTCAGCTTTAATTCAGTGGGTTGAACAAAACGATTGCATAAAAATGTGAGGCAACTAAAGCATTTTTTTTAACACAATCCCTTAATTTCAGAGGCTCAAAAGTAATTGGACAAATTAAATAACTGGAAATAAAATGTTCATTTCTAATACTTGGTTGAAAATCCTTTGCTGGCAATGACAGCCTGAAGTCTTGAACTCATGGACATCACCAGATGCTGGGTTTCCTCCTTTATAATGCTCTACCAGGCCTTTACTGCAGCGGCTTTCAGTTGCTGTTTGTTTGTGGGCCTTTCTGTCCGAAGTTTAGTCTTCAACAAGTGAAATGCATGCTCAATTGGGTTAAGATCAGGTGACTGACTTGGCCATTCAAGAATTGTCCACTTCTTTGCTTTAATAAACTCCTGGGTTGCTTTGGCTGTGTGTTTTGGGTCATTGTCCATCTGTATCATGAAACGCCACCCAATCAATTTGACTGCATTCAGCTGTTGCCTGTTGACTTTGACAATGCATGTGGTTGGATCTGAGCAGACAGCATGTTTCTGAACACCTCAGAATTCATTCGGCTGGAAAAGAATGTTGGTAAAACATTTTTTCAAAGTATATGTTACGCTTTGACAGGAACTGAAGACAGTACTGCTGACCACAGCAATTGAATAAGGCATTTGAGCATTGTGTCGGCTTTGTTCCCTGTGAATAATAGAAAACCTCAGAATGATCCAATTTTCTTGCATAATATGAAGTGGGCTATTTACAAAAAAGTTAAGTTGACCTGAATCAAAGTATTATTTCAAAAGTTATCAAAGCTCATATATTATTGCTCAGTTTTTAGCTACATATTGAGGAGAAATGTGCAAGGCATGAATGGTAACTGCCACTGCTCTTCTTATATATGCTGTTTGATCTTGGCCTCACCTCTATATGGTCGCCCATTGACTTTAACAATGCATGTGGTTGGAGGGGCAAGGGAATTCAAAATGGAGTACAGTCTTCATTCAGTACAAATTATGGTGTTTGTTAAAGCCATGTTTATTTTTGTAGCAAATTTTTAAACAACAAACAGTCGATGAAAGAGCTTTACAAGAATGAAAGAAATTAGAACATTTGAGAAGTGCTGACAAGAACAGGCCTTCAGCACAACAAAGCTAGCCAATCCAATTCACCTAAAACCACCATAATAATATCAGATTGAGATTTGAAGGTCACTAAAGTCCTTCTGCCTGCCACACACCTTCAGAATTTATTCCATCCGTCTGTGGTTCTATGTGTGAAGAAAAACACTGTGTGTGCACAATTCACCCTTAACATGTTTGCAACTATGTGTCAATATTCTTGTTGAACTAATTTGAAATTAACAACCTGAATCAACTGTACTAACTCCTTTTATAACTTCAAAACCTTGAATCATGTCACCTCTTAATCTGTGTTTAATTGAAAACATTCATCTCATTCAGCCTCTTTTCATAGCTCACACCCTCTCAGTCCCAGAATCAGCCTAGTTTCTCTTCTCTGGACTTTTTTGAATGGTGCTATGTCTTTTTTTGTAATATGGAGACCAGATCTACACAATATTCTAGAGGAGGCCTCACCATTTCATTATAAAGCCTAAGCATGACCTCCCTTGACTTTTATTCTATACATTGTCCTATATAACCTAACATCTTATTAATCATCTTGAATTGTTCTAAACGCTGTCTTTCAAATTTCAGACCTCCCATTGTGTTTTCAAATCCTACATTTCTAATTATTACGTGTAGCACCATACATTCACTTACATAAGATTGCATCTGCCACAAATCTGCCCAAGTCTGTATTCTGACAAACTCCCTCTGTAATTTGTCAGATGTTTCTAGATTATCAACCATTCCACCTAGTATGGTACTGTATCATCAGCAAACTTATCCAGCTTGTTGTTTATATTATTACACTGATCTTTCGTATATATTAAAATAGCAGCACTGACCCTTGAAAAACACTACTCTTAACATCAACCAATTCTGATAAGGCTCCTCTAAACATATCCCTCTGCTTTCTATGTTTTAGCCAATTCTGCACCCATCTACAAAGTATGCCCATCTTTTAGTCTGATGCCAAACCTCTTATGTGGGACCTTATCAAACCTCTCTATTATAAAAAAAAAAATCTTGGGATGAGATGAGACTTTTTCAGAGAGACGAGTAGATGACAAAGTAGAACATCGTAAAGAATTCAAAAATGTTGGCGCAATACACATGCAGAGCAGGTTAGAGATAATGGAAGCATGAAAGTTCAAAAGTCTCCAAAAACTGATAGTAAATATTGCATTAGCGCAAACAAACGGAAATTATTACTCTGTGAAAAACGGAACAGCAAAAAGAGATTGAATATATTGTTCGGGTTTAAACTTTAAGTCAGAGACTTGTAGAACATCTAATTTGAAGCCCCCTAGTACTATCTAAAATCAAGATTAATAATATCATAGCCATCTCTCTTTTTGCTTTTGGCGTCTTTATAGAATTCCAGCATAATAGTAAAAGGCAAACTCCCCAACTGAACCAATGCTGACTGTTCACTAAAACAACTGTTCTTGCCATTTAATGCTTAATGTTTTTCTTAATAATAATTCTGTTCATTAATTTTCTTGCCATGTAAAGCATAATCTTTTCCTTAACATTTCTTCCATTAATTTACCTGTGATGGTTGTTAAGGTGGGTGGCGCAGTGGTAGCGCTGCTGCCTCGCAGTGAAGAGACCCGGGTGGAGGTGGCATGTTCTCCCTGTGTCTGCGTGGGTTTCCTCCAAGTGCTCCGGTTTCCTCCCACAGTCCAAAGACATGCAGGTTAGGTGGACTGGCAATTCTAAATTGTCCCAGGTGTGTGTGCCTTGCGGTGGGTTGGCGTCCTGCCTTGGATTGGTTCCTGCCTTGCACCCTGTGTTGGCTGGGATTGGCTCCAGCAGTCCCCCATGATCCATGTTTGGATTCAGCGGGTTGGAAACTGGATAGATGAATGGTTTTTAAGGTTACAGGGCTATGGTTACTTGGATCTCCTTTGTGAAAGAAACAAATTTTGTTCTCAACTACAACCTCTTTGAGTCAGAAATCAGACAGGAGGAAGCTTGCTCATGTATCATTCATTTCTCTTCGTGAAGTGGAAGCACCCATAAGGGATAGTACCCAGAGAATAAGTGTCAAAAGAATGGTCACAGAGCAAAGACAGAGACTAATTCTTATAGATAACTGAATTTACATAACATTATTGCTTACACATCGTCTAACATTTACTGTGATTGGTTCATTGTCTCACACCATTTAACATTTCACTCATACTGGTCCATTGGCTTACACACCCAAATAACATACACAATTATTCTATTACATTCTTGTTTTTCTGCATATCTCTTAAATTCAGCTCTTACCTTTTTATGGAAAACTGTGTACATGAAAACTGTCAAGTCTTGCTGGGTTCACAAACGAAGATCACATCAGCCAACACTCACCTGAAACACTCTGTCTAATCATGCTATTTCTAAGACAAATATATATATATATTTCTTCTTTAATGTACACTGCAAAAAAAAACACATCATGCACAAACTATTCTTTTGTTCTTCTTTCAGCTGCTCCTGTTAGGAGTTGCCACAGCGGATCATCTTTTTCCATATCTTTTTGTCCTCTGCATCTTGCTCTGTTACACCCATCACCTGCATGTCCTCTCTCACCACATCCATAAACCTTCACTTAGACCTCTTCCCTGGCAGCTCTATCCTTAGCATCCTTCTCCCAATATACTCAGCATCTCTCCTCTGCACATGTCCAAACCAACTCAATCTCACCTCTCTGACTTTGTCTCCCAACCATCCAACTTGAGCTGACCCTCTAATGTACTCATTTCTAATCCTATCCATCCTCATCACACTCAGTGCAAATCATAGCATCTTTAACTCTGCCACCTCCAGCTCTGTCTCCTGCTTTCTGGTCAGTGCCACCATCTCCAACCCCTATAACATACTGTAGCTGGTCTCACTACCGTCCTGTAGACCTTCCCTTTCACTCTTGCTGATACCCGTCTGTCACAAATTACTCCTGACACTCTTCTCCACGCATTCCACCCTGCCTGCACTCTCTTTTTCACCTCTCTTCCACAATCCCCATTACTCTGTACTGTTGATCTAAAGTATTTAAACTCATCCACCTTTGCCAACTGTACTCTCTGCATCCTCATCATTCCTCTGACCTCCCTCTCATTTACACACATGTATTCTGTCTTGTTCCTAATGACCTTCATTCCTCTCCTCTCTAGAGCATATCTCAACCCCTCCAGGGTCTCCTCAACCTGCTCCCTACTATCGCTACAGATCACAATGTCATCAGAAAACATCATAGTCCATGGGGACTTCTGTCTAATCTTGTCTGTCAACCTGTCCATCACAAATAAGAAAGGGCTCAGAGCCAATCCCTGATGTAATTCCACTTTCACCTTGAATGTATCCGTCACTCCTACCGCAGACCTCACCACTGTCACACTTCCCTCGTACGTATTCTGTACAACTCTTACGTACTTCTCTGCCACTCCCGACTTCTTCATACAATACCATAGCTCCTCTCGAGGCACCCTGTCATATGCTTTCTCCAGGTCCACAAAGACACAATGCATAACTTTCCCATAACTTCATGCTGTGGCTCATCAATTTTATTCCCCTGTAGTTACTGCACTCCTGCACATCCCCCTTATTCTTAAATATCGGCACCACTAAACTTCTTCTCCACTCCTCAGGCATCCTCTCACTTTCCAAGATTCCATTAAACAATCTGGTTAAAAACTCCATTGCCATCTCTCCTAAACACCTCCATGCTTCCATAAGTATGTCAACAGGACCAACGGCCTTTCCATTTTTCATCCTCTGCATAGCTGTCCTTACTTCCTAGCTCTCCTTGCTAATCCTTTGGACTTCCTGATTCACTATCTCCACATCACCCAACCTCTTCTCTCTCTCATTTTCTTCATTCATCAGCCTCTCAAAGTACTCTTTCCATCTGCTGAACACACTTTCCTCACTTGTGAGTATGTTTCCATCTTTATCCTTTATCACCCTATCCTGCTGCACATCTTTCCCACCTCGGTCCCTCTGTCTAGCAAATCGGTCCTTTACTCCTTCCTTAGTGTCCAACCTCTCATACAACTCATCATACACCAGCGTTTCTCAACATTTAAGTATTTGCGACCCGAGTTTTCAAAACAGTTTTAATCACGCCCCCCCTAACATTTTTTTGAAAGAAGCCCACTTTTACCAATTTGTTCTTTTTTAATTAATGATATATCATAGATGCATATTTTATTATACCTACTTAACTTTTATCGACATTTATCTAACTCTATATTTATTTTTCTAGTATCAGAATGTAGTTTAAGTTAATTTGCTTTGGTTTCAATAGATGTATTTTTCATATTTTTGATTCTTGTTTTCTTTTTTTTACATCTTCACACCCCCCTTTTTGTTACTTCGCGCCCCCCTAGGGGGGCCCTCCCAACAGTTTGAGAACCACTGTCATACACCTTTTCTTTAGCTTTCGCCACCTCTCTCTTCACTTGCGCCTTATCTTCTTATACTCTTGTTTACTTTCTGCATCTCTCTGACTATTACACTTCTTCTTTGCCATCCTTTTCCTTTGTATACTCTGTTGTATTTCCTCATTCCACCACCAGGTTTCCTTTTCCTCCTTCCTCTTTCCAGATGTCACACCAAGCACCCTTCTTGCTGTCACCCTTACTACATCTGCTTTAGTTTCCCAGCTGTCTGGTAACTCTTCACTGCCACCCAGTTCCTGTCTCACCTCCTCCCTAAACACAACCTTGCAGTCTTCCTTTTTCAGCCTCCACCATTTGATCCTTGGCTCTGCCCTCACTCTCTTCCTCTTCTTGATCTCCAATGTCATCCTACAGACCACTATCCTATGCTGCTTAACTACACTTTCCCCTGCCACCACTTTGCAGCCTTCAATCTCCTTCAGATCAACTCTTCTGCATAGGATGTTATCTACCTGTGTGCATCTTCCTCCACTCTTGTATGTAACCCTATGTTCCTCCCTCTTCTTAAAATATGTATTCACCACAGCTATGTCCATCCTTTCGGCAAAATTCACTATCATCTGACCTTCTTCATTCCTATCCTTGACACCATACCTATCCATCACCTCCTCGTTTCCACTGTTCCCTTTACCAACATGCCCATTGAAATCTGCTTCAATCACCACTTTCTGTCCCTTGGGTAAACTGTTCATCCATCTCACTCCAAAAATCTTCTTTCTCACCTATTGCACACCCAACTTGTGGTGCATATGCACTAACAACATTCATCATCACACCTCCAATTTCCAGCTTCATAATCATTACTCTGCCTGACCTCTTTTCACCTCCAAAACACTCTTGACATACTGTTCTTTCAGAATAACTCCTGCCCCATTTCTCCTCCCATGCACAACATGATAGAACAATTTGAATCCACCTCCAATCTACCTGGCCTTACTCCCCTTCCATTTAGTCTCTTACATGCACAATATATCAGCCTTCCTTCTCTCCATCATATCTGCTAATTCTCTCCTGTTACCTTTCATACTGCCAACATTCAAAGTTCCTACCCTCGGTTACACTCTCTTTACTTTCCTCCTCTCCTCCTGCCTCCGGACACGTCTTCCCCCATCTTCTTCTCTTTCTTTGGCCAACAGTAGCCCAATTTCCACCAGCACCCTTTTGGCTAACAGTACTGATGGCGGTCGTTGTTAACCCGGGGCTCGACCGATCTGGTATGGAAATTTGTATTGTTGTCAGCATATTGATTTGGCAAAATTTTACACCGGATGCCCTCCCTGACGTAACCCTCCCCATTTATCCAGGCTTGAGACTGGCACGAATAAACACACTGGTTTGTGCAACCCCTGTGGCTGGGTTATCATGCACAAAGTATGTTATCCTTAAACAACTATATTATTCTCTCACAATCCCATTACCCTTTTTATATAATGGCATAATGTTTTCTATTTCGCAATCCTTAGGAATTTCCCAAGTATGCAGTGACTTCCTAAAAATATCCCAAATCATGAGTTTATATACAGTATGTATTTGCTAACCTCTTAATGCACTCGAAGACAGATGTTATCTGGTCCTGGTGATGTGTTAGATTTCATCCTATTGAATCTAAGCAGTACTTTTTCCTCTACAATTTCCAAATCACTCAGTACCCCAATGGCAGTCCCTGTTACTGCTCAAAGGTTAGCTACATCTTCATGTGTGGAAACTTCAAGTTCAAAGCATTTGCTATTACAATGTCTATATACTCTTGCTTACCTTTACCATTCTTAACACTTATCATCTTCCTCTTGATTTTTTTTATTACTAAAATATTGAAAGAATCTCTTTGGGTCATCTTTCACCTTTTCTACAGTACTTCTCTCTAATCATCTTTTAGCCTTTCTAATGGTGTTTTTAACTTTTGCTCTCATAGGCCTTACAGTTAGCACTGCTGTTATTAGTCTTACACACCTTAAATGGCCGTTTTTTTTGGTTTTTTTTTGCAGATTTTTTTTTTTTTATTTACCCAATGACAGATTAATAGAAGGATCAGGACACAATAAATTAAAATAAAAAAAAAATAAAGGAAATAAGAACTGACACTTATCTAAGAAGAATTCATGCAAGTGTGTAATCGTAATACCGAAAATAACATTAAAGAAGCAACAACACAGTTGAATACAATCTTAACATGACCTAAAATCAAATTTAGTACTATTTATTATAAAGAATGAACTGCTCTTGATTTTTGAAGATTCTGCTTTGTGAATACTTCCAAAAACTATTTTTTTCCCTTTATTTTGACCTAGTGTCTGTTTTTGATTTACTTTTATTGGATTGCATATTGTTTAAACAATGCTCATTTTTCATCTGCATAATCATGGTTTATCTCGCTACTCTTCATTGTATCAAACAACATTCTCAGTTTGGCTTACACTGTCAGGCAAGCACTAAGAATATAGAGAGAAGACACAACAAAAAATGTTTTTAGCCCACAGCTGAAAAACTAAAAACAGGCATTTGGTCAAAACATGGGAAAGCAAGAACAATAACTACTGTTCAAAATCCATCCTTATGTACTGTGTATTATGGGGAGCACACACTTCCTGAAAAAGTTTTCTTTTATTTTGCAGGCTCATATAACTGCTATAACTTTCCAGTAGGTTCAGACTATGTAGTTTGGAGGAAAGTTTCAGTGGCTGGATGGCAATGCTTATGGAATATGAGATATTAAACCAATGGATGGAGGCTGCTGGATGGATTAAGCAGGTTAACTTGTATAAGATGTCTTTTGTAAATTGCCTTGGATTAATAAATAATAACTCTCTGTACTCACTTTATCCACTTCAGGGTTATTCAGACCGGAGCTTCAGATATAGGTTAGGAACAAATCTAGATAAGCATTAAAACACTAAAAGGAATCCAATATTGTGAAAAAGGCAAAAGAATTGCAAATAAACGCCAAATAATTCATAGTACAATACTAGATGGCTTTCAAAGAAGTACCATTAAAAGAGTGTTGGGAATGATGGGGTCTGTGTTGTTTACATTTTCAATTTAAGATTCCCTTCATTTTTGTGAATGCTGTCCTTGGACCTTCACCATTGATAGTCTTGGCCTCAAATGTTGCAGGAATGACTGAATTGTCCACCTCTCTCAGTTTAAACTCTGTTTTCTGCTTGGATAGCTCAGTTTGCATATAGCTAAAGGACAATTCCTCCTTTGAATCTGGTGCCTCAGTCAGACCTCAACTTATGACATCTTTTCAGAAATGAAATTCCAGAATGCACTAAAGAAAATTTCTTGGTTCAGGATTACTGCTTGAGAAATCGTTCCTTTAATGGACCCCTACCTAAAAAACAAATTCTTCTGTACTTACATCTATCCCAGACATAGCAAAGAAAGAATAACTGAGGAGAAATTGGAACTTAGCTTAACTTTCAATTGTAGTATAACATCTTGAAACAAGCAAAGCAAAATATCATCATAGTCATCATTATCATCATCAGAAGAGACTTTGATTCACTTCAGTGAAAGACACGATACCTCAGCAAATCTCTCATCGAGTGTTCAAGTCCAGTGGCCCTTTAGTTGTTTCTGGTTGTTGTTGCTTTTGTAAAAAGCATCCAAATAGCTGATCAGTGACTGTGAAGTGTTGAAAAAGGGGGTGGCAGCTGTTCCATAAATTCAAGCTATTATTAATCCAAACAATTCTATACATTTTCTTGAATTAAAAACTCTTAATTTGTTAGAAACAGGTAAATAACAGCTGCTCACCCAAACTCCCTTCCTTCCCCTTCTCATCCTGCTTCCTTAGAACAGTTGGCCAAGTTCTTATTTTAAAGTGTGGTCTGGAATTAAGCTCATTCTTTGTCTCTTAAAAATGCTTTTGCCCTTGTTGCCTGTCTTATATTGTGTTTAAAATCATTCTCTTTGATTTAATAATGAACAGGTTTTAAGCAGAATGTTTTTTCTCTTTCACAAGCTAAGAACTTTTATATACAGTATGTAGATATAAATCTAAGTTACTAAACAAATATGTTGTACTTTCTAAAATCAGCTTAATTCAATTCAAGGGTGTGAGTGGCTTAAGTTTATCCTGTCAGCTGTAGGCACAAGTCCAATGTAGTGCACACTGGGAGTTATTACTCACATTTTTGGAATATGGGAACAAAACTAGAATACCTCAAGGAAAATATTATGCAGAAACAATGATTACAATGATTACAAATTCTATACAGAAAACAACTGTGTTTGGGATTCAAACTCCAAAGGGTTGATTCTGTACCACTGTGACACCCCTTAAACTAATAAACTGTTATTATATATTTCAAAAATAGCTAAAATGGAATACCCATGTTTGTTCAATCATTTAAGGTGAAAATCACAAAAAAAAAATTCTTTTTACTGATTATTTGAATGTTTTTTTGGCTTTCTCTAGTTGTCCTACACTTAAAGAAGATACACCACATTTTCTCATTGTGTCTCTCCACTGTAACAGTAAATGACTTGAAGCAGCTTACATCTGTAGAGTAAAAAACAGGCTGGAACAGACAAAGATTAGATGGCAGAAAACAGGCCATGTCAGTAGGCTTACTTCTGCCCTGTCACTTGTTACATTCCACACATTTGTGCTGATACCAGAAATGAAATCCTACAAAGAGTTTCTCTGGTCAAAGTCTTAATGAACATCTGAGTAATAGGATTTTAGCATCCAGTACAGTGTATTGTGTTCACATACATGCAAAACTTCATAAAAAGCAGCTCAAACTTCTATGCTTGATTGGTGAAAAAACCCACATATAAACAGATTATGATTTTGTTTATATAGATATATTATTATTATTACTATTTTGCAGGCTAGAATCTTTTGCCAATTAGTGTTTATGACAAGTTGGCACCCTTGATAACAACCTTTATATAATATGGAACCTTTCCATAGTAAACGCTGTTCTTAGGTACCTTACAAATGCCAAACTATTACTAAAATGATTATAGCTGGAGCAGTAAGTCAAAAGTGATAGATTACGTTGTTAACCTTTTTGTTTAAACTTTCATGGGATAACTGCTAGACCTTACTGCCAGCTGCTGTTTCTCAGTCTGCTCTGCGATATAAACATCAGCAATCTTAGAAAACATATTTTTCCTTTTACTATAAAAAATGATCTGTCTCAATCAGTGGTGCTCATATTTATAGGACAATCACTCAACACATCCTTTCTTCCTTCATAAATATTTATTTTGGCAATACATCTGTCCAGTCACCCCTCATACAGCAATGTGTTCTCAGGACAGTAGACACGATTATGAGCTGAAAACCAAACTCCTTCCATATGTGCATTGGAAGACAATATAATAAAAGACTGCAGTTACCAGGACAAACATTTAATTCTGTTATTGCAATTAAGAGGACTCTAAAAGCTGTTCAAAACTAGGTCCACTTAGCATATCAGTAGTTTCTTTTCTAAAGCATCTGCCAGAAAGATCCCAATGTATGAAATTGCCCTGCCTCTTCCCAAATTCAAATTTATTTTTCATTTTACAGCCTGAGGAAAGTATGATTTTCCAAGTGTGACAATCACACTATATTATATAGGACATACAGTACATTATGTGCTTGTTGAGTAAACAGTGTTATATATTTTGTATTGCTGTTGCAGGTAACACTTTTGGGTTGTTTAATATTGAATGTTGTGTTGTGTTCTGATGTTACTTTTGTTAGACAAAGTGATAAAAGGTTCAATTCAATATAAGCATCACTGAGATAATATCAATGTATGTATGCCAAATCTAAAATTATTAGTGATGCCTGCTTCATGACTCTTCTGAACTTTGTGTGCAATGCATTTAGCACAAAATTGGCCATGGTTTGCAAATGGAGAGGATTTGTATTTCCTGAATCCAGTGATATTTATGTAGTGTGTGCAGTGAATGGGGCTGTACAGTCACTAAGGGGGAAATATGACAGATATTTTGGTTGAGTATGTTTGTCATATTACAAGAAAATGTTGTTAAAATGGAGTTAAATGTGATTTTATTTATTTGCTATTCAATTGTAAATCCTGCTTCATTATTCTTCATTTTCATTTCTTTTATGGTACTGTTTGAGTAGACATGATAACTGTGGCTATTGACACACAGAATGCTTTTATAGGTATTTACTATTAAAAAATTTTGAAAGGTCAGGAGGGAAAATGATATTTGATAATGCTTTCTGCATT
This sequence comes from Polypterus bichir lapradei, assembly GCA_026402145.1. NCBI lineage: Eukaryota > Metazoa > Chordata > Cladistia > Polypteriformes > Polypteridae > Polypterus > Polypterus bichir. Next base: position 110,491,774 of record JANRMT010062813.1, on the reverse strand, counting down.
ATGGCCTCATACAATGTAAATTTTATAAAATGACACAAAAACACAGATAAAGATTTGGGGTACCACCTTGGTAACCCCATATAAATTGACAATTTGAAAAGTGTAAATGCGCAATTTGCTGTGGTGATGTCTTTACAGACATGAGTCCAAATAGAACCCAAATGCATAGCTGGTTTGCCGGTTTATGAAGGAAGATGGTAGGAATGGGCCGGTCCATGAGGACGAACACTGGAGATGACGTTGGTGATGGTAGGGCTGTCAATCAGCCATTCTGCAGAATTAGAAAGAGAGAAAGGATCAGAGAACAGTGCCAGCCCCTGGCTCAGTGGGTAATTGCATTTACTAAAGCCCATAAGCTGTCTCGTATGTGTACAATGTGTATATATTAAAATGAGTCAAAACACTATGAATGTGAGTCAAATTAACAGCTAATCAAAACAAAAATATGTAAACTGAAAAGAATTCAGAATGGTATAATGATCTTAAATAAGAGCAGCAAAAACCAGTGAACAGTAGAACTATGCATTTAGCAATTTGGACGGAATAAGAGTATTAAAGAGCATATGAAAATTCTTTACCAAGGAACTGCTCTAAATTAATTAAAAAAAAATAACAACACCCCTATTTTGAAATTCTGACAACAGTGTGAAAATATCACATCAGAACTGTTTAACATACTTCCGTATAACATTAGTAATCCATCCATCCATCCATTATCTAACCCGCTATATCCCAACACAGGGTCATGGGGGTCTGCTGGAGCTAATCCCAGCTAACACAGGGCACAAGGGAGGAACAAACTAGAGTTTGTGACACTCCCAAGTGGCCAAACAAATTTGATTCATGACCCCAGTCTAATACCTTATGACGAAGGTTTGGAGAAACAAAATAACCACCTTTTAGAAATGTGACAGTAGGAGGCTTAGTAGACTGAGCGTCTCGAATCAGTGTTTCTAAATTGCGTGATGGAGCTGTGACATATGCCAAATGTGAGTTTTTAAATCTTCAGGAAAAAGACAAAATGTCATTATGTCCAGGAACATCCCTGAATATATAACTGGCAAATGAATGAGAAACCACCAGAGCATTTGTTACCCAAAGGGCATTACCCAGTATTCATAACGCCCATTAGTAGCGTTAAGTGCAGTTTTCCATTCATCTATTTTCCTTATCCTAATCAAATTATGTACACCTCTTAGAAACAATGGTGGAGCCCATCACTTGAATTAAGAAGAGATGAGATAAGTGGAAGAGGGTAATTGTTCTTTGCTACAATTTGGTTTAGCTCTCAATAGACAATGCATGGTCTCAACATCCCATCCTTTTTCATGATGAAGGATTTTGAAGGAAGCCTGTCACCACTTAACTGCACAAAAGAGCAATAAATCACTTCTGTAATCTCTTTTTAATCTATTCCTCCATAGCTTCACTTTCTGGATGGTTTAATGGACAGATTTTAAACTTGGGGAAGGGTGTGTTAGGTGAAAGATCAATGGTACCATCACATTCACGATGTGGGGGGAGTCCCTGTGAAAGGCTCTTTCTAAAAACATTGTGTTAATCAAAATATTCCTTTGGTTGGAGGATAATCTATGCACAAATAATAGGGTCTGTACCTGAATATCAAGGCATTCTTCCTTACATTTTATACCCCAGTTATTAATTTCTTGTCTTCCCAAACCAATCCATTACAGAATTATGTTTATGTTTATCCTTAGAAGACCAAAGATAAGCTGAGAGATGGAGGATGGAATAATGAAACAAATATAAGGAGATATTTCAGCGACCCGTTAACAATTGCTTTCCAATCCACTGAAATGACCACCAGTTTAATTTTTAAAGGTATAGGACTGACTCCTAGATCTTTTGACAATGAGGCACTAATAAAATTCTCTGTTCCTCCATAATTCCTCATCGTTTTTCACTAATGTTGGCACCATAAATAAATTCTGACAGAAAAGTTGGGTGTCTAATTTTGCCTTCCAGTACTAAATGAGAGGTTAGATGGCCGCATTTCCCATGAATCAATTTCCTCTTTAAGTTCTCTACTTTGTTTTGTGGCAGCACACTTTGTTTCAAGAAATCCTCCCCTTTTTCCTTTAAGTGTATTTGTTTCTTTTGCTAAAATCTATTTGACCGAACATCTTTACTTAGTGCTCAGAGGTGATTTCTGCCACCTGCCCTCACAGACCATCAACCTCTCTGTTTAATTATTTTAAATCAGAAAACTCCTGTTCTTTCTCGGTGTCAGCTCATGGTGATCTGAGAGCATAAACCCCAGAACTGGCACCTATATTATTTTTTAGCCTCAGTAAAGCCTGGAAAACATTCCAAAGAAACAATGATAAATCCAATAAATGGCATGAGATTTAAGACTGAGCAGGTAGATTTTAGATCTAGTGTACGACTGGAACACTGCATGTTGTTTTGGTCTCCATATTACAAGGACAATACAGCAGAAAAAGTGTGAGTAAGAGCTGCTGCGCTACTTCCAGAACTATGGAGAACAAACTATTAGAAACGACAGGAGAACCTGAATTTTTTTAGCTTAATACATGTTGATTAACAAGTGGTATGATAGTGGAGGGCACATTGGTTCAATATTTTGCATTACTGCCTTACATTTCCAGGATGGAGGCTTTCAATACAAGTCCCATCACTGCAAGGAATTTGCTGTTATCTTCATGTTTGTATTCTCAATAAGATGATGGTGAGGGGACTGTAAAATGATCCTCTGTAAGTGAGGGTGGCTGCATGATCGAGTATGACCTATGGTAGCCTGGAGTACCACTAACTCTTGGCTTGTTTATCTGTCCCAATGTTGCCAAAAGAGATTTTGGCTTTCAGCAAGAGTGTTCAGATAGCAGCAGCCTGTGGCAAAACTGAGGTAAACACAAGGGCCAGACATGGAGTCCTAACCCATATCTGACAATGCTATTCCATGAATGCATGAGAACTTTCATCCCTACAACCACAGTCTGCTTGAGGGCTGTTAAAATAGGCAAACAGACATTTTCATAATGTGGGAAATCCAATCTCCACTGCAGGGCAATATATAACAGAACATAAACTGGAAATAAAGTGACTGGATCTGTCTCTCTATTATAGTGATACTTTTATGCATAAATGAATCTATACAAATTAATGAATCAATACAATCTACTTTAATCTATATAATTTAATCCCCCTTTGTAAATATGGGCATGGGTAAATATCAGTCATCTATTTCTCATACAACTGTGCATAATCATCTTTAATTAAAGTTCAGTTTCATTCACACTGCTTGTCTCCTTATCTCCTGTTTGCCAAGCTTTACAAATCTAAATGAAAGTTGCCACTTGTCAGCTTTTTATCATTTCACTAAAGTATATTCCTTTGAGGGCGGCACAGTGGCACAGTGGGTAGCACTGCTGCCTCGCAGTTAGGAGACCTTGGTTCGCTTCCCATTTCTGGGTTCTCCCTATGTCTGCGTGGGTTTCCTCCGGGTACTTTGGTTTCCTCCCACAGTCCACAGACATGCAGGTTAGGTGCATTGGCAATTCTAAATTGTCCCTAGTTTGTGGTGTGTGTGTGTGTGTGTGCACCCTGCGGTGGGCTGGTGCCCTGCCTGGGGTTTGTTTCCTGCCTTGCGCCCTGTGTTGGCTGGGATTGGCTCCAGCAGACCCCCGTGACCCTGTAGTTAGGATATATGGATGGATGGATATTCCTTTGATGCATTAAGTAGTCAGTGCACTCCCCCAAAACTCTCCAACACAGGACAGTAAAGTGCGAAGCAGAATGTCTGGTTTGTGGGTCTGGCCATGGAGCTCAGCGTTTGGGGTTTGCACAGAGCTTCTAGAAGAGTGGTTCTCAAGCTCGGTCCTGGGGACCCCTTGTGGCTACAGGTTTTTGCTCCAACTAATTTCTGTTTTTAATTGGACTGCCAGCCTAATCAAGTGATCCATTTTATCCAGTTTGTGTTTTGCTGTTAATGTAAAAATTACGAAATTAAGTTATGAATTTTTTTTTATAAAAAAGCAGCTATATGAGATTTTTTTTTAAACTTTTTAACAATATTTTCATCGTGATTTTCATTGTTCTTTTCCAGGTTTTCTGGTTTTTTAATCCATTATCTACTAATTAGTAGGTCTGACGCTAAACTAGTTGCAGCTTTACATCATTCAGAATTGTTTTCCCAAGTGTCTGCTCTGCTTCTTTTTAATTGTCATTATTAGAATACAAGGAAAGAAGCAAAATACACAGAAAAAAGTTCAAAATAATAGAAAAAATAAGATACTGAAAAAATAAATACTTCTAAATATGTTATAAATGTAAAAACGATACTATTGTGCATTTCTGAATGTGGAATAAGAGAAGAGAAAAAAGACCAGCTAATTAAATGAGAACAATTATTATCACTGATTGTGAATCTGGTTGGAACAAAAGCCTGCAGCCACAGAGGGTCCCCAGGACTGAGTCTGAGAACCCCTGTTCTAGACACTCACCTCAGGCACTTGTTTGGCCACCCATAAGAAAAACTTCTTCGAGTAAGAAAAAATTGATTTGGGCAATTTGCTGCAAAAGGCTTGGTCTTCAACATTGTTGGTCCAGTATTAGCAGAATTCCTAATTAAGTGCCTATTGTGGAAGATTGGAAGGACACTTGAAATGTTGAGGAAGTTTTGGGATGTTAGCCAAGTCATCTCTTTTAATCCCAACATACATACATTTAAACAAAAAAAACATTTGATGGCATATACAGAGGTCTTTAGTGGGAATCATACAGGTCGTCTTTGGGAGCTCTGCGCTGTTAGCAGTTCAAGTACGATATGACATGCCATTCTCTGGGGCATCTGTTCTTTTGTAGGCCATTATGAGTAGAGTCAATTGCCCTAAGTGGGCATCTTGTTACTACTGTTGATGACAAAAGTAATTGCACCCCATCTTATCCTGGGGTTGTATTGCTTACCTTTAATAAACCTGGAAGGTGATCCTCCCATGTGCACACGTGACATGATATGAAATCTCATTCATACCTTTCACTTTTGTAAATTTCATTTCTGACGCTCACTCCTTAAGCTCACACTTCTCCTCTCATGTTATTTTAATACTACTTTTGCAGCCCCTTGCTGTCTCACATGGACACCTATCCCCTTATGTAAAGCTACTTGTTCTTGGATGATGATCTTCAGACTGTGGCTCTGCCTGTGTGGACTTTGCATGTTTATCTGTATCTTCATGTATTTTCCTCTGGGTACAGTTTTCCTCCTATATTCCAAAGCCATGCATGTTAAATTTATTGTAGACTTTTAAAGTGGCAAAGTGTGGGTGTGAGCATGTGTGGTCCACTATGGACTTTCTCCCCATCCAAAGGTGACTATCAGCTTGATCCCAGTGCTGCAGGTCCTCCACAAGATGAATGGATGGATTACTATACGGTTCCTTTGTATATGACTTTACACACATGATATGTAATTTACTTTTTCATCAACCAAGGGAACACAACATCCACAAAAAGAAATGCTGAGGCACCAACTAGGTCACCCCTTTTAATAATTGCGAAGTCCCAAAATAAATGGGAAATTAGACAAATACCTGTAGACAGTGCAAATAATCACAAAGAAACTAAAGAAAAGTAGCCAAGCAAGACTGAGGGTGGTTTAAGGCTCTGAAGACCACTTGATATTCAGGTAGGAGCTCTCTCTGGAATAAGATTATCCCTGCCAGGAACACCTCGGCTTTATACCACCTGGACCAGAAGGGGCGGAGTTAATTGCCCTCATTGGGTTGTGGGAGAAAGAAAAGCTGATACCATCAGCAACAGTGCCCCCTCGTGTCCCATAGTTGGTAGGTTGGTAGTGTTTATCTCTGATGAGCCTAAAAGACAAGCTTAAGTGCACATATGTGACAACTTTCACATTTTATTGTTATACAGTATTGAAACAATGGATTTAATTTTTTTTTACATTAATCCACATATCAGGGCTTTTAATGTCACTATGTAGTACTAGGGTGTTCTACCATGTTAGCCATTATGAATGTAGAGAAAAGCCAAGCAAAATGACACCTTTTATTGGCTAACTAAAAAGATTACAATATGCAAGCTTTCGAGGCAACTCAGGCCCCTTCTTCAGGCAAGATGTAATCTAAACTCAATATGAAAACAGATCCCTGCAAAATGGTCCAAATTAATTATTAATATAAAACACAATAAATAATTGGTTACTTAAGTATTCGCACCCTTTAATGTGACACCTGAACTATCACTGGTGTAGCCAATTGGTTTTAGAAGTCGCATGATTAGTTTAATGGAGACCACCTGTATGATGTTTCAATTAATTGTAGTGTAAATGCACCTCATCCTGAAGGTCGAACTTGAGCTGAGCCAGTATTGTGGCCTAACTTGCACAAAGAAGTCAAAAGAACATTCCAAGCAGCTCTGTGAAAAGGAGATTGAAAAGCACAAGTAAGAGGATGGAGACAAGAAAATATCCAAGTCGCTGAACATCCTATTGAAGTTCAGGCAAATCAATCATTAAGAAAGGAAAAGAGTATGGCACAGCTGTAAATCTGTCTAGAGCAGTCCATCCACAAAAACTGAGTGATCATGCAAGAAAGCATAATGAAGGGGGACATTAAGAGCCCTGAGAACTCTGGAGGACTTATAAGCTACAGTGACTGAGACTGGGGAGACTCAGCAGGCAGCTGTTGCCTGGGTGTTTCATTAGTTGCAGCTTTATGGGAGAGTGGCAATTAAACACACATGACATGTCAGGAAGTCAGCCGGTAGAAAGGTCTATGGTCTGAAGAGGCTAAAATCAAGCTTTTAGTTGATCTGATTAAATGCCATGTTTGGTTTAATCAAAATATAAAAGAGATACATCTCAACAGTAGGCTTTGGAAGGTTTGCGAGAGTAGAGGGTGAAGTGAATGCAGTGACATACAGAGGAATTCTGCATTTACATTTGATACAGTCTGCAAGAAACCTGTGCCTTGGGAGATTTATTTTCTAGGAAGAAAACAACTCCTAACATAAAGCCAAAGTTACACAGGGATAGCTAAAAAACAGCAAAGCTGATTGTCCCCAAACTTCCCATGCAACCTGACTGAGGTTCAGCAATTTTGAAAAGAAGAATTAGGAAAATATGGCAGTTTCCAGATGTGCAAAGCTGACAAAGAGACAGGCCTGTGCACAGGCTCAAGGCTGTCATGGCTGCCAAAGGTGCATCTACTAAATTCTGACTTGAATGGGTGAATAATTATGTGATCAATTACTTTGTATTTTATATTTGTTATGAGTTTAGTCCACTTTGCAGAGATCTGTTTTCACTTTTACATTAAAGATTGGTTTTCTTTGATCAGTCAAAAAAAAACAAAAAAACAAATGAAATCCAATGTGATTCAATGTTGAATAACAATAAAAATGTGAAAACTTTCAGAGGCGGTGAGTACTTTTTATAGGTACGGTAAGACTGCAGTCCTTTTATCTTTGCTATCTGATGCTTGCCTATGGAGGTCCAGCTGTTATCCTCCTGCTGTATCACACACATATGCACAAATGCCAACAGTCAAGCAGTGAAATAATCAGTGAAGCTGTATTGCAGATAAACAGAAAACTTTGGATCACTGAATGGAGGTGGACCTTTGAATGCACAGCACCATGGAAACCTGTGACATGGCAGGAGCAATAAAGTCTGGGAATTCACTAAAAGTCGTAAAAGTCTGCTAGTGGGATGCATTGCTGTGATAATAAAGGGGAAACACACAAAGCATCTCAGATGGTGACTACTAGGATCTTCTGTTATAGATTTCTGAAGAGATAGGATGCCGTTTCTTCCTTTGCTGTCTTGTGAGTTATGGTTTTTCAGGCATCTTGCAGCATGCATGAGGGAGAGGAGTATGCTGGAGAGCTTTCTTGCTCCTGCTGTCAGCAGTATTTTGACATGCTCCGGCTTCTGCCCTGTTCTCACAGCTTGTGCGAGCCCTGCTTACTGAAGCTAAACACAGCCAGCCGCCTGCAATGTCACCTCCGTCCGTGGACTTGCTGCATTTTTTGTCCAAGCTGTCATGTGAATGTTGAGCTTCCTTGTCTCAGCTACACTGGTATCCTAAACACCTTGCCAGTAAACTATAGCATAAAGGTGGAAGCAGAGCAGTGCAGCGCTGCCGAAGAAAACGGTAACCATCGTTTGGTCTGCAAGAGTGGCTTTGAACTGCTAGAAGAGGTCAATCTGCTCAGTTTGGAGGATTCTAGACAGGTGATGTCTCTTTCACCTCATTTAAGTTGAAAATTTAAAAATACGGAGGCATGGGAGCTGCCAAGGAAGAAACAATAAGCATGAGACAAAATGAGCAAAGAAGTTTACACAGTGCAGCAAGGAAAAGGGAATGCCAAACATGTCAAGCAATTGCCAGGTCGTATGAAGAGAGCCTACTGTAAAGTGCAGACCTGAGCCAGAAGTGCCTTGGCATTTGTGAATGTGACAGACGACATGAACTGTATGTAACCGTGAGGATTTTTGCTTAAGATTTGCAGATGAAAGTAGGTGTATATGAGCATGCATTTGAATGGCTGTGTTTATGTAGGCTGTTTGTGCATCTACATGAATTAGTGTAAGTTTATTTGTGTCAATGACAAGGTTACGTTGTAAAAGTTAAGAGAGCTGAAAGAGCTTTATTAATACAGAAATAACAGTACAGTTTTAGCACACAATCAAAATGCAAGCAGTTTTTTATCTGGTGCTCACAGGTGCTTGTCTTGAAGGTCTTGTTTGTTTCTTAACAGAAAAGGATTATGATAGCTGACCAGAAGCCCTTGCAAGAGGCCATGGCAGCACAGGAGCAGCCATCCAACTTTGGGAAGGAAACCACACAAACAGAGGCACACACATCTTCATCTCCATCAGCAAGGTTGACAAATGGTCAGTGGAATGTTCCTTGTTGTTAGTTCTTTCTGCATTAATAACAAATAATAATGAATTTAATTTATATATTGTCTTTCCAATGCACATCAAAAAACACTAACAAAAAAGATAGTTCTTTACTGCTAAAAACAAGCATGGTCAAGAGGATTATGGCAAGCAAATCCTGTCTGGTTTGGGCATCTGATAATGATGCCTCTATGACACCTCCCTGTGGAAGTTTTACAGGCATGACCAGCTGGGTGTAGATCCTGAGGAAGACCCAGGGCTTACTGGGAGGATTATATATCCTAGATGACCTGGGAATGCCTTGGATTCCCACAGTATGAGTTGGCAGTGTTTCTGGGGAAAAGCACATATGGGCCTTTCTGCTAAGACTGTTGCCCCCATGATCCAGTCTCAGATAAGCAATGGAAAATGAATGAGTGAGTCCTGTCTTCCTCATGAGAATTCAAGCAGTATGCACTCTTTAGTTATGGACTTTTATAAACATCCGACACTACTGAGTCTTTAAATGAAGGCATGGGCATATGTTTGGCACTAGGCCTAATAAACACATGGCCTCAGGCAGTTCTTTGTATTTATTTATGTATATATTCATGTGTTATTCTACTTTCATTCATTAATACAAAATGATTTTCAGTTTTTTTCTTTGAAATTAAGAACAATAAAGTGCAACACAGAAGTCTCATGATGTCCCTACTTTGAAGAATAAATGTGACAAGGCATGTGTGTGAGCAAAAAAGTGATATTTCTTATTACATATATTGCATTTGTTTATGATAAGCAGGTCCCAGAAACACATTTCAGAGAGGAGACTCCGATCTGTCAGAGGAGGAGATGGAAAAATCACTGCAAGGTAACCAAATCTGGGGGAAAACGGGGAGAAGTAAAACAAAAGATGAACACAAGCTCATTAATGTTACACTCGTAGAACCAGAGGGTTTAGACTTGGGCTCACTAAAACAACAATATTGATTTCTAAAGCACATTTTCATACACAGGATTAGTGCCATAAAAGATTTTAAATAAATAGTTATAAGCAAAGAAAAAACAATTTAAAATTAGGGCAAAAACAAATAAATAACATACAAAAATATTTAAATAATGCACATTTTACATATGGTAGATATATAATTAGTAGAGAAGTAAAGGCCATATATATAAATTGTTTTTTAACAGAAAAATAAAACTCCAGTTAAGCTGGAGGGAAAAAAAACACTTTAATATACATTTTACCTTCTTATATAGTTCATCATTAATTTTTAGGCATCGTCTTAGAAGATTCGAGACAGTGGGTCTCTTGAGAAGTTGGGGTATCTGCTTTCATTCTGACATCACAGGCAGCTGCACAGGACTTTGATCAGGTGGTGGTGGCACAGAACACCATCATAGAAGAACCAGAAAAAAAAAACAAACTAAATTAAAGATTAACAATTGTTGCAAATCCATTATTGTTGCATATCTAGTTTTTTAAGAGCAGTAATAAAATGTAGTTATGAAAAGGTCAAATTAAAAAGTTTTTTAGGAGTTTTTTTTTAAAGGCTCCACAATACGAGTCTGGCATATCTCTATTAGTGAATTAATCCAGGTTTTTGGTAGCAAAGGCCTTCTCGCCACTTGTATTATGCTTGGCTCTTTGAATAATTAGCAGACCACCATTAAAGAATCTAAAGTTACATCTTGGAATGTAGAAGGACAAACATTCTAAAATATAAGAAGAACTTATACTATATAAGTTTACTTAAAGCTTTACATACCTTTAGTAGTATTTTAAAGTCAATTCTGAAGGACATGGATAACCAATGTAACGATGCTAAGAGTGGTGAAATGTGCTCAGATTTTCATTTTTTGGTTAAGATTCTTGCTGCTGCATTCTGGACTAACTACAACCAATTGATATCTTTCTTAGGTAGTCCATTTAGCAGTTCACTACAGTAATCTAATTGACTAAAAACTTCTTCTTCTTTCGATTGCTCCCGTTAGGGGTTGCCACAGCGGATCATCTTCTTCCATATCTTTCTGTTCTCTGCATCTTGTTCTGTTACACCCATCACCTGCATGTCCCCTTTCACCACATCCATAAACCTTCACTTAGGCCTTCCTCTTTTTCTCTTGCCTGGCAGCTCTATCCTTAGCATCCTTCTCCCAATATACTCAGCATCTCTCCTCTGCACATGTCCAAACCAACCCAATCTCACCTCTCTGACTTTGTCTCCCAACTGTCCAACTTGAGCTGACCCTCTAATGTACTTATTTCTAATCCTATCCATCCTTGTCACACCCAATGCAAGTCTTAGCATCTTTAACTCTGCCACCTCCAGCTCTGTCTCCTGCTTTCTGGTCAGTGCCACCGTCTCCAACCCATATAACATTGCTGGTCTCACTACCGTCCTGTAGACCTTCCCTTTCACTCTTGCTAATACCCATCTGTCACAAATTACTGCTGACACTCTTCTCCACCCATTCCACCCTGCCTGCACTCTCTTGTTCAATTCTCTTGCACAATCCCCATTCCTCTGTACTGCTGATCCTAAGTATTTAAACTCATCCACCTTCGCCAACTCTACTCCCTGCATCCTCACCATTCCACTGACCTCCCTCTCATTTACACACATGTATTCTGTCTTTTTCCTACGGACCTTCATTCCTCTCCTCTCTAAAGCATATCTCTACCTCTCCAGGGTCTCCTCAACCTGCTCCCTACTATCGCTAAAGATCACAATGTCATCAGCAAACATCATAGTCCATGGGGTCTCCTGTCTAATCTTGTCTGTCAACCTGTCCATCACCATTGCAAATAAGAAAGGGCTCAGAGCTGATCCCTAATGTAATTCGTCCCCACATAAATCAAAGTCATCCAGATGATCTGGATCTGCATAATTAGATCTGGACCACCCTGTATTGTTGTCCGCATATTGATTTGACAAAATTTAACCCCAGATGCCCTTCCTGACATAACCCCCCCTATTTATCCGGGCTTGGGACAGGCACAAAGAAACACACTGGTTTGTGCATCCACTGTGGCTGGGTTTAATTGACTAAAAACAAAAGCATGAATTAATTTCTCAGCATCTTGCAATGTTATAAGAGGTCTAACTTTTGCAAAGTTCTTAAGATGGAAAAAAATGCATTCCTGGTAATCTGGTCAATGTTTGATTTAACGTTTAGGTCAGAGTCCATGATTTCACCAAAATTCTTTACTCCTGCCTTGATTTTTAATGCTAAAGGATCAAATTTATTTAAAATACCCTCATTGCTTCAGTGTTTACCATCTACTAAGATTTTAGTTTTTCCCTTATTTAGCTTGAGGAAATTACTACTCATCTATTCCAAAATACAAGACAGACATGCAGTCAGAGAGCCCAGAGTGTCAGGGTCATCAGGTGCTACAGATAAATTAAGCAGCATGTCCTCTGCATAAGTGTGGTAGTTCACCTTGTGCTTTGGAATAATCTGACCTAATGGTAGCATGTAGATTGAAAATAATAGTGAGCCTAGAATAGTTCCTTGTGGTACACCATTTTCAATATCATGGATCACTGAACTAAAATCACCACAACTGAAAAAGGATTTTCTACCTGTTAAATAAGACTGAAGAAAGTTTAAAACACTGCCAGAGAGGCGCACCCATTGACTGCATTAACACGTAATGACGTAAATGACGTAAGTCATTTACAGTTCCTGTACTGTGATTTGTTCTAAATCTGACCAAAATTTATTCAGAATAGAATGTTTATTTAAATAGTCATTTGACTGCTGAAAAACTAAATTTTCTAGAATTTATCTTAATGAAGGCTGGTTAGAAATAGGTCTAAAGTTGTCAGGTCGACAGAGAAGTCAAAATTATTTTTCTTGAGTTGTGGTTTAACAACTGGAGTCTTTAAAAAAATGAATGGTATCTAATGATGAGTTAATTAATGACAAGTACACTGTCAATTAGCAAATCAGAAACTTCTCTGAAAAATACTATTGGGACTGGATGAAGGACACAAGTGGAGAATTTTAGCTGAGAAATTAATCAAGATTTTATTTTATTGAAGGAATTTAATTCTGAAAGAAGAGCATGCTGTGGTTCAAAATGATTAATTTTTAAGGAATACATTTTATTAAATGTAATGTTTATTTTTTGTTTACAAATTGTGGCCAAAGTTTTGGTAGAGGTTTTCAGGAGGCACTTCATTGGCTGAACTGGATTTAGAAGGCAATTAATGATGGAAAATAAAACTCCTGTGTTTCATGCATAATCATCTATAGTTTTGGAAAAATCGGACCACCTCTCAAGATGGACTGCTTTGTTTTACTCAGCTATAGGTCCCTTTAATATTTCATAGTGTATTGTTAATTCAGTCTTCCTCACTTTATACTCAACTCTGGTGCATTTTCTTTTAATATCTGACACTGTCTGTGTTTTCTAAGTTACTTTAGTACTGTAGTATTTCTTTACATTTTTTTCTGGGATTACTTGTCGTGGGAAGCTCTCACCATACATTTAATATATTCCACATTGTTGATAACATTGCTGGTTTTGCTGTGATTGTTCAGAATATTAGCAAACCTAAATGCTTCACAAGCATCAAAATAATGTTTTTAACAATACGCTGCTCTTTATTTCTAGTTTTCATAACTTCTGTGTTAAACAGATTGCAGAAATGGTAAGAAACACCAACATCCAAGACCTGCCTCATGTCAACTTTTTTTTTTTTTTTTTTTTATTAATTTTATTACAATCCATACAAAGCAATCAAGTTTTTACAAAGAGAAAAATTAAGAACAGATCAATCCCCACCCCTGAGAGAGAGAGCAAGCCAAATGGCGTTAAATTTAAGGCTTGTAAACATACGTAAATTAATAAATTCTCTGTGCCTTATGAACTTATTTTAAAATATTACTGATTAGATCCTGCCATGTTTTGAAAAAAGTCTGTACGGATCCTCTAACTGAGTATTTGATTTTTTCCAACTTCAAATAATATAACACATCGGTTTCCCACTGACTTAAAAGAGGAGAGTTTGGGTTCTTCCAGTTTATGAGAATAAGTCTACGTGCCAAAAGTGTAGTGAATGCAATCACAATTTGTTTGTCTTTCTCCACTTTAAACCCATCTGGAAGAACACCAAACACAGCTGTTAATGGGTTTGGAGGGATTGTAAGTCCAAGGCTATCTGAAAGGTAATTAAAAATGTTTGTCCAGAATAATGTTAATTTGGTGCAGGACCAGAACATGTGACCTAGTGAGGCTGGGACTTGGTTGCAACGTTTGCAGGTTGGATCATGCCCTGGAAACATTTTGGAGAGTTTTAGTCAAGACAGATGTGCTCGATATATAATTTTGAGTTGTATGATTGTATGCTTTGGGCATATGGAGCTCGAGTGAATTCTCTGCATTGCTACTTTCCACTCCTTTTCTGATATATTAATTGAAAGATCTTTTTCCCAGTGTCTTCTTGGATCTTTGAAAGGGAGGGATTGTAAAATGATTTTATATATTGTAGAAATGGAGTCTAAGTCCTTGAGATTGAGCAATATTTTTTCCAGCATGGATGAGGGTGCAAGATGAGGAAAATCTGGAAGGTTTTGTTTAACAAAGTTTCTGATTTGAAGATAGTGAAAGAAATGTGTAGCTGGAATGTTAAATTTGGAATGTAATTGCTCATAGGATGCAAAGATGTTGTCTATATAAAGATCTCTAAGCAAGTTAATTCCAAATTTTTTCCATATATTAAAAACTGCATATGTTTGTGAAGGTTAAAAGAGGTGGTTCTCTTGCAGAGGTGCCACAGATAGAAGCTTCTTCATCTTAAAATGCTTTCTACATTGGTTCCAGATTCTAAGTGAGTGGAGCATAATTGGGTTATTAGTATATTGCCAATAACGTGTGTTTATTGGAGCACAGAGCAAGGAATACAAAGAAGTAGTGCAGGATTTTACTTCTATTGCGGACCAAGCTTGTGTATGTTCTTCTATTTGTGTCCAGGTTCTTATCGCCTGTATATTTGCTGCCCAGTAATAAAACTGGAAGTTAGGTAGAGCCATGCCGCCTTCTGCCTTTTGTCTTTGTAAGGTCGCTCTTTTGATGCGTGGATGTTTTGAATTCCAAATAAATGAGGTTATTGTCGAATCTAATTGCCTAAAAAATGATTTATTAATATATATTGGGATGTTTTGAAATAAAAAAAGGAGTTTAGGAAGAATATTCATCTTAACAGTGTTAATTCTTCCAGCTAGTGTGAGATGAAGGGTTGACCATCTATGCAAGTCTTGTTTAATTTTTTCCATGCAAACGGCAAAATTTTGTTGATATAGAGCTTTGTTTACTTGTGATGTTTACCCCTAGGTATTTAAACTGTTCTGCAATGATAAAAGATAGGGTATCTAATCTAATATTATATGCTTGAGAGTTCACTGGAAAGAGTACACTTTTATTCAGATTAATTCTGAGACCAGAGATCTTTTGAAATTCTGTGAGTGCTGCTAAGACTGCAGGCACAGAATTTTCTGGGTCTGATATATACAGTACCATGTGATCTGCATATAATGAGATTTTCTGTTCCAGTCCTTCTCTGCTAATCCCCTTTATCTGATCAGTATTTCGACAATGTATTGCCAGTGGTTCAATGGCAATCGCAAACAGCAGCGGTGACAAGGGGCATCCTTGTCTAGTGCCACGTTCTAGTTTAAAGTAGTCTGAGCAAATGTTGTTGATGCAAACTGAAGCTTCTGGGTTAGTATACAGTAATTTAATCCATGCACAGATGTTTGGGCCAAACCCAAACTTCTCCAATATAGTAAAAAGGTATTTCCATTCAATCATGTCGAATGCTTTTTCTGCATCCAATGATAATAATATTTCTGGGGTGTTTGATTTAGTTGGTGAGTATATTACATTAAACAGGCGTCGAAGATTGGAAGATAAGTGCCGGCCCCTAATAAATCCAGTTTGGTCTTGTGATATTACCGAGGGGAGCACTTTCTCCATCCTTCTGGCTAAGATTTTAGAGAGTATTTTAACGTCATTATTCAGAAGTGAAATTGGTCTGTATGATGCACATTGTAATAAGTCCTTATTTTGTTTTGGAAAGACAGTGATTAGTGCTTGGCGAAAGGTTTGTGGAAGAGATTGGTTATCTCTGGCTTCTGTAAATGTTGCTAATAAGAGGGGGGCTAGCTGAGCGGAGAATTTCTTGTAAAATTCTGCAGGGTAACCATCAGGGCCTGCTGCTTTCCCGCCTTGGAGTGATTTTATAGCATCTAGTAATTCCGATAACGTCAGAGGTTTATCAAGTTCCTCCGCACTAAAAGCATCTATTTGTGGTATCTGTAATGTATCCAGAAATGCATTAGATTGTGTATTGTCTTCCTTAAACTCAGTAGTATATAGGGATTTATAGTAGTCTCTGAAAGTGTGCATTATATTTTGGTGTTCGACGATTTTATCTCCGTTCGTGCTAGTGATTACCGAGATTGCGTTGCGCACTTCTTGCTTGTGAATTTGTTTAGCTAAAAGCTTATTAGCTTTCTCCCCATGTTCATAGTAATGATGTCTGGATTTGTAAATTAGTTGTTCAGTTTCTTTAGTTGTCAAGAGGTTTAATTCCGAATGTAGAGCCTGCCTTCTCCTATGTAGAGTCTCGCTTGGTAGTCTGGCATGTTCTTCATCTATTTTAGTAATTTCGCTTTTTATCTCTGCTATTTTCTTGGCCTCGGATTTATTTCTGTGGGAAAGATATGAGATAATCTGTCCTCTTAAGAAGGCCTTAAGAGTTTCCCAGAGTATTCCTGCAGAGATCTCGGGGGATGTATTTGTCTCTAGAAAGAATTTGATTTGTTTGGATATAAATTCAGTACAATTCTCATCAGCTAATAGAAGCGGGTTGAGGCGCCATCTGCGGGGTGAGTGCTTGGGGCTTAGTAATTTTAGCTCCAAGATCATAGGTGCATGGTCAGAAATAACAATAGCATCGTATTTGCAAGATTTAATCTTAGGCAAGAAGTTATTGTCTATAAAGAAGTAATCGATCCTTGAGTAACAATGATGTACTGGTGAGTAGAAAGAATATGTTCTTGAATTTGGGTTTAAAAACCTCCAGGGGTCTGATAAGTTGTAGTCAGTTATAAACTTTGTAATTATTTTTGCAGTATTAGATGCCGTTCCCCCTGTGGAGGAAGTCCTATCTAAAAGTGGATTTAGAACACAATTAAAGTCCCCAGCCATTATAACTTTATGAGTGTTCAGATTGAGAATGGATGCAAATAAATTTTGTATAAATTCCTTATCATCAACATTAGGTGCATAAACATTTATCAAGATCATTTTACAGTTAGATAAGTCTCCCATAACCATTACATATCTCCCTTCAGGATCCAATACTACATCTGATGCTACAAATGGAACAGTTCTATGTATGAGAATTCCCACACCTCTAGTTTTCTTCGTAAAGCTAGAATGGAACATTTGGCCAGTCCAGTCTTTTTGCAGCCGGAACTGATCCTTGCTTATTAAGTGAGTTTCCTGTAAAAATACTATTTTAGCATTTAGACCTGTTAGGTGAGAGAGTACTTTCTTTCTCTTTAATTCGTGATTCAGGTCTTTAACATTCCAGCTTACGAAGTTAACTGTCCCATCATGGAGACACTGATTCTGAGTTTTTGATGTCATTTTATAGTCTTATTATAATTATAAAGACTGAGAGGATAGATTAGGTATAGATCAGGCCTGCTCTCTTTCTCTCCCCCCCTTAACCCCCCCCCTCCCTTTTTGCCTCCCCAAGTGAGGCTAAAACCCACTTCACACAGTCCCAGTCCTCTGACATACCCAGAGACAGAGTACGTCCAAAGCA
>JANRMT010062813.1:110430363-110467290 GCA_026402145.1 Polypterus bichir lapradei | reverse complement strand
TATCTATCTATCTATCTATCTATCTATCTATCTATCTATCTATCTATCTATCTATCTATCTATCTATCTATCTATCTAAGCAAGCTCTGTTTCTCATACTAACATTCAGGTTTGCCCTATGGGTACAGCTCACCATGACATGGAAGTCCAAACTTCTTATCCAGTTCAGGGATACACAAAGTTGATATCTGTCCCTGCAGCACTGGGCACAAAGCAGAAATCTAAATGTGTCACTGTCTCTTCCAGGATACACTCATGCACATGTTTACAGTTCCTCATACTGGTCCATCATCTGCAGTAAAATAATTAACATTTGTTGTACTATCACATAAATTGACAATGACATTCTTCTCTTTCCTGCAGCAAATGCCTTGGTTGTACCTCACCCTCACTTCCTAACTTCTCCTTTGACGCCGATGTAGCCATTTAGTGTTTCACAGCTGACACTCACTCTAACTGTATCAATATTTTTGTCCTGTAGGTCTGTCATTCAGGCTCGATCTTAGCACTGTACCTCCATCACTGCAGATTTCACCATCAGGCCTGACATTGACACACATTGACAACGCTGAGCCAACAAGTAGTCCTAGAAGACATCAGAAGAGCACAGAGCTGAAGGCCAGTGGCAGTGCAGAACTGTCTTCTTGTACACTGTGGGTTCTGGCAGACATCAGCATTGCAAAGGGCCTTTGCTACTGGGAGGTGGATGTCTACAATAGTGTCTCCTATCGAATTGGTGAGTAAGCTGTGATACACAATCCTTCAAAGTCAGTATATCCTTTGGTTTACTTTGGCATTTTCAACCAAATTTTAAGTGCTCCTTTTGTGAAACTACATTCACGAGTGAGAGAAAATGCATCCCAGCTGCAAACTTTGAAAAGAAAGCAACCACCATTTGGAATCACACAAAATAGTGTACACTGTGGTCATTAAGGCTACAGAAGTGTATCACAGCAACCCTGCAGTCTTACTTCTTTATGAGAGAAAGGCATGCCCCTTTCCCAATCGGTTAATAATAAATATGTCACCACCACCTGTTCCAGTAAGGCTGCACATTTTTTAGGTGGAAGATGGCTGTCTGTATACTTGCTATTGGGTATGTCTTGCAGCCTCCTTGATTACTTCCTCCACTAACTGCATTTGCCGTCTCTTGGAGCCCCTGGCAGCGTCCCGACCTTTGCTGAGTAGTACAGAAACCTTCAGGTGGCCACTGTCACTAGCTCTGACACGTGTCCCTCCAGTTGAATGGTTTCTAATGTAATGACAATTTGGAGAGACACCTAGGGGGTATTGAAATTCAAGCACAATTGCTGCTTTTTACATATACTGTAGGGCAAGTATTGTGACAAGATTAAAATTTGAATTTTGAGTATTCAATATGTTTTAGACATCGGTGAACACAATCTGACCATGTTAGGAGTGATTTCTTCTTTTGTGTGTGTGAGAAGATGGAAGTCTGTGGACTCAAAAATAAATTACAAATTAATAGCAGAAGCTGGTTGAATTTAAGCAAAATTGCTATAATAGATTTAGCTATATTAAGATAATGATATTGCATTTTTGCACAGCTATGGCAGGGAAATGTAATTGTTGTCAAAGTGATGGGATTCTTCCATTTCATTTCACAAAGTAGAATATTAGCCGGTAACAATTTATTGAAAAAATCACAGCTTTACGTGGGGGAAAATCATGTATAGACATATGTCATTTTTAGTCATTTATTTTAGCAATTGCTTTGCATTAAGTTAATTAAGTTAAGAGATGACTCTAAACTAGTGCAGTGTAAGAGAGGGTGCTTTACAGACAGGGGCACAATATGGGGCCCATAGTGGCGAGGGACCATATATACCCTTGCTGTCCCCCAGTCATGGCAGAATTAAGTATAGCATTCTGTGTACAAGGAGGTACATCACTACTGGGCCAAAAAAATCTTGCATGCTCACCTTGAAATAGCTTATTACGCCTTGGCCTAGAGTGGGCTAGTGCCCCATCCAGGGTCAATTTCTGCCATGCACTCAACAATGCCAGGATAATCTCATATCGTGGTGACCTCTAATACCGGCATTTGGAATAAGGGGACCAAGAAAATAGAAAAAGTCATAATGTGCAATGCTGCACAATTTATATTGTGTCCAGAGCATTTTGCCAATGGGTAGGACTGTGAATATGGTGGTCCCTAGTTACAAACTGATGTGAGCAATGACAGTTGTGTGAGGCAGGACTGCAACTTGACAGATGTGTCCATGACTGAGCAATTATGTTCTGGATGCTAATAAAGGGCTAATAAAGATGCCCTAATCATAGGCCATCCCTCCTCCACTCTGGCTTAAAAAATACATCCAGAGTGACAATTCTGCATTATTCTGCCATCTTTGTCTCAAAGATTGTGAAACAAGGATTAGACTCCTCTATTATTTCAAGTGAGTGTTGAGAAGGAGACAGAGAGAACGTTAACAGGAGGTAAAGAAGTGTGCACCACATCACCCAACACCTTCAAGGCTGATGGTAATTAGTGCCTTTGGAAGCTCAAGCAACGCTCATTTTAAGAGGCAAGATAATTCAATTTACTTATAAACAAAACAATTACAGAAGCAGGATATGCATAATATACAAAAGACAACAAAGAAGCGGCACAAAATTGCAGCTGCTTAATCCCTTGGCTCTCTCTACAAGAATACAAAATCTTTGAAGCGTTCAGATTCTCTTTGTTTCTTGGCCAAAGAATTAACTTTTGTATCAGTCTTATTTAAGAACTGGCAACTGGATGATGTTCTTATAACTCCTTTATGATTTGCTTTTGGCAGCAATGAGTCCCATTTCTTTAACAGATTTTGTAGGTTAAAATTCAAAATCATAGACTCAGAGTTGAACATCTTGCCACTCAACACAACTTAACCTGGCATCACAGCATGCCAGCTTCTCAAGTGCGCTGCAGACACAGCTCTGCTATAAGAAAAAAAGATATGGTTTTCTCTATTGAATTATGGGACAAAAAAAGAAAAAAAAATCTTCTTTCCAATTTTAGACATATACAGAAACTCATTAACAGTTTGCTGCAAAAGAGCAGCTTTAGCTATCATGCACTAACACAAACGGTAGAAAAATATTTCTGCTTGTCCAGTTTCTGTCATCATCTCCTGGTTTGGACATAATCCTCTTTTTCAAAATCATAAGGCATATGGCAAAGTGGTGTTAACACAATTGCAAGCTCAGCATTGTATGCCTGTCATAGCTTTTTTCTGTGATCTCAAAAAACGAATTCTTTTCTAGTTAACTTCAATTGTTCGTTGAATATCACTGATCAGATGACCCCTCAATTCAGCGTGGTATCTTTTTGTCATTGGAGTTCATCTCCATGCTCTTGACCACACATACCATGTGCCTCTTGTCTCAGATTTGCCTCCCACATTCAGTTGCTTGGCAACTATAATTGCATAGTACTTACCTGAGGCTCATTTAAGGTGACCAGCTTCATTATCTAAACAGTTTGTTGCTCAGTCATTTTTGCATAAAATGTCTAGTACCTTTTTGTTTATGTAGAGTTGCTTTCTGAGTGTCTGTTACATTCTTAACTTTGTTTTTACCTATTGTAATAGAATTCAAAAACAAAGATGAAGGTTTTGGGCATGTGAGTAATCCCCTCATATTGTAAGGCAGAAGATATGGCAAAGATTCGCAAAAAAAACAACACAAGCAGTCAGCTGTCATATGCTGGTGACAGAGCAGAATCTTCCTAGATGTGAGTCTTCTTTCACACTGACTGGTCCTGAGTGTTTTATGAGGCAGAAGGAGGTCTTGTTTCTAGAAGTATTTCGCCCCGTGGATGGGAAAGGGAAAGGCATGAGCCTGAAAGCCCCACAACTCAAGGTGGTATTACAAGTACTATACAAGCCCTGAAACTGTCCTCTAATCACACGTACGTGACACATCCAGTGCCCAAACCCTTTGGATCAGGTGACCCAAACTGAGAGGTCATGGACATTAGAAACAGCATCAGCATTGGTATAAAGTGATTCAGGATATGAACATTTGAATAGATGAAGGTCCAAAACCCACCAAGCGACAAGGGGATTTAATTCTTTGTGGGTGGCCATCCACCGAAGAGGGGCATGTTCAGTAACAAGAGTGAACTCCTGACCCAGAAGGATGTACCTTTGCTACTGTATTGCCCACTTAATTGCCAGAGTTTCCCACTCTCTTACCGCATGCCTCATCTCGTGGTCCAAAAGTTGCTGCTGGCTCAGTTATATCATTGGGGGGTGGGGGAGGTTCAGCATCGTTCATACTTTAGTTCAGCATGGCACCCAAGCCTCTGAAATTAAGACAGATGCTGAGACCGTGGCCTGTTTTAAGTCACGTAATGCACCCTCCATTTGTTTATGTCATACCATAATATTAGGAGCACATGTTTTATTCAGATTTGAAACGAATGTATCCCTCTTAGAGAACGGAGGTACAAACTGGTGATAGTACCCCGCTAAACCTAAGAAACCCGGGATTTGCTGCATGGTTCTCAGACAGGACCAACTCTGAATGGCATTCGTTTTTGAACATTGTGGGTGTTTTGTTCCACTGATCCAATGGGCCAAATATTTTGCATCCATTAACTCAAAAAAATTTTCTTGGGATTTATATAGAGCTAATCAATGGAGGACAGCCAAAAAGTGCACCACACGCTTCTCCAAAGTACCAGAACAGATGATGATGTCATCCAAATAGAAGGCACTAAAGGAATTATGGGGCCTGAGAAATTTATGCACCAGACGTTGGAAAATAGCTGGCACGCATACAAACCAAACGGAAGGACATGACATTGCCAATGTCTACTAGGGGTACTAAATGCAGTCTTCTCCTTGGTAGATTCCATTAAAGGAATTTGCAAATAGTTTTTGGTAATGTCATATATGGTCAGGAAACAAGCTGCTCTGAGCCACTCAAGGCACTGGATATGCTTCAAAACAGGAAACCTGGTTAAGCCGAAGGAAGCTGTGTAAAGTCTGGCCTTGGTATGAGAATTATGGGGATAGACCAGAGACTGAAACTAGCGCCAGCATTCTTTGGATCTACTTCTGCTCTTTTTGCCTCTGGAAGTCAGTATGGACGTTCCCTGACAATCACCCCAGGTTCCATAACAATGTCATGTGCAACCAGTATGGTATATCTACACTGACTGCAAAAGCAAAGCATGCATGTCACATTTGCAGTTCAAGACAAATGCTTGTCTCTTTTATTCAGTTGTGGTAAACTCTGTGTTTTCCACTGCATGCTTTGCTATTTTGTTTTTGGAAACAACAGGTTTTGTCACTCATAATAACACTGCTAAACATGTTAATTTACAGAAAGATCAGTCGCAACTTCAAGTCGCCCCTGTTTCTGTTCATCTATCAAGATTTGAGACACAAAGGTGACCCTATATGGCTGTTCCAAGAATTAAATTGTCACACCTCGTATGTCATGAGCTGGACTAAGGATGCAGTATTATAACTTCAGCAATAGCTTTCAATATGACATTCAGGCTTCTAACAAGTCAGGTTGTTGCAATATGAAAATGTCTCATGTGAATCATATAGTTCACCCTTAGAAACAGAGCGGGCATGGAACTAGTCCTATTCTGAGGGAGCTAAAGATGGGGCAACACCCCAGCATCAAAGGATAAAGGATAAAAATCAACTTTCTACTTTACTGGCCAGACCTTAATGGTTAGGTCATGGCTGTTTCCCACCAGATAACAACCTGCTATCTGTTTGACAGAGTTTGGCATTAAAGGTTGCAAAGGCATTCACTTGAAATAAAAAAATACTAAGTGTATTAGCTCACTGAAATGTAAGTAGAGATTTTTCTTACAAACATAGAAAATTTCTGCTCTGCAGTCTGATAACCTGGCTGAAGGAGTATTGTGCTACAGCAAAGGAAAAGCAGGATTGCAGGCTAATTGTACAAGGTCATCATTTGAAAGAAGCAATTCATGGCTACTAGGCAAAGTGGAGATTCCTTTAGGGTCTTTGCTACATTTGATTACACTGCTGACTACCTAAAGAGACTGTAATGGCATTCGGTCATTGTCTAATTAAAATTGTGTATAATTTATTATATGCATGTTTATGTGTTTTTTATTTTTTATTTTGTTTAATGCTGCATCAATAAAATGTACATGCAGTTAATGCAGTTGTATGTTTGATAAGGCCTCAAACACATTTGTAGGTAACAATAATGAGTTGTTTTTTTAAATATGTAATTAATATAGCTTAAATTTCTGATGACTTCCTTCTTAAATATAGAGGTCAGACATATTCCAATCCATTGATTCCTAATGAGAGCTGCAGGAGATGGAGCCAATCTTTAGGGGCACATCTATAGGAAAAATCCACACAGACAACATCCCAGTATGGGACTCAAGCCCTGGACATGAGATCTGTGACCCCTGCACTACCATGACACCCACATGTAGAGCTGGACTGCTCACAATATTTCTATGTGATCTGGCCACAGCTGATGTGGATGTATTTTATGCTCTCTAGTACTTCTGTTTTTCAGAAAAACGCATTGCAACAGTGTTGAAAAGTGACTACAAATTCTGGGAATGGACAGTAATTAGACAAGCAATTTCCTCATATCTTCCTAACTGAATCATTTCTTATGTTCATATGGCCTTGACTGCACTGCAGCTGTCTCATGATACTGTTCAGGTAGCCTTGACATTTGTCTCAGGTCCCTCACCTTTAATGGAAATTAGCCTGACTAGTTGACCAGGAAGAAAAATCTCACCAAATTTTTACATTTTGGCAATTTCTTCCCTTTTCTTGTGTCTTTATGTTTTTAACATAGTTGACAGAAATGCCCTACAGCAGGGGTGTCAAACTCCAGGCCTGGAGGGCCGCTGTGGCTGCAGGTTTTCATTCTGACCCTTTTCCTAATCATTGACCAGTTTTTGCTTTTAATTAACTCCTTTTCCCTTCATTTTAATAGCCCTGTTTTTAAGGATTCGGTCCTCTGAATTGATTTTTTTATTCATGAAATGGCAGCCAAACAGAAATGAGACGTGAAACAAGCCAACAGATGAGCAGCTAAACTGGGATTTCAAACTCCAACCAATTTCACTCCAACCAATCTATTCTAATGAGAAGCTGATTCTTGCTGTTATTTTAATTAAGCCTGTTATTTAATTTTGTGGTCTGTTGCTGCTCCAAAACTGCTTCCAAAACTGTTGATTTTCTGTTCGTCAAAATGTTTTGGTGACCTGAGAGATCAACCTTACTGAGACCTTCACGTTTCTTTATTTTCATATATTGTGTGATGGGCACAGGTCAGCTGGTCATGTGGCAGCTCGTTTTGTGTTTCATTATTGTTTGGCTTATAATTAAAAAAAGAGACAACTAAGGGGCCTGAGACAAGTTAATTAAAACTAAAGCAAAAGAAGTTAATTATCAGCAAAAACTGGTCACTAATGAAGAAGAGGGTTAGAATGAAAACCTGCAGCCACTGCGGCCCTCCAGGCCTGGAGTTCGACACCTGTGCCCTACAGTTTCTGTATCTCCAGTCTACTAGTGACCACAACATGACCTTCCTCTTAGACTTTGTCTCCAGGTGGAAATATGGCTTTTACAGAAGCACTTTAAATAGATAAATAAATACACACACTTTGGTCTAAACACACACAAATGACTATAAAGCAAGAGAATTAAAAAGAAAGAAAAGTCCTGCCTTAGCTGTCACAGTCACAGTGAGGCATTAGGCAGATGTTTTGCTGTTGGTATTCTTTAGTGTTAGTATGTCATGGAGAAGATGAGCAGCATTGTGCAGAATAGCAATCAGTTTTCTTTTAAAATTCTCCTTTGCTGCTACCAGGGGGTCCAGAGTGTGTCCTGTAACTGAGTTTGCTCGTTTAATTATCTTGTTGATTCAGTGGGCCTCTCTTGAAGTGATGTTACCAGCTCAGCACAACACAGCATAGAAAATCACACTGGCCATTACATAGTCATAGAAGATGTGAAGGATGTCACTTTCCAAATTAAAGGAACACAGTCTCCTAAGGAAAAAGAGCCTGATCTGCCCTTTCTTAAATGAGAGTGTTATGAGACCAGTCCAACCTGTCATTAATGGGGACCTCCAAGTACTTTTAGGAGTGGACCACCTCTACATCTACTCCTTGAATAGTGACTGGACACAAAGGCACTTTGCTGCAGCAAAAGTTAATAACTTATTTCTTGGTTTTGCTGATGTTAAGATGAAGATAATTCTCTTTGCACCAAGAAACACATTTCTCCACCTGACTCCTGTACTTTGTTTCATCCCCTATATCAATAATAATAATTATCAATAATAATTCATTTTTAATTTTCAATACACTTTATAAGTGCAGAATCATCTGAGAATTTCTGAAAATGACATGACCTGGTGTTATATTTAAAGTATGAAGTGTACAGAGTGAAGAGAAATGGAGACAGGACTGTTTCTTGTGGTGCTCCAGTGTTGCTCATATCTGTGTCATAAACACAGTCTTTGAATCTCACCAACTGCAGTCTGCCCAACAGGTAATCTATTATCCAGGACACCACAGGCTCATCCACCTCCATATTGTGAAGTTTACCCTTTAATGGGGATGGTTAGGTAGTACTGAAGGCTCTGGAAAAATCAAAAAACACAATCCTTACAGTGCTGCCATCTTTGTTCATGTGAGAATAAGCTTTGTGGAGGAGATGGATAATTGCATCCTCCACTCCAATCTTTATCAGATAGGCAAACTGCAGTGGGTCCAGGTGGTCTACCACAAGAGTACTGATGTAGTCCAGGACCAGCCTCTCAAGGGTCTTCATAATGTGAGACGCAAGTGCACTGGTCTGTAGTCATTAAGTGAAGAGGCGCCTGCCTTCTTTGGAATAGCGACATTGTAGGATGTTTTCCACAGCAGTGGTGCTTTCTGAAGCCTTCGGGACAGACTGAATATGTGATAGAGGACACCACAAAGTTAGTCAGCACAGGATTTAGGAACTCAAGGACCGACTCCATCTCGTCCCGCAGCTTTTTCTGTGTGCAGCTTCCTCAGTTGTCCCCTTACTTGGTCTTCAGATATGGACAGTCCATACTGATGGTCAAAGGCGGACTTGTCACTGGCCACTCCAGTTGATGTGGTAGGAGCCGTTGATTTAGTAGGGATTGTTTGCGGAGTTTGGTCATTGGAAGAAAGTGGCAGTGGGAAGGACAATCTATTTAAAAAATTAGTTCAGGGAGTTAGCTTTGTCCACATCTCTTTTTAGCACCTGAACACTCCAGCTTCAGCACCCTCTTTCTGAAGGGTTATGATAAATCTAAGTGTTGTGGCCTTTTGACAGCGTTGTGGTTGTTGGTTTATGAACTTATTATTGTTTTACATCTACTGCACATCAACCAAGTTCACTTTTAGATTTCTTCTTCCTTGAATAAGGTAGCTGGGACAGTTTAACATGCTTGTAGACTTTTACGCCAACTGTGTGTAGACTCTTTAGTACTGCAACAAGTCTTATGTGCACAGGCCTATCTTGGTGGTGAGTTTAAGGTCATTAACTCCACGCTAGTTCTGGGTACGTCTTTGTCTTGTATATCTGACAGGGATCTGACATTGTGCTATCACTTCTTTATAGGACCTACGAGTCCAGCATTACCACTGTTAACCCTCTAATTTACACTGGAATCAAGTCTCCTAGTGTTTCCAGTTAGTCCTTTTAACCTCTACTATAGTTTGCCTAACTGTGATGTTGTAGGTCAATGCTTACATTTGACAGCATTTTTCTCTCTCATTCTCTGTCCTTCTAAAGGAGTGTGCACAAAGGATAGGCAGCGTTCCTGGTGGCTGCAACGAGAAGGAATCCACTTTGTGGCTCTCTACGATGGAGACAAGGAGGAGATCAAGTCAATTCCTCCTTGCATGAAGACCCTAGGAGTCTGTCTGAACCATACAGGGGGCACCCTTAGCTTCCATAACACACTGGAGCAAGAGCACCTTGTCACCCTGCCGACAAACTTTGGAGCAGCAGTTACTCCAGCTATTGCACTGTGTCAAGGCAAGCTGATAATCCATTGTGGAATTCCAGTGCCTGATTATGTTTTTACTGATTGCCAATCTCCCTACAGAGAAGTCCAAGGTGCTGGCAAACGTTGGAGAAAAGATGTCCCCTTTCAACCAGTCATCTCCCTTATCCAGAGGTTTGAAGAGCTTGCCACCACTGATTCAGATTGTGCTTTTGGCTCCTAACATTCAGTACAGTAAACCCCAAATCTAGAACAATAATAAGTTAAGGAGTTCCAGAACAAGTGCTAGATAAGATCCTCAATTATGTGTGAGAAATGATGCAATGGCAGTTTCTACAGACTTTTATTTGTGTTGTTCTTCCTGAAGGACAGAAGTCACTGCCAAGGTGGCAGGGTAGTTAGTACAGCTGCCTCCTGGCTACAGAGTCCAAATGCTGGCCC
This sequence comes from Polypterus bichir lapradei, assembly GCA_026402145.1. Taxonomy (NCBI): domain Eukaryota; kingdom Metazoa; phylum Chordata; class Cladistia; order Polypteriformes; family Polypteridae; genus Polypterus; species Polypterus bichir. The sequence continues at coordinate 110,456,844 of JANRMT010062813.1, read as the reverse complement.
AGTTATAGTTTATAGTTTGTACATTCTCCACTTGTTTGTGTGCGTGTTCTCTTTTTCCTCTGAGTATTCCTGTTCATCCCACTCGTCCCAACGGCACGTGTGTTAAATTAACTTGCAACTGTAGCCCAACCTGGTATGAGTGATTATGAATGTGTGCTTGAGTGTGTCCTGCGCTGGTTCCTGTCTTACTGCTAATGCTGCTGGAATAGGAGCAACTCTGAATGTGAATGACAGCCTTAAGCAATGGATGGGAGGAACTGTCATTACAAAACCATCAGAATGCTTGAACTCTACACATACATAGCAAATGACTGAGGGATTCAAACCCAGAATGTTGTGTCTGTGAGGTAGAGGAAGAAAAATGATGAATATAATTGTAGAGAGTCATCAAGAGTCGCAAAATTAACTTTCCGGGTCATAGGAACAAAAGTTTAAAACAAAATTTCATAAAAATATGGTGGGAAAGTAGATTTAATTCAGCCATGAGGCATAGACACTTGAGCCAATTTTGTTTTTGCAACCCAAATACAATTCTATGGAGATGGAGAGTGTCACAGCAGATTGATGAAACTTTTTATTTGAATCTTTTATTTATATTTTATTCATTCAGTTCATTTAATTTTACATACATTCTCTTTGAGCACCTTTTTAAATGAACACTAAACTTTTTTATTTGTATTATCAGTGTTCAGTTTTACATTGAGTTGTCTTCTGCGTTTAATAACAGGATGCCTCAAGCTGTGGTGGCTAGAAAATCTGGGTACAGTTCAAAAGGCTGTGAATCACAGATATGTGAAAACCTGCACCAGCAGACCCCTGCATCAGTGACCACCTGCTGCATTACATTAAGGAGAACAAGTCATGACTGTGGGATAGTGCAAGCTATTCTTCACAGCCTTGAGAGACTGAGTTTGAATCACCAGCCATGCACTGTCCACATGGAAGTTATCATATTCTCCCTTAGATTTGGTGGATTTTTCTCCCAGTATGTAAAGCACCACCAATCCCAAAGACAAGTCCTTCAAACCAACATAAGTCTGTACTGTGCTGTGATGGGATAAGGGTTGGTTCCTGGCTTGATCATAACATTGTTGGGATTATCTCTTGGTCCCTCTTGGCCATAAACAGGGAAATGTGGATATGAAAATGAACTGATGGATGGAACTGCAAATTGGTGTAAATAAATGTGATGTAAGTAAAGGCTGAGGCTCTGACAGCTACCGTTAAAGGAGAGAACATCAGTATGACCTCAGGCAAAGGAGCTGGCAATAGGGTATGGTACAATCCCAATTCCAAAAAAGTTGGGACGCTGTGTAAAATGTAAATAAAAATCATAATGCAATGATATGCAAATCTCATAAACCCATATTTTATTCACAAAAGAACATAGAAGGTATATCAAATGTTTAAACCTGAGAAATTGTACCATTTTAAGAAAAGAATAAGGTCATTTTGAATTTGAAAAAAGAAAAAGTTGGGACAGGGTCATGTTTCCCTCTGTAGAGCCTCCCTTCTTCTTTTAACAACATTCCATAAACATCTGGGAACTGTGGAGATCAGTTGCTGGACTTTTTGGGAGAGGAATAGTGTACCATTCTTCTTATAGAATTCTATCTGCTCAATCCTGGGTCTTCTTTGTTATATTTTTCTTTTCATGAAGCGGCAAATGTGTTCAACTGGTGAAACGTTTGGACTGCAGGCAGGCCAGTTCAGCACCCGGACTCTTCTACTACGAAGCCATGCTGTTGTAATAAATGCAGTATGTGATTAAGCATTGTCTGACAAAATATGCAAGGCCTTCACTGAAAAAGACGTCATCTGGATGGGAGCTTATGCTGCTCTAAAACCTACATGTACCTTTAGGCATTGATTGTGCCTTTCCAGATGTGCAAGCTGCCAATTCCATGCCATCAGAGATGCAGGCTTTTGAACTGTGTGCTGATAACAAGCCGGATGATCCCTCTGTTCTTTACTCCGGAGGATGCAGCGTCCATACTTTCCAAAAAGAATTTCCAATTTCAATTTGTCTGACCACAGAACAGTTTTCCACTTTGCCTCAGTCCATTTTAAATGAGTTTTGGCACAGAGAAGATGGTGGCATTTCTGGGTTATGTTCACATATGACTTCTTCCTTGCGTGATAGAGCTTTAACCTGTATTCGTGAATGGCACTGAGAGCTGTGTTCACAGACTGTGATTTGTGGAAGTGTTCCTGAGTGATTTCCATGACAGAATCATGACTGTTCTTAATGCTGTGCCGCCTGAGGGCCTGAAGGTCACAGGCAGTCAATGTTGATTTTTGGCCTTGTTTCTTGTGCACAGAGATTTCTCCAGATTTTCTGAATCTTTTGATGATACTGTAGATGATGAGATATTCCAAGTCCTCACAATTTTACATTGAGGAACATTATTCTGAATTTGTAGACACAGGTTTTTGCAGATTGGTGAACCTCTGCCCATCTTTACTTCTGAGACACTCTGCCTCTCTAAGATGCTCTTTTTATATCCAATCATATTACTGACCTGTTGCCAATTAACCAAATTAGTTGCAAAAGTTTTCTCCAGCTGTTCCTTTTTAGTACCCCTTTTCTTTCTTACTTTTAAAGCCTTTTCTTTCCCCCTTCCCAAATTTTTTGAGACGTGTTGCTGCCATCAAATTTAAAAATGAGCTAATATTTTTCATGAAATAGTAAAATGTTGCACTTTCAACTTTCAGTTTGATACATTATCTATGTTCTATTGTGAATAAAATGTGGGTTTATGAGATTTGCAAATCATTGCATTCTGTTTTTGTTTATATTTTACACAGCAACCCCAACTTTTTTGGAATTGGGGTTGTAATTTTTCTTTTTATACAGAAGCTGTGTCACTTGCTGGTGTGCCATTTTCTTTCCTTGTTAAGTTGGCATTAGCTGCATTGGATCTCCATTGGAGTTGGAGTAAGTTATGGGATCCAGTTAAACAAATTACCCTACGGGGCCAAGACTGCAACTGTTGAAGAAAATTCAATTAATTCTCCATTATCTTCTGGTTCAGACGAGTGATTTGTAGACAAGGACCCAGCCCGGTTCACTTGTGGTTCAGAGCTGCACTCTTCTGCTCTCTGGGGAGCACAATGGTCTGCATGCTGTGCCAAAGCTGCCAATCAGTCTTATAGAAATAGAGAAATATAGGAAAAAACAGTAAGTTCATAACTATGGGCAATATTTTTTTTTTAAATCTGATGTTTAAATTGCCTTGTATTCCAAACAAATAAAAGTGGCATCTGTGGTTTGTGACACTGTGATGTCAGTTTTACTTCGCAGTGTTTCTGAAACTATTTGCTGACATTTTATTTTGAGTTAAATAATTGCAGGGAGCGCATGCCTTGAGCGTTTGAAGGTGGGGCTGTTAAAAGCTCAGGTTAAAGAAAGGGGAGGGCAGCTACGCAGGTGTGAATGCATCCGAGGCGGTGTGATGAGTGAGCAGTGGTGCGTTACATAACTCCTCTGAGCCTGGATGGGAGGAGTCAACCTGGCTGAAAGAAAGAGAATAAACGTTATTGAAGTCATGTCCAGTGTAAGTTAAAGGGCCCAATAGAGAGAAAAAAAATTGCTTCCCAAAGAATTCAGTAGATGAAGTTAGTGTGTCTGTGGCTGTACACACACACACACACGAGCATGGGCATAGATTCAAAGGGTTCATTCCAGACAACAAAACTGCCTAAGGATGTAACTGGAAAGGGCTGGGAGAGACTTCTATCGGGCCAGGGAGGGTGTACTATGAAACTATGAAGCTTAAGCCTCAGGGCCCCTAATCCTGGAAGTTCCCCAGAAGCGACTTTAGTTCACATGACTTAAACATTTTGGATCTCTACTGTATGAGAAGGGTTTCTAAAAAATAACATTAATAATATAAAGTAATTCAGTACAAAATGATAGTTAAAACAAAAATTAAAAGGTTATTAAAGTACCCAAAAATAAATTTTTGTGATCTGTCATTGAACAATCCCATTGAAGAAGATAGCAGTGGTAACTCAGACCTCATCGCTGGTTGCAAAGGGGCCCCTATTACAGTTCAAGCTTCATGGCCCCAAAAATGTAGGTCCGCCACTGCTGGCAAAATGGGATTCTGTGGGCAGATTAAATGGGAGGATAAGATATCAGAGATGGCCTTTGTAGGTCAGCACAAGCTCAACACTAGTGGAGTGTGAACCACAATATTTCTGAACTCCCTGAATAAGGTGCACATTACTCTTTGTATATACCTGAAGATACAGTATATAATGCGATGAGCATGGACATTAGTTTCATTAGTTTCCTAGTCCTTAGTTCCTTTGAACATCCTGGGAAAAGGATTGGTATTATTGTTGAGCTTTCTGCTTTAGAAAGTCCTTATGTCCTTTTGAGTAGCCTAAAGAAGGGACAGGAATCATGGTGTTTTTGTCTGTCTTCATTTTTTTCACTTTTTCATCTTTATTTGTGTACAAGGTATCTGTGAATATATGGATTTGCTTGTGTACTTTGTTTTACTTTTTATACTTTGATATTTATGGACATCACCTGTGTGTACCATCTTGTCTGTGCCTCTCTCATTCACCCTGATTTATACTGGGTATGACTACTAGATGCCCCATGGTTAGATAGGTGTGGGGGTACAGACAGGGCATCACAACACCAAAAATATTTTTCCTTTCAGCTTTATATACCATTACAACCCATAAAAACATCCAACCACGTTGCCCTGACATGCAAGTAAGAATGTAATTGAGCATTGTACACATGACAATAAATCTGAACTTGACCATGGCCAAATCACTATGAAAAATAAGGCCAGGGCAAAAGGAATGAGAGCTATAATACCTGTAAATGTCGTCAATGTGTGAACCGTTGGGATATCATCAGCTTGTTTCTATATTCAGGTTTCCGGTGTCCTAGAAACAACGTAAGCGTAATTCTATTTTTTTCTTTTGCAGTGTGCTCTGCGTGATATCTGACTAATCAAATCTTCCTAATCAGTGAGTCAATGGGTCGGCTTTCTGCATCAAACTATGACGCACAACCGCCTTGTCCTGTTCTACTTGTTCAGGTGCACAGCACACACTCAGTTCGCTTCTCTTCACTAGGCCTTTTTCGACCAATACCGTTCGAGTCACCGCTCTAAAGTGGACCAATAAGAGAATGTGGAGGCGGGACTTAATGCCTCGGCAATGTGAGGCATTCGAGGCGCATGTGTTGAGGAGGTTTTCGAGTTTTTAAAGCCTTCGCTACTCACCTCTCTAGTGACATCTCCTGGCTATTTCTATTAACATTTCACTCTCTGACTAAACAGAGGGTGTGACGACCGGGGAAACACTGGACACTGAAAGTCGCAGACGAACCGTGATCCTCATGGAAGTTGTGATGAAACATCTTCTTCAAGAATCGAAAAATAAATCAAATACAACTAACGCAACACAAAAGTTTTAATACTACGAAATAAGACGATATGGGACGCAAAGAGGAACCGATTACGTGTCGTATATGAATAACATAAATTGACAAAATAATTTTGAGAGGAGATTCTCTTGCATGGAATCCTTTCCAATCAGAATCGTCTTTAAGAGTGCAGGGAGTAAGACTGAGAAATGAAGATTTTCCCACTATGGTTAAAACTTGTGTCAAATAATAAATTGAATGTGCCGATTCCAGATCTTAGCACACGATTTGCCCAGCACGTCCAGTTCCTTAGTTACACGCACTCGTTTGGCTATTGCCTAGTAGTCTACTTTATATCTTGTTGCGTGGCGCCTCGGTTACCACAACCATACTGGAGGGCCGCCAGCTCCGCTATATTCTGGAGGCAAGTCTGCAGCGGTGTCAAGACGCGTTTGGACTGACAGTCAGCTGATGACGGTAGTAACCGCATAAGGCGAGAGGGACCGAGGTCACGCCTAGAGCTTGCTAAGGTGTATGTTTTAAAGTTAAAGTGAGAGGCTTACTCAACCATCCCGTTCATTTTTGTTACATCTAAATTACATCAAATACTTCGCTTGATCAGCACAAGAAATTGACAAAGTATTATTTTGGATGTCAAATCGGAGATCAGGATAAAGTTGGTTAAAGGGTGTATTATTCCGAAGTTGAATGACAAAACTACTGTGTGGCGTGAAAAAAATCACTCAGATTCTGTTTCTGTATGCTGGATTTTTCAGAGAAAAAAATCCTGTGCACAAGACCTTCTGCAGCTGCATGCTTCTATTTAAATGGCGTCGTCGCTGATTAAACTGATTTTGATGATATGGCGAAAGATTAGCACTGTCAAAAAAGAAATCTGAATTGGCAAATTAGATTACAAGAATTTGCTACAAAAGGTTACCTGAATTACACACTTTCGTAATCACCACCGAATCTTAGCTGCCTACAAATTGGAAAATGGCATGTTTCTGGATTGATGTGAACGATCTCATACTATCCAGTTAGGTTGTGTGGATTATGTGCCTGATTATATTCATAGACAATGGCAAAGTGAACTTCAAAGCCTTATTGCAGAATGGTATAACAAAACACCTTCTGTTCCAAATTGTGGACATGAAAGAAAGATATGCATCAATCGATCTCATTTTAAAAGTAATAAACTACTTAGCACATAACTGGAACATTTGTGGTGATCTGAAAATGATTCTTCTTGGCTTATAGTTGGGTTATCTTAAGCATTTAAGCTTTCTGGATTTTAAACAGTCGTGATGACAGCAACCATTGCAAAATGAAACAGCGATCTTACAGATGTGAGCACACTGTTGGCTTGTACAACGTGCGGCAAAATCGTTGGATATCCACTGAAAGTACAACTTCACATTAAGCTGGGCCACGTATACACATTCGTGGAACAAACCGATCATGATGGAATTGCTTTTGGTCTTAAGGAGAAGTTTGGAGCAGTGAGAACCGATGTTAAACTGAAAGCAGGAATGTATACTTAACCGAAAAATTTGCAGACTGACTGTGTGCGTCACATTAAGAGCAACACTCAACGCACTTGGACTTGCTACTTGGGAGGCGTTTATGGCGCTACTTCAAAATTTTCTTGGCAACCAGTGAGTTGAAAACTATGCCGAACTCGTAAAATCACCGTTCATTTTACAGTGTAAAACTATTAAATAGCGAAGGTAAACAACTGTAAAATGCAAAATGGTAAAGCAATGAAATGAAATGTACAGACCAATATAATATTTGTACATTGTTAACCCGTAAAAAAATATATTCTTTTTCTGTGAGAAAGTGGAAATCACGGCTCACAAAAGCAAGATAATGCCATCAGAAATTATACCTTCCATTTTACTGAAAGTTGTTGCTTGTTGACCGTGTGTGGTTTGCTCTAATACACTGTCACATGGTTACCAGGAATATAGTTTCTTTAACTTTAAACAGCTACCTTATTCATTTAACTGAAAATGATAATGTGTATTTGCTCTATGTAGCTCTTTCTTCAATATTATTTTTAGGCATCCTAGGTAAAATAAGTTTGTGTGGTTACCATGATACAATTTTTCATAACTTTAACATGTTTTTCTACCTCACAAGATGACTCTGTTTAGTGTGAATGCAAGGAGCCGAAAAATGCACAGGAACAACCAGCCCATGTATCCCCAGCTAAGAAAGAACATTTTAAAATTCTGCTTTTACCAATGTGATAGGCAAAATCTGACTTCAGTCTTGGAATCATTACATTTGATTTAGTGTAGAAAACAACGGATTTTTTTTTTAAATGCAGATTGCCTACAGTATTTGTAATTCTTTAACCCCTGAAGTCCCCTCATCCTGCCCAGCCCACCTCTCCTGCTGTCCATAGCGCAGCAATTTTAACTGAGCGAGGCGTTTGTTTTTGAACTGCAGTGCAGTTGTTAACGGGGGACAAAGTTCGCCGACTGGGTTTCATTGCTTCACGGGGTCTCCAAAGCCCTTGATCACTGATCGCGTGCCATTTCCTCCCGCATTTGATGCTCCACTGGATACCTCTACCCCCTGACCGACAATCGTGTATCTAAGCTTCACGGATGACACATTAACAAGATTATTTAGATTTTCAAAGATAAACTGCTCGATTTCAATTTAAATTTTATTCCCTGAGTTAAAAGCTTATTTTTAGTCAAATTTGTTCACCCGTAATAGTGTATGTGGTTCAAAAATGAGAAATCTGAGTTCATCTTCAAATGTGACATTAATTTTGTAGGGAGTGTGAACATAAATCACACATTTTCTAGGAGTGCGGGGCATAACAAAGCTTGGGAACCACTTTGGAGCCTCACAACCCAGTAAAGTTCCATTTTAGAACCAGTTTTCTGAATGTACGGGACTCACACTCGTATCCGGAGTCCATGTTGGCCTCTTTTGCCAAACTCAGCCAGTTGAGCCCCTCGTCTAAGCAACTGACTAGTTGGGCATTCTTGTTAAGAAATAAATAACATATTAAAGTGTTACCTCTACACAACGCAAAAAAGAAAATTGGTACGTACTACAGCAACATATGAAGAATGAGAAACAGCAGACTGAATGAGAAACAAAAAGATTTAGAAGACATAAAGATAAGCAGAGAGACGAAAAGGCATGTGGGCATTAGAACTGAGAAAAGACTAACGGCAGGATGGGCAGGAAGGTAGGGTTGGGTGTTCTTTGTTAGAAGGCTGCATTTTAAACTTCTTAGCAGCCTGACAATCCCGTATATCTGCCCCAATTTTGGTGTTCTTCTTTCTATTAAAAAAATCCTTGTCTCGTGTTTTAGACGTGGCTATTTTATTGTTTTAAGTGACCAAACCACGTATTGTGCGGTACGCAGACAAACACCCACCAATCATATCACGTCTGTTCAAAACAGACATACGGTATGGCCAATCAGATGTCCTGTGATTGTGACATTCACACTTACTTACGTTAACTGCTTTCACACAAGACAGATCAGTTTAGTGTGCTCGCAGGCTGTCAAGACGCGGAAACTGGGAACAACCTGCCCAGAATCTCCAGCTGAAAAAGAACATTTTTAAATTCTATTTTTACTAATTATGGTTCTGCAGTTGGTGATGCTGTCACTAACATTACTAAATAGTTTTGATTTTCACTTTGTGGTTCGTGGCTTGGTTTTCATTTTTATTTGCTGCTTATTATCGCTGAGTTGACTAGTATCTACAGTGTAATAATAACGTATCCAGTATAATTCGTGTGGCTGTGCAGGACCTCATCCTACCTCTCTGGAGTCGTCATATCTTTCTTTGCTATTAATGTGCATGAAAACCACAGTATGCATTCTAATACCAACATTATAGCAGGAAATTAGAAAATACAAATATTATTATTATTAGATGTTTGAAACATTAGAAGCTTAGAAACAGACACAACCCAGGCTGCATTGATTCTGAAAGAATCTGGTCAAACAGTCTAAATAATGCGCTACTGAAACTTCACCTTCTTCCAATATTTCGTCTTTAATCCACTTCCTCTTCATTTCCACAGATTTCCTCAATACTCAATTTCATTATTCGAGAACATTTTTTTTTTTGGATTATCTTTATTGGTGATGATTTTCAGAATGTCATTACTTGGATCAGGTTTTCACTTAGCCTTTTTTTTTGCTCAAGGCTAAAGAGATTTAATTTCGTTAGCCTGTTAGAGCTGGACGTGCCAAATATTCCAAGGATATGCTTGATAGTGATTTTCCACAAAACTTATAAAAATGCAATCAGCAAAACAGCTCTTTGAGTTTCCTGCTTCACAAAGGCCAGTCGAGGTTCAGACTTGCTCTGTCATACCTTTGTATGCAAGCAGTAGAACAGCAGGTTAGGGAACAGTCCCTTATTTGTCCTTTTGAATTTTGGCCTCACTCCATGCTACCAGACTTGAAGACCACCCAGGACAGTTTACTTATATGTCTAGCTTCAACTCCTCCATTATTATCTGAAATAATTTTCCCACCATAGAGACCCAGATAGAAACAAGTATAAGGCAGGTGTTACCCCTTGAAGGGGTGATGCCACAGCCTCTCATAATGGACCTGCACAGAGTCATCAACCAAACAAGAAGCAGGCCTTTGAACTCCACTTGTAAGCAGGAAACCCCACAACAAGCCTACAAGAATACAGAAAGAACATGTAAAATCCGCAAAGATGGCAGCTCTGCTAGGAATTAAACTGTGGTCCAGGCAATGTGAGGCGACAGCAGTTATTGACAGTTTGCATGTTTCCACATGGGTTGGGACTTTTCAGCATAAATTCTAACTCATGTTTCTTGTAAGCTCTTTACAAGAACTGAACATGTTAACAAATCTATACATTTTCAATCTGAAAACCACCGCTCCGTCTATTCATGTGTTCATCCACCTCTGTCACATTTTACATTATCTGCAGGAAAATGCAGTGGAATCACAAGAAATTAAACAGACAACAGTGAAAATAGTCACAATGCATATCGCTTTTCCAATAATTATAGTTGCATTCCAATTATTCTATCCACTTCTGATATGCCAGATTTGTGGGTGGCAGGCTAATTAATGACTTTAAACTGTCTTGGGTGAGTGCCGACTGGTAATCTGTCCAGGGTTGGCTACCAACTTGTCCCTGATGCCACAGACTCACCGCAAGAAGATTAATGGTTGACTCTACATGGAGCTTGTGGGAGTGAGTGTGGGCATGTGTGAAAGTATGCTCAGTGATGTATTGGCATCCCATCCAGAACTGGTCCATGCCCTGCTGGCATAGGCTCTTGCAGCCAGTGATGTGGATTAAGACTGATAGAAAATTAATGAATGAATTTCTTTGTACTTGTTAGTGATGTTTGAAGAAACTCCCTTATCCAATATTTGTCCTTACCTTTGATTTCTAAGCAGGCCTCTGTGGTTTCATCTTTGCACAATATATCCAGGTTCAATTTTTGCAGCAGCCTTATTTTTTATTGTTAGTATTAATTATGCTAAAGTAGTGATGTTAATTGCGCACAAAATTCAGCGATATCTCCTTCCACATCATTCTGTTAAGATGACAGTTAACTAAATCGTTTTTTAGAGGTTCACCCATTTTCTGGGAGAATTGTGTTCAAAATAGATTTATGTATACATATTGCGAATATAAATAGTACATGCAAATATAACTACGCATGAACTATCCCAGGACGGGCCACCAGTCCTTCGCCGGTCCCAGTCACGCGCGCTGCCCCTATCAAGTCAGTGCACTCGGCTCTCTGTGGTGTGTAAAGAGTGCCCTCTAGTGGCCAGTCTGACTCTGCGCTCCATGGAATTGCTGACAAAACGTTTCCGCTCTGCTCGGTGGTCACGCCCATGGCGTGACGTAGTCATCTCACTAAAGGAAGAAACTGGGATAAAAAACCAGGGTGACTAACAGTATTTAAAGTATATTTTTTTTCATTTATATTTTTTAGAATGCTCAGGTATGGGAATTGCATGAAATAGGCAGGTAATGTTGGTCTGTTCTTAGCACTGTTCCCACACTCCTCCAGATTCCTGACGGTACAGTTTGCCCAATTCCCCTTTGTATTTCTGCACGTTAATCTCAGCAGATGAGATTAGTTGAACTGAGGTATGTGTGAACGAGCTTGAGGGCATCTTTCGAAAGGCTGAAGCCCTGTTCGCGGCTGATTACATCCTTGAGCCCGTTGGTCTCGAGGTATGCGCCGCCTCTCTGTAATTTAAAAAGATACCTCAGAAAGTGGGTTGTTAAGAAAAGAAAGCGGGTTGAATGTCACGCTTACTAAGTATGAACCAAACTTCACAGCTTGTTCTAGGAGCCTTCGGAAAAAAGAATGGGCTTTCATTTTAGGCTTCATTTTTTCTCGACGGGATCAGTTAAACAACATAAACTTAATTGTTAAAGAAAGAAAGAAAGAAAGAAAGAAAGAAAGAAAGAAAGATGGCAGGGCATTTTAAGTTCTGTATATATAAAAAAGGTGCCGAAGTGGTTCCTAGAACGATGCCATGGGAGAACAATATAGCTTCTCAAGAGAACCATCCACAGGAACCGTTATTTATTTATTTAGATCTCTAACAGATTCCAAAAATATCATTAAATAAATGATGCCAGATTTGTGAAAACCCACTGAGTTCCTGATTTTTAAAGGACTCGGTCTGCATACAACAACACAGACTGTGTTTGCGTCTTCGTGATCTGTCAGGTGTCTACTATACATTAAACGCTTGTGTTTTGCTAATATATTAAGAACCTTTTCAAAACCTAAAGAAAAATAAAGCATATCCATGAACGCTTTGTAAAGCAAAATTGTACTTTGTTCAAGTAATGATTCCACGAGGACCCACGCAACACAGCACACTGCCATTAGATAACTTTTATGTCTGGGAGTGTAAGCAAAGAATCATAACAGAGATGCGATTGACACCAAAGAGTATTCAGCTACGAGCGGCTGATTGTTCACAGATTCATGAGCTCCGCTCCTTGGACCAGTCACTGTCCCCGTGCCGCTGTGGACTTCACCCTCGGTTCCTCGGTTTTATACCCAAATCCCACAGCTATTTGAGTTCCGATAGTTTGCCATTCCGACCCGAAGGAACTATGCGTCAGATCGGGTATAAGTGCGCCCTGCAATGAGTTGTCGTCCCGGCCGGGCTGGTTGTCGCCTTGTGTCCTGCGTTCCTGACATAAAGACATCACCTTCCTTGAACTTGATAAACGGCTTAGACAACGAATGGTCTGTTGACCTTCAGTTATCGAGTCATTTTGGGTGCTCCAGGTATTCTCACGAATAAGGGAAAGAGACATCACCCGTGAACAGCTTCTCCAAATGGTGTAAGGGACTTATTAAAACTTTCACATTTTTAAAACATTCTTCCCGGTAATGTAAAGTGGTTGTAATCTAGCATACGTTTAAACGTGAACGTTTCTCATTTGTTTATTTATTTACGTTTTCTCCAATCCCATTCACTGCTGGTTTAATAACAGAATGCGTTCATGTAAGCCAGCAGCTATCCGTTTTAGTGCATTTGCGCGACCTTGCGGAGCAAAGAGGTATAAGAAAATTGCAACTCGAACGAAAGCGCACGAACTTAACAAACTGCAATACGATGATTAAGGCAGGGGAAATCAAGCAAGACATCCTGAAAGACCACTGGTGGTCAGTGAAGTGCATTTCATACTGTGACACTACATTTACACCCGTTCAGTTCTAACGGGGAGAAAACGTGATTTGTGCGGCAGTGTGTTCCGAGAGTGACCTTAAAAGTAGAAGTACTACTATGTTATGAAATATTTACTGTATGGACCCGAAATCCACCCAGAAGACTAGAACTCAGTCTTTATAATGCCATGCAGAATTCCCCACTCCTCAGGCCACCCCGGGTTTTATTCCTGACGCTCTTTTGTCCCTTCGGTTTTCTTGTGTGGTCCGGTAGTGCCGACGCATGCCAGTAAGTAAAGTGACTTTCCTTGTTATTCTGCTTCCTCCATTAACACATTCCGGTGGAGTTAAATAAGCAGCCATTCAGCGCTCCCCGCATTGTTAAAGTGTGATGTCAGGCTCATTTTGTGAGGTGCTTGGCTGAGCTTCACGCTTCCCTTTGTCTGGTTTGCATATCTCTATTATGACACACCATCTGCAACACTAAAGCTTCCAACAGTCGGTATTTTAAACTGCATCATACATGGCGAACACTATCCCAGAAACACAACTGCATATGCAGTATAAGGAGCAGAGGTGCATGGTCCTTTTAAGCATCAATTATCACTTTTACATAGTGCTATTCACAGAGAACAAAATCCTAGGAAGAGTTGCTTGCACTACATATGTTTGAGTTGCACAGTCCTATGGAAACAGGCCAAACGTGTTTAATGTAGTGGGCTCCTATTCAATTTGTATAGTACCTTATAGTAAGCTTGCCCTAAGGGCTGCCAAGTTGTCAGCCACAATAAAAACTATATGTGTTACAAAATGGTTAGCAGTGCTGCCTCATAGCTATAGAAACCGGAGTTTGAACCCCAGCCTCGTCACTGTCAGTGTGGACTTTGCAGGTTCTGTTTGCTTCTGCTTGGGCTTTTTCCACCATACTCTAGGCTTCCTCTCATACAGTATCTGTGAGATATTGGTGCCAGATGGGTACAGAGCTCTAAACTGGTACTTTCTCTGGCATTGTGGATGTGTTTGTATGAGGTGGCTCTGCGCTTACTAATTTAAACTAAACAATACACAGCCTAAGTTATGGACTCAGTTCTCTGGATATAAACAACAATTATTGAGACGTATCACTCTTAAAATTAAAGATGCCAGAATGGTTCTTCAGAGCAATGCCATAGGGGAACCACATGAAGGTTCCAGAAAGAACTTTTATTTATTTAGCTCCCAACAGGCTCCACACACTAAAAAAAACATGAATAGACAACAAACGATTTGTGAAATACCAATGTTTTGTAATTTGTAAAGGAGTCTGGCTGCATATAATAGCACAGGCTAAGTTCGGATTTTCTTAATCTGTTAGTAGTTTACCATACTGTACATTAAAGATTTTGGGACTTTTTTTTTCTATATAAAAGAAAGTTTTTCAAAGCACAAAGAACTAAGTTCATATTCAAAGGATCTTTCCCAGAATGAAATGGTGTTTTGTCAAGCAATGGATCTGTGAGGAACCACACAATCCAGTAAAGAACCATAAAGAACCCTTAAGGCTACTTTATTTTTAAGAGTGCATGCACAGCTAGCTCCCACCTCATTACCTTGTATGTTCCAGCCCCCTGAACTGGATTATGCTAGTTTGGTCATGAATAAATAGACATTACACAAACAAACTTAAAGCAATATGGGAGACTGTTCTTCCATCTGTCTAGTTTTCCATTTTCTAGAGCCAGTCATGGAGCAGCAATGGACACAAGGCAGGAGTCCACTCTGTTTTGGATGCCAAACCTCTGTAGTGCGCACTGAGCCTGTTAGTGTCACCAGTACATCTGACGGCATGTCTTCAGACTTCAGTGGGGCAAAAGTGGAGCTCTGCAGGACATGCCACCCACAGTTCATAAAAGAATCTAAGCACTGTCATTGCCTCTCTTTGCTGCCTAGTACAGCTCCTGCACTACATGTAAGTACTGCTATTAAAAATGGGCGCTTCCTATTCTATGTCTTTATTAAAACTGTGTGATTATACATTTAAATTGTTCAAAAATTTAATCACAATCTAAATTGCCTGTTTTTTTTCAAATCCTCAAGTGTGGTGCTGAATGATGATAAAATATCACTTAGGGAGGAAGAACAATAATGACAAATTTGATCAATGTGTACTCACTGAAAATTATAATTGAATATAATGGCAAACAAAAGGAGAGGAAAAACTCATCTGTATGTATACATTGACTCCAAAGAGTCTACAGAGACTTATGACAAGAAAAAATGAACCCACCAACGCAGAATCCCCAGTCTGCAGGGCTTCCAGATTTGATTTGCTAACATTAAGGCCGAAGCACAAAACCAATTAAATGTCCACAAACAGTCAGGAGTGCCCAGTGGCCTCCATCAGTGCAGTACCTGGACACTTTGGCCTGATGCACATTTAAAGATCAAACCCTAAGGTAAAATACCTGGTGGGCTTCTGGGGCACTTTCTAGCACTTGTTTCTTTTCAAAGTTCAACTGAGCTCTCATTTGTGAGTGTAGAAGCACACAATTTCAGAATCAGATCTCTGTGTGGTAGGCATGGACTGGAAGTATTCAGTTTCTGTCTCAGTGCAAATTTAATGGACCAGACCAGAAATGACTTCTTGTCTTATATAAGTTAAGAACTGAAAAGGACAACTGTAGGCTCAGTCTGACTTTCTGGTGGGCTCCTGCCAATCACTTCCACTGTTGGGGTACTTTATTACTCTATTAGAGTAGTCTGAGCATCAAGGCAAAGAAGAGTACACAATTAAAAGTACAAACCGGAAAAATAAAGTAGCAGATGCCTACACATTAGAATGTCTATATGTAGATAAAAGTGAAGCAAAGTTAAAGTCAGATAAAACAAAGTTCAGGCTACACATTCAACTTTTGAAGTACTAATTTGAAGCAATCTTTTTAATTTGATTTATGAGACTCTCACATAACCTAGCCACAGGGGATGTACAAACCAGCAGGTTTCTTTGTTTCTTCGATAAATGGGGAGGGTTATGTCAGGAAGGGCATCCAGTGGAAAATTTTGCCAGATCAATATGTGGACAACAATACAAATTTCCATACCGGATCAGTCGAGCCATGTGTTAACAATGGTCACCACCAGTACTGTGCAGTAGGGTGCTGGCGGAAATTGGGCTACTGTTGGCTGAAGAAGGAGAAGAAGAGGGGGAAGATGTGTCCAGAGGCAGAAGGACAGGAGGGAGGTAAAGAGAGTGGAACTGATGGTAGGAACTTTGAATGTTGGCATTCTGACTGGTAAGGGAAGAGAGTTAGCCAATATGATGGAGACAAGGAAAGTTGATATATTGTGCGTACAAGACACTAAATGGAAGGGGAGTAAGGCCAGGTGGATCAGAGGTGGATTCAAATTGTTCTATCATGATGTGGATGGGAGGAGAAATGGGGTAGGGGTTATTCTGAAGGAACAGTATGTCAAGAGTGTTCTAGAGGTGAAAAGAGTGTCAGACAGAGTAATGATCATGAAGCTGGAAATTAGAGGTGTGATGATGAATATTGTTAGTGCATATGCCCCGCAAGTTGGGTGTTTGATGGATGAGAAAGAAGATTTCTGGAGTGAGTAGGATGAGGTGATGGACAGTGTACCCAAGGGACAGAAAGTGATGATTGGAGAGGATTTCAATGGACATGTTGGTGAAGGGAACAGAGGAGATGAGAAGGTGATGGGTAAGTATGGTGTCAAGTTGAGGAATGAAGAAGGTCAGAGGATAGTGCATTTTGCAAAAAGGATGGGCATGGCTGTGGTGAATACGTATTTTAAGAAGAGGGAGGAACATAGGGTGACATACAAGAGTGCAGGAAGATGCAGAGAGGTTGATTGTATCCTATGCAAAAGAGTCAATCTGAAGGAGATTAAAGACTGAAAAGTGGTGGCAGGAGAAAGCGTAGTTAGGCAGCATAAGATGCTGGTCTTTAGGATGATGTTGGAGATCATGAAGAAGAGGAGGAGAGGGAGGGCAGAGCAAAGGCTGGGTGGGAGTGAAGTGTTACTAGACAGCTGGACAACTACAGCAGAAGTAGTAAGGGTGACAGCAAGAAGGGTGCTTGGCGTCACATCTAGATAGAGGAAGGAGGAAAAGGAAACCTGGTGATGGAATGGGGAAATACAGGACAGTATACCGAGGAAGAGGATGGCGAAGAAGAAGAAGTGGAATAGTCAGAGAGATGCAGAAAGTAGACAAGAGTACAAGGAGATAAGGTGCAAGGTGAAGAGAGAGGTGGCGAAGGCTAAAGAAAATGTGTATGATGAGTTGTATGAGAGGCTGGACACTAAGGAGGGAGAACAGGACATGTACCAATTAGCTAGACAGAGGGAAAGATGAGCAGCAGGTTAAGGTGATAAAGGTTACAGATGGAAACATACTCACAAGCGAGGAGAGTGTGTTGAGCAGATGGAAAGAGTACTTTGAGAGGTTGATGAATGAAGAGAATGAGAGAGAGAGAAGGTTGGATGATGTGGAGATAGTATATCAGGAAGTGCAATGGATTAGCAAGGAAGTAAGGACAGCTATGAAAAGGATGAAGAATGGAAAGGCTGTTGGTCCAGATGACATAACTGTGGAAGCAAGGAGGTGTTTAGGAGATATGGCAGTGGAGTTTTTAACCAGATTGTTTAATGGAATCTTGGAAAGTGAGAGGATGGCTGCGGAGTGGAGAAGAAATGTACTGGTACCGATTTTTAAGAATAAGGGGGATGTGCAGAGCTGTAGTAACTACAGGGGGATAAAATTGATGAGCCATAGCATGAAGTTATGGGAAAGAGTAGTGGAAGCTAGGTTAAGAAGTGAGGTGATGATTAGTATGGTTTCATGCCAAGAAAGAGCACCACAGATGCAATGTTTGCTCTGAGGGTGTTGATGGAGAAGTATAGGGAAGCCCAGAAGGAGTTGCATTGCATCTTTGTGGACCTGGAGAAAGCATATGACAGGCTGCCTTGAGAGGAGTTGTGGTATTGTATGAGGAAGTCGGGAGAGGCAGAGAAGTATGTAAGAGTTGTACAGGATATGTACGAAGGAAGTGTGACAGTGGTAGGAGTGACGGATGCATTCAACGTGGAGGTGGGATTACATCAGGGATCGGCTCTGAGCCCTTTCTTATTTGCAATGATGATGGACAGGTTGACAGATGAGATTAGACAGGAGTCCCCGTGAACTATGATGTTTGCTGATGACATTGTGATCTGTAGCGAGAGGAGGTAGCAGGTCAAGAAGACCCTGGAGATGTGGAGATATGCTCTGGAGAAGAGAGGGATGAAGGTCAGTAGGAACAAGACAGAATACCTGTGTGTGAATGAGAGGGAGGTGAGGATTCAGGGAATAGAGTTGGGGAAGATGGATGAGTTTAAATATTTGGGATCAACAATTCAGAGTAACGAGGATTGTGGAAGAGAGGTGAAAAAGAGAGTGTCAGGAGTGATTTGTGACAGACAGGTATCAGTAAGAGTGAAAGGGAAGGTCTACAGGACAGTAGTGAGACCAGCTATGTTATATGGTTTAGAAACGGTGGCACTGACCAGAAAGCAGGAGACAGAGCTGGCAGTGGCAGAGTTAAAGATGCTAAGATTTGCATTGTTTATGATGAGGATGGATAGGATTTGAAATGAGTACATTAGAGGGTCAGCTCAAGTTGGATGGTTGAGAGACAAAGTCAGAGAGGCGAGATTGCGCTGGTTTGGACATGTGCAGAGGAGAGATGCTGGGTATATTGGGAAAAGGATGTTAATGATAGAGCTACCAGGCAAAAGGAAAAGAGGAAGGCCTAAGAGAAGGTTTCTGGATGTTGCGAGAGAGGACATGCAGGTGGTGGGTGGAACAGAGCAAGATGCAGAAAACAGGACGATTTGGAAAATTGCTGTGGCAACCACTAACAGGAGCAGCCGAAAGCAGAAGAAGAAGAAGAAGAAGAAGAAGACTCTCACATCATATTGGGTTATTCCTGCTCATAAAAATACTTAATTTCATGTGCAAGGCTATTAATTGAGGTCTCAGTAGCCATAAGAGTGTGTCCTGCTGTCTGTACAAAGAAGCCTGTAATCCTGAAGGGGGACACGATGCTTGTGACTGTAAGCACAAAACAAGGCTGAGAAAATGGATAGAAAAGTTGTAAGCTTACTGTACATGCTTCTATGTATTCTTGTACTGGTATACTTACATGTTTGTTGTATGTATACTTTCATGCTTACCTTACTCCACATTGAATTAAATAACATATTTATGCAGAAAAAATATTTCCTTGTACATAATATTTTGAGCAAACACTCTTTCCTTATTGGAAATTAGCACTGCTTTCTTTTCAGTATCAACAACTTTAACTTTTACTCTCAAGGTTACTCCACACCTAAGCTTGGTCATGTGTAAAAGTACCAAAAATATCTAAATTTGCCAAGTCAGTAGAGATGAAGGAAATGGCACATGTGCTCGCACACCGAAATGTAGTGCAAGGGTGACTCAGTAATACAGTTATAAGCTTACATATTCATGTCTTGAAATATCTATTATTCACACGCGTTGTTCAAATTGATGTTTCTGTTTTGTGTTTATTACATCGACATAAAGTATTTCCTACATTCATTCCCAGATGTTGGAACATGCATTCATTTCCAGATGTTGAATAGCTTTATATGTGTGTGAGATTCAAAGAAGTGTCATCCATGAGTCATCCATAGATTTAAGGATTGGGTTCCACACTGCATCTCAATGGCCTTTTTTCACACAGGTATTGCAACATAATACATACACATCAATCTTTATACACACAAAACTCCGTGTATCTACACAAGAATTCCCACTGACCAACCTGTGTCTGATTTGCACATCAACTCCCCATCGTGATCATGCACATATGATTTCCACTTCATGAAGGTTTTATATATGTGCACCCACCATTAAAACATTCACATGTATTCACATTCATGTGCCTTCTTGTACACATCTACATTGAAGTATGCATAATGACAAACTCACACATATTCACACATTTTTGGATATGCTCAAACACACTTACATATATGCACACAGATCCATGTTTTTGTTCATATGCATGAACAGACATTCACACATGTTGAAATTGGCCCATACTGTTACATACCCAGCATTTAAAACATGTAAAATTTCATATATGCACACACACTTATTTACACATGGAAGCAGAGTACCATAATGCACAGAAACAATCATACACATAAGAACCTTCAAATATTCTTGTATACCAGAATGACTTGTAGGAATATACGTACCTCAAGATATGTACACAACATCACACCAACATCTTTACATATGCTCATACACTCTATCAACTAATCACGCTGCCCACCATGCCAGGTATTCCTAATTGGCATACTAACTGACTTCCAAGCCCCTCACTATTTTCACAGGTGAACAAGGGCTGCCGTACAGACCCATAGACACATGTCTGCATTCTCAGTGACTCCTCATGTTATTGCAAACCCCTGTAACCACGAGGAGTGATAGGAAGAAACAGAATTGACCCAATGACCTTTATCCAAAGTGTTCCGAGTTTTTGAGCAATCACGTCACACCACAGCCTTTCCCATGGTGTCTTGTGTTTTTAGACATTCTCATTGTATGCTTACACTTGTGTTTGGTGGATAACAGCCGTTGATTGTTTATTTATTTTTACAGTTCACCTACCTGAAATGTAATTTTTTCCAGTGACTCAAATAACTGCAGGCTTTAAGTGCCCAACAAGCCTAAAAGCACCCGCTGTGGCTCATGAGGGCTCCTTTCAAAGAATTTATCTCTTTAGCAAGCGACAGTGGCTATGTGCACAGCCCACTGACCTTGATGGCCGTGTTTCTCAGACACCCTGGGAGCACAGACTGAAAAGATCTAATCGAATGGTGTGCGTGATGTAAACAGTGCCTCTCTGGAGGGTTCTGCCAGCTAGGGCAATTCTTGCACTTACTGTGATTACATGCTTTCTCAGACACACTTTTACTTAGCTTTTATTTATTTTTTTATTGTGCTTTTCGTAGCCAGCAGGAAAAAGCAAAGCAGCAGTTTAATGGTGATGAAGGACCAGCAATTTGTCCAACTCTTTAATCACTGCTCAAATTACACATGACACGCATGGATGTCATTATAAGAACTACAGTAATATGACAAATAATGTGCCACAGTGGTGAGTGATTGGCAGCCACCAATACACAGACACATATACACACACACACACACACACATATATATATATATATATATATATATATATATTCATACCATCCGTGTTCTGAGTCCCGAACTGATTGTATGGGTGGTTACCTACCAGGTAATGCATGTGGTTGGTCTACCAGTCGGCAAACATCCGCCACGGGGCCTTCTTCAGTTGTGAGAAGCATATCATAGAATATTACATAGTTTACTGTCAAATAATGCTAAGAGTACACGACATGTGTTTCGTCCTTATTTGGGCTCATCAGGCGTACATACTCCACTGCTCCCCTTGCGGGGATCGAACCTCGGACATCAGAGAAGAAGACCCTTTAAGCTGTGCCACAGTGTGTAGTTCATTTATTTGATAGCCTGTAGATCGGAGTAATTATATATATTATCAAACTTACTTATTTCAGGATCACAGGTGATATAGATATATGTGCGTTGGTGTGTATATGTATATTGTAGGCCTTGATAAATTAAAGGGCATTTTGAAAAAGCCTTGAAATTCTTCAACAGTTTTGGAAAACAATTTATTTTTACATAGCACCCCAAGCAGCCCACCAAACACACAACCATCAATCAGTCCATCAAGTCAAACACACACAAGAGTTGTGACCCCTGCCCTAAACGAATACTCTTTGAAAGCATCTTGTTAGTCAGCTCCTCCCATCTTTCCCACAGAGCTAACCCACCATCGATGCCACTCAGCAGGCGTTTTCCAAAAGGGGGTACTTAGATCATCTGGATGCCCCGCCTGCTCCCTGAGGGCCCCTGTCATAAACTTTCTCCCTTTGCCACCCCCTAGCTGTCCAGGTTGCATCTCCATTTCCTGTCAAACACACAAGAGGGGTTGACACAGGGGATTTGTAGCTCGGAACGTATGCTTATCCCAGGCAGGAGGAGGTTCACCTAGGGTGAGCCTCGGCTGGGAGTCTTTTTGAAAGTTTCAGTGAGTACAGAGTTCAAAAGAGAAGAAAGAGGATGAGAAGGATGACAGTGATGCCTCCCCTGGGGCTGGAGTCTTACAGTTTTAAGATTTGAGCAAACAGTTCTGGTTTCATTCAGCCAAGCAATGGACTGACTGAAGGTGGAGAGAATTCAGAAATCTGTGGTGGGCTGAGATGTTAGTGCACCAGTGGATCAGCAAAATCTAAAAGCAAATTAGATGCTCACTCACCTTCTTTTTATTTCAAATTAAAACGGTGATGTTAACTCTAATCCCAATCTTCTCAAAAGTGAAATATTAAGCAATCTCCATTAATTAGACGCTAATTTTATACACAAGGCCCCCTTCACTCAATGCTTTAAATAGCATCATTTCTGCATGTCTGTCAGATTCTCATTGGTTGGTTTAGCAATGGAACTATACTCTATATCACATCCAGGTCTCATTACTTAGAGAAATATTTGAGTGCAGTGATTTATGCAGCACTAGGACCGTTTCACCAGGGCTGTCCTTTGGGAATCATGATGATTAAAGATTATTTCTACTCATTCTTGTTTTTGGCATTCATTTTCTGAATTTCTGAATTTTTCTACCATTCCAAGGGCATGAAGACATTGGGGACTTTGCAAGACTAGGTGTAAGGGAAGAATCCACCCTTAGATGGTGGTCTTCAGAGGGTATACTCTCACCATGCCAATCAGGCTGAAAATGAAGCAGGATTCCACCAATGACAACACAGGAAGAGCATGCAAACTAAACATAAAGATGATGCAGGTGACAACATTAATTTTTGCTCTACATGCCACTCTTTTGGCCTATATCTTTTGTATCTTATTTAACAACAGATTCAGATTTGCCTTTTAAATTTCCCTTAAAGTTGACCTGATTTGTTATTTCTTTATTTTTTGGTAATACTAGCGGGCTTTGCTCTCTGCTCTTTTCGCTCACCAACACCCCCAGCTTGTGCTACATGCCAGCCGCTTTGCGCCTCTGCCGCTCGCGTATGCGGATTTCACTTTTTTCACTTTCACCAACAACAAATCTTTTAATTCTCATGGATACACCTCTTTATTGGGAAAAACACTACTTTTCCCTGATGGCAACATGAATTAGATGATCTACAAGTCTCAGACTTATAGTTTATATTCAAACAATATATTCAATCTCTTTTTTTAATAATTTCCGTTTGTTTGTGCTAATGCGATCTTTACTATCATTTCTTTAAGACTTTCAAATTTTCCTTCTTCCATTGTCTCTAACCTGCTCTGCATGTGTATCGCGCCAACGTTTTTGAATTCTTTACAATGTTCTACTTTGTCATCTACTCTTTGTCTTTTACTTCCGGCCCCAGGCGTGGTTAAATCTCTTGGCACAAAGTCTCGTCTTGTCCCAGGATTTTTTTATTATAACAGAGAGACATAGTTTTTAAAAATTGTTTATTTTTTGAAATGTCTTTCTGTGTCTTGACCTTGTAGTTATTTTACATGATACAATTTTTATGGATCTGGTTAAAGTCTAATAATCTTACACACACTGTAGTCTATGTGTCCATCCAAACTAACTGACAACTCAATAAGGAACTGGACTCTAAACACCGAGGCTGCCAGTTCAGTTTCTGTCATTGACCCAATGAGACCCAACTCTACTGTATATTCTGCCCCTGTATAGTTCCTGTAGAGGATATTCATTATAGAAAGTCACTGTAAAAAAGTCAAGATTATTTCTTTCAAAAGCTAGTTTTAATAATACCTTGGGCAAAAATGAAAATGTCACCCCCGAACCATGACGTCTTGAATGCCATTGCTGCTCATATTATTGCCAATCGAAGAATAGGGTGTGAGTCTGTGGGGAGCTGTGGTTTCCCTCTGTGGATTCATACCATCATCACACAAATGGCAGATCTAAGAACCTGGATATCTTATTAAAAAGCTGCCCCTTTTCAGATGCCAATGGCTACATCTCTTAGAATTGACTAAATGACACCCGCTACCACCAAAAAAAAAAAGTACCACACCAGGAAACTGCCTAGCTCACCTACAGTATATGGTAGAGCCAATTCTGGTCAAAAGTGAGTTTTGACAATCTCCTCTAATGCAGTGTTTGCTTGACCTGTGTGGTAATTAATTTCTAGACTTTGTTTGGCACTTTTATTTTTATCTGGTTTGCAATTTTTTGTTTTTCCTACCTGGAAACAATGAACCAGATGTTAGGCATGTCAATTTTGAACAAGATAAACATAAATCTATGTGAGAGGAAGAACTGGAAATAAAAACATAGATTTTAATGGTGTCCACTGCTGAGTGAAACTTGAGGATCAAGGTTAGGTTTTTAGGAACAAAGAGAACTCATGTATGGTGTATAGTAACACAGTCAGACTGGAGGAAGAGACTCAAAGTGTGAGCAATGGAAGGAATAATAGAGTCAGGGTAAAAGTAAAAGGAACATTAGAGGTTCAGATGGGTTCAGAGACAGCAAGAAAGACTAATGAAGTAGGGCAAAGACACAACATATTCAAGAGCCCTATGGCCATCGTAGTGGAAAGAAATTCACTCAGTTTGTAAGAAGGAGGGAAAAATGATGGTCCCTTAATAAGAAAGAAGGGTTTGTCAAACTCTTTGGCTGCAGGATCAGACTTTCTACAATTCAGACATTTGGATTGCTTTACCCCTTAAACACTCTTATCTGAACGTTTCTGTGGTCTGGAAGTGAAAAGGGTAGTTGTGGGAAGACCATGTCTTTCACAGGATGGAGAGATCAGGAAGTCAAAAATATATCTACAATCTGAGACCTAAAGATAGGTAAACCTCAAAGTCGGCTCTCCATTGAATATACATGTGCAGTACTGATTAGAGAAATGACCAATCAATGCATAACTAAAGCCAATAAATAACTGTATGTAACACTCTTGTCTTGACTCTTGTCACACTTTTAATTTGGTATGGCTCCCTTCTGCAGTAATCATCAGCCCAAGGCCCTTTAAGATTAGAGCTATCATAGAACAGGCTCCATATACCCACACACGGGAGTATAGGCACAGTAAGTGACTCGCTCGGGGGTCACAGGGTGGCTACAGTCAGGCATTAAACTTTGGTAGCTCTGTGTGTTTTTAACCATTAGGTCACATATCCACCTTAAATAGGCAGCCGGTTACTATTATTCTAATTGAATTACTGCCAGATGAAAACTTTCTGAAATGGTGACATTGTGCTTCCCATTCTTATTAATGTGCTATATGCAATTAATTAATTCATTAGAAATATATTTTTTTCCAATGTAATTGTTAAACAAAATGACATTCACTATGTAAGTGACATAGCTTAAAATCGCTTTGTGTGAAATTTTCATTGCTTTTTATCATGGTTTAGTGTTTCTGACACATATTTTCGGAGGGTAAATCTGAGTATAGCATTACTACTCTATAATGATGACACACACAGCTTTATTGCCAATAGTACCACATGTCTTCATATCCTGAACTAGAAGGAGAAGAAGACGTGTGGTAGTACTGGCAATAATCCAGAATGTAGCTGGATGTAAAAACAGGAAATGGGTGTACTGCAGTTTAAACTTAATATCTGTTTGTGAAAAATGAAATGATCTTTTTTCAAAAAAAAAAAAAAAAAATAGAAAAACTGTTTTATGTCTGTTAAGCAAACACTCTGAGGATGGGATTGTCAATTAATTTTTAAATGGCATGTTGCCTATTGGCCATTCCAAACTGGTCCTGTGTCAGTAAATGTAGGTGGAGGTGCATGAGCAATAGACTGGCCTCCTCCAAGCATTCCACTGAGCACATTTGAATGATGGATCGAGGCAAAGACTTTGACTAGTCCACCCTGTCACAAAGACCTTTACAAAACAGTTCCCAGTGTGGCATGAAAAGAAACAAAGGGTTGAACTGAAAAGGAAAAAAAGAAAGAAAGAAATAGCCCAGCCTAAACAGTGACAATTTCAGAGTGCAATTGATTGATTGATGTGTAACTGTTGGGACATGATAGAAAGACACAATATTCCCAATTCTAACAAAGTTTAACTTGCGGCTTGAAATTACGTTTTCTTGTGCAGTTGTAGAGTTTTTAACACATAATATATAATACATAGTACCCTCTCACAAAGCTCATCTTCAATGCTAAAACCAATTGCATCAGCACATGAAAATGTATCTTCAATTATTTTGTGTAAGAAAAATTATTAATTGTCAATTACACATCCTTTTTTTTCCAACCTACTTGTTTAGCACAT
>JANRMT010062813.1:110381313-110407072 GCA_026402145.1 Polypterus bichir lapradei | reverse complement strand
TATCTATCTATCTATCTATCTATCTATCTATCTATCTATCTATCTATGGAAGCACCTGTTAACGTCAGTGCCACACATCATCAGAGCCATGAGTTCAAATAGCCAAGTCAAAGTATCAGTGGCTTTTGCATGATGTCTGACAATATAGTTTTCTTTCACTTCAATATTTTTCAACTCATTACTAGCTTCACTTATTTTAGTAAACATGACGTGTTTCTCCGTTAAGGAGACTGCTGCATGTCTGGCATCAGGATAGATCATAATTTGTGTTAATCCCCTCATTTTTTCTTTTTTAAGGCGCTGATACCTCTGCATTAGCCTCCTTTTTCATGCCTTTTAAATGACTTAGATGGTTAACACACACACTCACACACACACACACACACACTATGCCTGTTTTTTTCGCCTGGTATGTTTCAACTCGCTCTCAAGTTGCAGATAATTATCTTTTTTAGTTTCAGTATTTGATGTTCGCTGATGATGTCCTTACTCTCAGATGGAAGAGTTTAAAATGACTAGCTATACATTATTTTCCAATTATCCACAGAGCTGCTTGAAATAATAATAATAACAAAATATTCGCTCACACGTGGTATCGAGGCCATATGAGGATCCCCTGGAGCATTTATTTCTGTCGTTTTTTTTCTTCCACGGTATCTAAAGCACATTAAACCCAAGCCCCCACTAGGTAATTTCTGTTGTACACTATAATTTCGCACGAACACGTTTGAGAGGAGTGGGCTCGTATTTTGACACTTTAAGGGAAAGTCTGCCGCAATACGAGTGCCTCGTGCACTTCCTTTCAACTTGGCTCAGTTTCTGGGACAGAATAACAGCGTCTGGAGCCAACAGTAAAGGGAAACACTTAATGTGTGCCGTGGCTGCAGGCAAGATCAATATAAAAAGTCTAGGGTTATTAAACGTCATCACAACTTTTTTCTTTTTTGTCTCCAACCACAGGTTCGGAAACGACAACTCCTCGACGTTCTAATGGAATACAGAAATAAGGCGCAAGATGAATAATAATAATACAAAAAATCCTTCATAAACAGCCGAGTACACACAGGAGGGGCGGGAGCTGGCGGGCCGTGGTCCTTAGAGAGAATAGTTCAAATATCGGACTCTTACACTGACATAAACTCAATTTTGCATCAGTACACGTTCGCTGGGCGATAAAATGTGGCTTTAATCTGACGAAATTAGGACAATTTCTGTCTACTTTTTAACACTCCACCACCCCCTGGGATGGGGCTCGGAACTCACGCTGCGTTTGCTAATCTGGAGCGCTGCACCGATTTGAATGGCAACTCCTGCGCACCTCCCTTCAGGATAGGGGTTTGGCTCTGGGATTTGTTGACTGATGACTGAGCTCCTCTGGGTCAAGAGCGTATAAAATGCGCGGGTACCCCCAGTAGCACAGAATTTATGACAGGACGGGACCTCCCTCTCGCGGACGCACTCTCGTGTATTTATCTCGTCTTTCTTTTTTCTTTCTCGCTGGTTGTTTTTCTTCCTACATTTGCCAGTGGATGTGCTACTGACACGACCATGAAGATATTCAGCCTGACCGCCGTCTTGTTCTGGAAGCTGGGGTGGTTAACTTGGGCTGCCGCTTCTCGACTCAAAACTGCTTCGTTGCCTATCCAGCCGGAGACAGAACCGATTCCGTCCAAAGGCGTGTCAGGTAATCCTAGGGCTTTTAACACATTCAGTTCGATGCGAGCCTGCGTCAGCTTGTGTACATTGCGGGGCAAACGAAACCAGACGATCATGTTTTGAACCACGAGCCGACACGAAATGGGACCATCCCGTTATGGGGGAACTCGTTTCCCGTTGCTGTTCTTTGAAAACACACACACACACACACATATATATATGTTTATCAAGGTTACTTTATCGTGCGTGTTCCTTTCGGAAATGTGAAAGTTTTCGAGTACTTTCGCTGAGAAAAGGTTCTTATATTTAGAGCACCCTAGATTTTTATTAGGCAGGCATAATTTATAGTTGTTAGTTGCTAAAATGACTTGAACATGCATTTCTCGCACAGTATGTGTGTGTGTGTGCAAATGTCTGAATATAAATATATTAATTCCACATTACAGTTTCGCTTTTGCACACATGTTCACAGATTACTCATCTGCAAAAAATGAAATCCTCTCAATGCATTATTCAATGCTTGCATTTCGTGTTAAAATCAACATTTATAGATTTTTTTTTCAACATGAATGCTATTTTCTTCGATAAATCACTGTCTTGCTGAAATACCCTGGAAACATAACTGTTGTGTTAGAAAACTATCCACGTTGAAGATTATAGTCTTAAGTACTTTATCAGGAAAAGGTTAATAGAAAATAGCTCCGTACGTCTGTCCCACAAGGACATGTCAACGAAGCCAGCATAGTTATGATCTAAATTCATATTGCAGGCCAGGGGCTCCCTTGTCAAACCAGGTGAAGTTGAACAGATTGAGAAGAGGGCAAGTCTGCCTTTAAAACTCTTACAGTCCTTAGCCTGCTCTGTTTGTGTTGTGTGTGTGTACACATACATTACTATGGTGACCAAATTAGAGTGAATGTTCCCACAAAGATCTTAACTCTCGGAGACATGCTTGGAGGACTTGTTCACTTTAAAAATACTAATACAATTGCAGGAAAACATACACAAAATCTGGCATTTACTCTGTTATTGATTAATGATTTTAGTGACTATAAATGAGGAGCCCATCTGAAATCCCTAAAATGTATGACTAAAGTTATGTATGTACTCTGTTAGAAATCCACATCGGTTTGTTCTTCACATGGACATCTAACAACTGCCTTGCTGTGTTTGTATGTAGGTTGCTCCTTCGGAGGAAAGTTCTACTCTCTTGAGGATACCTGGCACCCAGACCTTGGTGAGCCATTTGGAGTGATGCATTGTGTCGTCTGTCACTGTAACTCGGTATGTAAGAAACCTTTATTATTTTATTTATTTATTGTTAAATTGCACTACTGTTGTTTCCACCTTTCAAACTTTCAGAACAGCTGTTCCTTTCACACTAGTGTTTTGGAGGAGCACCCTTGTGGAGTTATACTGTGGTCTGATAGTGTATTCTTCACCATCAGGATATGGTGTACTTAGCTCAGTACAAGTCATGTCACATTAGTGGCCCCTTACAGCTAAGAGGTGATTTGTCATGTTGATCATTGGATGGGTTGCATTGTCCACCACTTAACTGCATATTATAGGCACAGAGAGAACAATAGATGCTGGAGGAAGTGTGGGATTGTGACTCTAATTAGGATGGTTAGCAGGTTGCATTTATCACAGGCGGGAAATGTCAGCATGTTTATAGGCTGGGAACTATTTCCATTCATTCATTCAAATTATGTAATATCCCAATTTTAAAATTTATGAACCATTCTAAACCTGCATATTGTAGTATAATGTAGGCCTATGTAGGAATGAAGTCTATATTGGTAGAAAATGCCTTGTATAAGATACCAGGGCATCACAAGACACAATCAGGCCAATAGGTGCAATTCTGCATCATCAATTTATTAAGCTGCAAATGTTTGGGATGTAAAAACACTATCCAGATACACACACACACACACACACACACACACACACACACACACACACACAAACACACACACACACACACACACACACACACACACACACACCACGGTGGAATCCTAATTTAATACCAACAGAAGAAATTAAGTAGAGCAAAGTACAATTAAAAAATAAGACCCTCAGATGATGGCACTGACTTCCTAAGCCCAGGAGAAAATGCTACCAAAGGCTCTAAAGTGACACACTTGGATCTTGGGTCACAAATGAATGCTGATATCTAGCTTCTTTTGGGTTTAAATAGCAGTTTGAGCAGAAGTAGCATGACAGTGAACACTGTGGGGAAATTACGCCATGGCTCCTTGCAACTCTCATCCTCTGTTGTATGAGCAGAAAAGGAAAAGCTGTTAGTTCCAGTATCCTTACCATTCTCTTCTTTTAGTGCCAGTAAGGCACTCCTCGGATGCCCATGTCTAACTATATATATGTACACAACAAGTGATATGTGGTTATATTGCCACGTGCTGTACTTGCAGAGGGGAATTAAATGTCAATAAAGTTTCAATAACTATTATCTTGGCATTAGGGGTGGAATTGGGAGGTAGCTGAAAGATAGAATATGATTTAACTGGCCATGTGCCTTATACCTGCTGTAACTCATAATCTTTTTTATTTTGCAGCAAAAAAATCGCAGGGGGAAGGTGTCTGGGATAGTTACCTGCAAGAACATTAAACAAGACTGCCCTGAGCCAAGCTGTGCTGACCCAGTCCTTCAGCCAGGACAGTGCTGTAGATCTTGTCCTAAAGGTCAGTTATGAATAAAAAGTGGTGGACTGGTGCTAAAATAAAGCTATGAGTCATCTTGAAAATCTTTTGATGAGGACATCTGTGTACTCAAGGCAGGGGAGGTTTGGGGGTCTACCTCCAGAGCCTATCTCAATACTGTGCCTTTTTGATGGTCATATTTGTTACTCTTCAAGTTCAACAAAATGTTGAGTAGCCATGTGATAATTAAAGGATGACCATGAGCTCACACACAAGTGGTTTGAACCATTGAGTGCCTCACCCAAATTTAATTACTTTGAATCCTTGGAAATCTGACAATGGATTTGTTGTTCTATTTCTTCTTGGGGAAGGAAATAAACTTGATTGTTGAAAAAAATGCATATCAGTTAACTCCTGTATCTTTACTGACAGCTCACTCCATGGCCTCAGAAAAGAAAACAGAATCTCTTTTTGATGGCTTTGAGTATTTCCAAGAAAAGGAGAGTGATCTTCACAAAACCTATAATGACCGCTCTTACCTCAGCTCAGAGGACATGTCCCAGGAGGACAGGAGACTTGGTAAGTTTGTCATGTCAGGATTGTAAATATCATGCGATGCCTTGTATGCTATTCCACTTGCCAGATTTTTCTGTAACAGTTCTGAATTGACAGAAAGGCCATCAGCAAGACCAGTAAGTAGGGTAAAATATCTATTTGTAGCTCTGCATGCTGTGGTCTTAATAAAGTGACAAATTAGAAGAGCATGTGTGACAGTGGGGCCAGGCTAAAGAGGTCAGGGGCACCACTTGGACTGGCTGTGTAATGCATCTGCAGAGGGCTATCTGAGAAACTCAACGGAGGAAAGGGAGTATGAAGGGTCATACAAAACAAAGTCATCACATATGGTGAAGAAGAGGTCCTTTTTGCTAGTTTTGAACATTAAAGAGTCGACAGGAGGAAGTGATCCTATATTGTGTAACAGGGCCCGGGTTATAGGCAGGTGTGTCTGGGTTTTGTGGATCAAGAAGTATGAACATTTTCTTGAAAACAGTCCCAGTTCTCTTTAATTCACACTAGAAAGAACAGGAATGTTCTGATTGGAATCATTGGACTCTTCTTGCCTTTTTGCTTTGGAAAGTGCATTAAGTTTTGACCTTTTAAATAACATAAATTATTTGTTTGAGCTGACAAGAAGGAATGGCACATGGCAGGACTGAGTATTTTGGGGTGACACTTGACTTTGATTGTACGACTTCCAGTTGTAACCCAGTTACTTGACTACTTTGTTCCTCAAAACATCTCTGAGATGGGATGGTAGTTCACTATCAGAGTTCCTCTTATTTCCTGATCTTAAAATGATTTCCCACATCCTGTTGTGCTTGCGTTCAACTACTACTTCAGCCTTCTACTCCCTAAGTTGATTTTAAGAATAAATAAGTGTAGCTTTAGTAAGGGACTTGAGCAAAACGTACTCATTCTAGTGTGGTGCGAACCAATCAATCAATCAATCAATCTTAATCCATTAGTGGCAAGATTTACAAAGCACTTTATAGACAATTTCACTGAACACAATGAAATAAACATGGGGGAAAACAGTAGAAAGAGTTAAAGAATAAGTGGGCTTTAGCTTCCCAAAGTTGTCTGTAATGTTAATGAGCATCTTGTTTTTCTATTGCAGATTTTGTTTCTCTCCTGATGGGAGCTGTAACTACCTCCTGGATGCCAGGCTCGAGTGGAGTGGCACGTGCCCGGCTCACACTCTCCCGATCAAATCTTGTTTTCTCCATTTCCTTTGAAAGGTATAGTGATTCCTAATAGAGGGTATGTAGATAAATTTATGAGTGTGTATTGGCAATTCGAATGAGTTGTGGCTTTGGTAGATGTAGGCATTGAAGCCCATATGAAGCCTGGGGTGGGATCCCCCTCAGTGTTAGTGTGTGGACCCCTTGATGTCCATAGGATTCTGGAGGGGAGATTGGATTCCAGAGCATGCACTTCTTAAAGTACATAAATTGCACCCCTCAGTGTCCGGACTGTGTGCCCCTTAGCTTTCATAAACTGTGCCCCTAGGATGATGCCGCGACATGCGGACGCCTATATCACCTAATCATTTGACCTACTCTGGATGTAGATCTGTTATGAAAAAATGATAAAGTAATTAAAAGCTGGAGCCAAATAAGTTATAATATGACAAACCATTAGACTGTGTTAATAACCCTTTTCAGTAAGTGTACCATATAAAAATAACAAAATATGAAAACCTGTAACATGTTAAAATAAAAAAAAAATACTTTTTTATTAAACATGCCAATGAAAATTGTATTTCCAAAAGAATTCATTTATATCTGAGATGTAATTACATAAAGTTGCCAATTGCTTCTAAAGACTCTTGTGTGTTATGAGGTGAATGAATTAGTGTTTAAATTTAGACCACTAACAAAAGTGATGTTTGAATTCTAACTAGTAGAAAACAAAAGATCCCAACTTTTTTTTTTATTATTTTTTGTGTTTTTAGTCTTTCAAGTAATATCTGCTTTAGTCTCCACACAACACCTACTTTACATATTTAGTTAGAAACATGCATCAGCAAGAAAACAAAGAATCGTGTCACTTGCCTTATGATTTACTGGTCTGTTTATTAACTCATTACAGGGTTTCAGAAATGTTTCTCAGAAAGCAGCTTACTTTTTATTGTGAATTAAAGGGAATTTGTTTTTTTCATTTTCACATTGATGTTGATTAACGTTTTGCTTTTAGATTTTTTGATATGTTTTTGAAATGGTGCATTGCCATTGAGAAGGTCATTTGTTCTTATCTGGCAACCTGTTCCCTCATGCCATGCGTCATCATTGGCATGCCAGTGTTTAAACCAGCATCTCAGGCATTTTATTGTTCAAACCTGTGGATATTCTGTGTAAAACTTTAGCTAGTGCTCCATTTTGAACTCAAATGGACTTTTTGGGTATTCAATTTTGACTTTGATTTTCATATTTTGTTTAGGCTTTGACATACAATCATTTTGTCTTTCTGGTATTGACCACCTCACTTTGTTTTTTGCTGATTTATAATTCATTTACTGGTTCTTTTTGCTCACTTCTACATTTTAGTTTCAATCCTGAGGTAGTACAATTTATTTATAAAGTTAATCTATTCATTCATTTTCTAAATGTGCTTAATCTAAATTTAAGGTCATCAGGACTACAGCTTATATTAACAGCAAAGTTAGAACAAGCCCTGGATGGGACACCAATTCATCACAGGGCACACTAGCACACATTGGCCTATTTGGATTCACAAATTAAGACAACCCACACTTGCATATAGATCCACAAAGATATTGAGAGAATGTGCAGACTCCATGCAGACAGTGAATCTGCCAGAATTTGAACACAGCCTGTTAGAGTCGTGAGGCAACAAATGCAGATCACTAGACCAGCATGTCACCTGCTTATTGGGAAATATAAGTTATCTATTGCAGAATTATATAGAGCCTCCAAGAATAAAAATAGGCTAATGGTGGAAGATATCAAAATATTGGTAATACAACTGACAATCTAATGAATGTCTTATTTTTCTGCCAAATGGTTTTTCTGTTCTTAGGAAGATATGATCTGAAGAAGGGAGAAAAATAACAAATAGAATGAACACTATGGCAATAGAAGATACTAACACCAGCTCCTTAATGAATGTTCCCCTAAACATAAGGATGCACATTGATTAATACACAAATTATATTTTACAGCGAACACCATCTCAAAATTCTTTACTATCACATAGTTATAATACAGTTGCTTACTTCATATATTCTTAATACAACTAATGCACAGTCACTTTAAGCAGCTCATTCAGGGCCACAAAGTGACTTTAGAGTGGAGATTTAACCAGCAGTTTTATGGTTTACATTCAGTGCTTTACCTATTGGTTCAGACTACCTCTCGGTAATTAATCATGAATAAGGTAATGAAATATAAAATCACCTCCATTTCTTGTTGTTGCCAGTTGTTTTTTTGTTAGCTAACTCATTTAGTAGTACCAACGATTGGTAAAATTTTCTTGTGATGTCTCAACACAGCGTACCTCTATCACAGTTTGCTGCTTTTTTATCTGTGCAGGATGTCACGCCCTGGAAAGGTGCTATTTTTGGACAAAGATGGAACCTTGGCCTTCCAGTATCCAGTAATCAAAAATACGGCTTCTCTGCAGCCAAACACAGTAAGTGTTTTTGATTTAAACTCCACAACTCTTATATTCTCATAATTTACTCCACCAAGATATCTAGAGTATGCGGTTTTTGTCTCTTCAGATCTGTGGCATCTGGGCCAACCTTCAGAAGTCTCACTTGCGGCTTTTGAAATCAGAACAGATCCACATTGCCCTTGTGTCTTCCACAGGGCAGGAAGAGGAGATTCGGGGGAAAGTCATCAAGCACAGGGCATTGTTTGCAGGTGAGATTTGAAAATTTGAAGCATTTAACATCCAAAAAATTTGAGAACAAATTAGTTTTCTATTTGGCATAGGTGGGTGAGGCAGTGCCTTAAAACAACAGAGTGAGAGACTTGGGCGAGTCTACGGACTCACCACATACTGATGAGTTCAAAAAACAGAAGGGTGGGCCATAAGTTAACTGGATGATGTGCTTCTTTCTGTGTCCTGCACAGCGCTGGCCATGGTCCTGGAACAGTCATCCCACCACACCTTACTTAATAAAAATTTCTTTTTTACTCACAATAACGACCTGTTATTGATTAGAGATGGTCATATTTGTGGAGCTGGACTGGCACAGGGACACCAGTAGCAAGTGTAAAGAAAGCTGATGTCAGCCTACTGAGGGTGGGCTTCACCACTTGATAACTCAGTCTCCAATGCAAGTGAAGTGTCGCTGAGAGTATCGGTCTACGTTATCACTTTACAACAAATAACTATAATATGTATACCATCAGGTGAAAGATGTCAGTAGAAGTTGTACCCTAGCAGTGTCAGTCAGCCATTTGAAAGCAAGGTGTCTGAACTACTTGACTAGAAGGTAAAGGCATTGTGCATTGCAATTCACAAAGGGTATTACTTGGATTTCACCTAAATCTTTTCATGAAGAGTAGAACTCAGAAAAGTGCCCCATCTGTCAGTTGGGCTAGTATCAGTACTAAAACACCAAACAGACTCACCAAAAAATAAGATGCAGTTAACTACTGCTGGGCTGCTTAAAATACGTAAAGCACAGAAATGAACATGAGGCAGGGGAGACTTATTCCATCTAGCTTCATCTGACTCCTCAAAAATTGATGGATATTGTCATTACTTGGAGATGGGATAGCAGAGAAAGAGGCATCTGTCTGAAACATAAGGCAATGAGGGGGAAACACCTTTCATATTCACTGACTAGATAAGGCAGACTTCACCTCAACTCACAGTGACAGAATTTAGGTAGATTGTAGGACTGTCTGTGAAAATCTTTTCCTTCTGCGTGGCTTTGTTCAGAGGTAGCAAGGATCTCATTGAGACAATTTATTTACAGAAACCTTCAGCTCCATATTGACTCCTGAATCGATGCATGCTGGAATGGGAGGCATTGCCCTGCTAACTTTGAGTGATGTAGAAAACAACCTGCACTTCATCCTTATCTTTGAAGGCCTTCTAGAGAAAAGAGACAAAGGTAAGCAGCATGTTCATGGGGGTTCTCCACATTTAGAAGTCTCTATTTATGCCCTTTGCTAATCTGTCTCCTTTTTATATAATGATAGGTCAGCCCTTAGTGCCCATCCGTGTCCAGCTGCTCTACCATCACCACATCTTAAGAGAGGTGCGGGCCAATGTCACAGCCCATGTAAGTAAAAAGAAAAGGTATTAGGTGCATAACTGCTAGCCTCTTTTCACTACATACTCAACCCCACTACTTCAGTTTAAATTATGCATTTGACTTAATGTTGGCTGATATGATAGCCACATGGGCTCTGATTTCTATGATGCTTAGAACTGGCCACTCAGAGAAGGGCACTGCTCTCCACTGTCAAAGGGTTCAGGTCCACTGTGTGTGTAAAAGAAACTTTTTTCTTGGCATATTCCTGGAACTTGAGACTAGAATCAACTATAACTCACTAAATATGTTGTCAAACAGGATCCAGATTTTGCTGAAGTGTTGACTAACCTCAACAGCCGTGAGATGTTCTGGCTTTCTCGTGGCCAGCTGGAAATAGCGGTGCAAGCAGAAGGTACAGCACCAAGGCGCATTTCTGGGTACATTACTGGGAAGAAGTCATGTGACAGTAAGTGACCAATGTTAATGTTGTTTCTGTTAGGGTGATGTGGGCCACAATGTTTTTTATAAAAGAAAGTTTTGTTTTTTTTTCTTAGCCATCCAGAGTGTGCTGTCTAGTGGTGATGCCCTCACGCCAAGCAAAAATGGAGCTGTGGGATCTGCTGTGCTTACGCTGCATGAGAATGGAACCCTGGGATATCAGGTATGAGGGAAGGATGACCAAAGGCAAAATGTGCGGGAATGTGAGTACCTCCATGTTTAAAGTGACAGCACCAAGGCACAAATATGCTCATGTTTATTTCTGTGCCCAGGTTCAAGTGGCTGGACTGACCAGCAAAGTGACTGGAGTAACTATTGAGACAAAGCCTCGGCGTAGGAACAGGCGCAATGTTTTGTATGACATGACTGAGGACTACAGGGATGGACGTGTGGAGGGCACATGGGACCATCTGAATGCCCGTGACATCCATATGCTGCTGCAGAATGAACTGTTTCTCAATGTGGCTACTGCAGATTATGAAGAAGGGGAACTAAGGGGTCAGATTGTGTCCCTGCTGTACAGTGGCTTGCCAGCAAGGTTGGAAGGTGAGTAGATGGACAATGGGGAGAGAAATTTGTGTTACTTGAGAAGACATGGAAAGGACTGACATCTAATAATAATACTTGACTTGCTTTTCTGCACAGAGCTGCCTGTTCCTCTAGCTGGTCAGTTTGTGTCACCTCCTGTCCGGACAAGCACAGCAGGACATGTTTGGATCTCTGTGGATGATTACTGCCACCTTCACTATCATATAGTAATGGCTGGCCTCAGTAAATCTGAAGATTCCACCATCAACGCTCACCTGCATGGCTTTGCTGAGATTGGAGAGCTGGACGAGAGCAGTGAGCACAAGCGGCTTCTCAAGGGCTTCTATGGGTCAGAGGTAATGGCCTGGTACAGACCTGGGGAAAGAGAATGTTTTCCATACACTTGCTAGCCCTCCTGGTCCTGACAGTGTGTCTTGTGTTCTCTTTTCATCATCAGGCACAGGGCATCCTGAAGGACCTCAGCAAAGAGCTGCTCCGGCATATAGACAGGGGCACCGCCTTCATCCAAGTTAGCACCAAGCTGAACCCACGGGGGGAGATCCGGGGAAGGGTAAGTTGTCCAGCATTGGCACTCATGCCACTCAGGATGTAGTTTCCACTAATAACACTCA
This sequence comes from Polypterus bichir lapradei, assembly GCA_026402145.1. Classification (NCBI taxonomy): domain Eukaryota; kingdom Metazoa; phylum Chordata; class Cladistia; order Polypteriformes; family Polypteridae; genus Polypterus; species Polypterus bichir. The sequence goes on along the minus strand of JANRMT010062813.1, from coordinate 110,395,297 downwards.
GTATAGCATATTTTGTTGCTGCTGTGACTATTGGTTTAACTGGCCTCTCTCTGCTTATAGCTGGCATCTTGGCATTTCACTGGGGCAGCTAGGTTGTCTGTGTTTTGAAAACACATCCCAGAAATGTTTTTCCAAGTGTGACAGCTGGCAAGCAGCAGAAATGTGGAAAGTTTAAGGAGGTGGGGCAGAGGGAAAGGAGGGGTTGTGGGTTTGGTGAGAGGTTCTCGTCATTTTGGTCAGCAGACTAAAAAGAAACGTCTCATACAGTGGGAGGAGATGCTCCTCATATTTGCTGTTCCTTATTGCTTACTTCTTTCTTTACCTGCAGATACACGTGCCCAATCCATGTGAATCTGGATCACTGGTGCCAGCTGAAGGCAGCGACTTTCGCTTCAGCCCATTTGAAGAAGTGAATCAGGACCCTGAGGAAGTCAAGAAAGACCCCAATTCCTGTTTCTTTGAGGGCCAGTATCATGGGCATGGTGCCCGATGGGCTCCACAGTATGACAGGAAGTGCTCCATTTGCATCTGCCAGGTACAGCAGACTATTTGGGCTGCTAGCCTTGTGCCTCCTCTTTACATGTCTTGCAGTGTAATTTGAGGGTTCTTTATTGGCCTGGCTATAAGCAATAGTAAATTGTGAATAAGCAATCAAATAACATAATACATTAAAAAAAACACTCTTGTGTTGCAGAAGAGGACAGTGATCTGTGACCCTGTGATCTGCACCCCACTGAACTGCACACAGGTGGTCCACCCTGAGGACAAGTGCTGCCCAGTCTGTGCAGGTAAGATTGCAAAAAACACTTTCAGTAGATAACAAGCTATGCTAAACTCATCTCACACTGAAAGAGCTCCATTCTTCTTTCAATTCACCTTCTTTCTCTTTCTGTCCCACTCTGTTACAGAAAAGATGGAGACAAAACAAACTGAGAAGTCCGAAGAGCACCTGGCAGGTGAGCCTCATCTTCATCTCTGTGTCATTTATCACTGACTCCACAATTCCCCTCTGGCCACCCTGCATTTTTATATTAACTCTTTAAAAGTAAAGCTGACACAAGCTTAGCTGGCAGGATCAATTTTCCATTCTGCTTATACAGTTTATAATCCTGGAGAACCAGTGATATGAAAACATGAAACAAAGTGAGAATCTGTAAAATTCTCCAACTTGCTCAATCCAAACTCAGGGTTGGAGCCAATCCCAGTAGAACTGGGCACAAGGCAGGAAACATTTCAGGAGTTGAAGATGAGTTTCCAGCCATGACAAGAGAAATCTGACTGAAGGTGCCTTACGAACAGGCCCCTAGGAAGAGATCCATAGTATAAGCAGACCTATCCAATGCAGTTTTATTTAAGCAGTGAAATAAAACCATGTAGATACAGTTGAAGACAAATGACAAAACTTTTAGTAATGATGATAACATTTAATCATCGGTAAATCTATATAGTTTGAGAATTTTTTATGTCACATGGAGTTTTTGACTCTGTGGCCATTTTGATACTGCTTGAAAACAATAAGCTTTTACAAGTCACCTAGTTACAATGTCCAGTCTTTTAGCTCAATATGACCATTACAAATTTTACATAACCATTTAACCAACTCAATAACCCTCTGTTATTTTACTGTATCTTAACACACAGTGAGCAAGTACAATCACTTGAGTGAATGCTACTTGCAGATCTGGGTGACAAGAGCATGTCTGATCTTGGAATGCTGTATGGAGTCATCTAAAAGGCAAATGTAATTGAAAATCAATGTAACATACAGTACAATATATGTATGCACTGGGCCCATGTCTTAGCAATGCTGTCTCACTGCTCTTGAGCTGTTCACGGTCTGGATGGAGGTCGCTTGTTCTTCTAGTATCTGAATGTGTGTTTGTTGTGTGTAGTCCGGTTTCCTTTCACATCCTGAGGATATTGATTGACAACTCTAAGCTAACCAAGTCTTAACAAAAGGTCGCCCACGATGGACTGTTGTTCCATCTGGGCTTGGGTGCTCTGAATCAGTGCTATTTAGTTAGGTTTAATGGTACAGTTAGGACTCCTGCCAGCTCATAGGTCAAGCAACCTGTGTTTGAATCCTTTGCCCATACATGGTTCAAATGGAGTTTTCATGTTTTTTTCCATGACTGGTTGATATGTGATTCCAAATTGGCCTCTGTGTGATTGTCAGTTTGGGTGTGTATGTTGGTATGCCCTGTGATGTATTGGTGCCCTGTCCAGAACTGTTTTCCTGCCTTGTGCATAGTGTGCAATAATACGCTCTTGAACCCACCATGACCCTGAATTGAATTAAATGGGTTGAGAATATATTTATTTATGTATAGAAGCTCCACGACCTATTAAAGGTAATCACCATCCAATAACTAATATGTTATGAATGAAAAAATGCAGTAATTAATAAAGATTAAATTTTATTAATATAGATTTAAGGATTAATTATAAAACAAAAGATTATTTTAAATAGTCTTCCCAAACTAACATTTTTAACAATGTTTGTGTGGTGTTGAGTGGATATACAGTATATTTAATAGAACAAATTGTCAACTACATGTCATTGTATTATGTACACATGATGATAAACATGACTTGGTTTGGAGTGTGCAACAAGCCATTATAAATAAATTATATCATATGGTATATAATTATAACAAAAACAGATACTATCATGAATGTACTTTAAAACTAAAATGAAAATGAAGTTCAATACTTTTTCAAAAGTAAAGAATAGACTAAGAAATATGTGTATAGTACAAATTTTCCTTAATCAGAGTATGGTAAATTATAAGGTATAGGAAACACTTGGATGATCACTCTCACCTCTGTCAATCCATCCATCCATCCATTTTTGAACCTACTCATCCAGTATAGAGTCACAGTGAGTTGCAGTCTCTCCTGACACCACTAGGCACAAGGTGAACTCTAACCTTGGTCAGGGTGCAAGTCTATCACAGGGCACACTGACTTACACCCTGCCAACTTAGAGTAACCAAGCAAACTAATATGACACCTCCCTGTAGCTAGCTTCTTTGTAGTCATGGCTGATAAAGCCCCTAATTGCTGTTCGTCAAGCTGCACAATGTACATTCATATTGAAATGCTGCATCAATACCTGTTTCTTCCTAAAATTCTTTATTGTTTAGTTTATCAATTTTAAATATCAGAAATACAATTCAAAAATTTCTTTCTAATAAGGGTCATTGTTGACCTCTCCTTATTCACAGTGACTATACGGCAATGGCTCTTTGGCTACCAAGGTGTTTCTGTGGCTAATGGTTTTGATGACCATTTTCGGTGGATTTTGTCATTGTTGGTGTTGTGTTTTTATTTAAGTTACTCAAAAAATCTATATGCAGTTATAGGAAAGGATAGCATTCTTTCTTGTTCGGTTGTTTAAGTTATCCAATGAATTTTGCATGTTTATTACAAATTAGAATTAATTTAATTTCTTTAGTTTTTCTTTTGAACTATCAGTGGTCTATCCTACCTTAATGTAAGTTAGCTAGTTGGGGCTGAGGACCAAGCTGCACTAGCATCAGGCTGGATTTTACAGAATTCAAAAGTGAATTTTTTTAATGGGCTTTGGTTAAGTTCTTGTATTCATTGTATTATGAAGCATATAATTCACTACCGTTAAGTCTTTAGCCATATCAAAGTGTCACTTTTATTTTACTTATTTATTCATTACTTTAATCATCTCCTTGTTTTGTCTTTTTATTCTATTGTCTGCCATACTGGCATTAACAGAAGCATTTACTTTCAATACAAAAAAGAGCCATGTAACCTGTTGTCCAAACCACATATCTAAACTGTTCTAGACAGAGGAGCCTGCTGACATGACTTGTTCATATGTAGAGGATGCCCTCCAGTTGCCTCCTAACTGGGGAGGGCACACTACAGAGAGATATGGAGGCCTGCTCAGGCTGCTAACTCACTAGGTCAAGGAGACAGAGCAATGAATTAGCCTTCTGAACTACTGAATGCATATGTAGGAAATTTCTATAAGCAACACATAGTTTGAGTAATTATTAATATTATCCTTGTGTTAGTGTTTAGTAGTTGAGATATGACAACCCAAGGAATTGTACAAGTTGATTTTTTGTCCTCCAGCATCAAGGGTTAGACTCTTTTTCCACATTTCATGACTCCATCATTGCAATCATATACTCTGCTACTACATATGCTCTGTAATTGAATTAGTCAGATAAAAACAACAAAGTTTAAGCCTGGGTTTAACTTATCACATATCATATAACATGTCAGACACAGTTGCCAGCATGAATAAATGTGAATAACAAAGCTTTGAAAAATGTTTGCAGCTCTGATAATATGTAGTTCAAGTTCAAATTTATTGATGGTGATATTTTTCTTGGAGAATTGGCCAGCTTCCCTAAAGAGCTTTCACATTGCTTAGAGAAAGTATGTTACCAATTTTTTATGGAAACATCTTGCTGAGACACTGTTTTCAAATTTTGTAATTAGTTGAGGAATGCAAGAGCAGCCTGTTTGTTACTTGCCAGGGCCTGTAGTGCGAACTTAACAAGTGTGACACTCAATAGAGTTTTCGTTGTGTTTAAGTAATCATCTTATTTGCCTAATACATTTATATAGCTTTCTTATCCACTTTTCAGTGATGCTCACCATGAAGGCATTATATAAAATAAATATTCAATGACTGAACTAGATACAAACCACTTACAATATTGGTTTAAAAACTGGATCTTTCATTCTTGGTACTCATTTCAAGGCTTGTTAAATATTTCACAGTGCCAGTCTACTTTTGTGAAAGCAGATGTTTGAATTTTCTTACATTTCTTTTACAGTTGGAAATGATGCATTTCTGTGTTAGGTTCTTTGGATCTGTATGCATTTAATAGCAATCATAACTGCTTCCCTGCTGTTCTGTAAATCACTTCTTATATTTCTATCCATCTCTCTATAGTGGGATGTGCTTAAAATTATTAAATGAAGCAGTGCTTTGTTGGGTCCTATTTTCATACTGCCAGATGGGCAGTTTTTGGGAGGTTCCCAGCAGATCCTTCTTTTCCATATGTTCTACCTCTGTGGGTAGTGAGCGGTTTATCTGTTCATTTTGCAGTGACCTGAACCAATACAGCTTATTGCTGGTCAAACACACACATTCATACTCACATGGTGGGTCATTTCACATTCACCAATAATCTCATTGTACATGTATTTGGTATATAGGAAGACAGACAGGGGAATAAAATCATATAGAAAACTCTACACAGGCAGTGACTGAGCATGAAATTTCAAAATAGAAATACATGTAATATTCTTCTCTGAATAGACATATGCAGCAGTTAATCAAATTTTATATATGTCGTACACTGCAAATACTTTACATGAAATAAGAACATAAAGCATTACAGGATAACCAGTCAGACTGTCACAGCAGTTTATAAAGAATATTGTTACTCTGAACTAATATTAAAATGAAGAATGCCTGCTGTCTATTGTGAGTGTGTGTTTGTGTGTGTGCAATTCATGTGGTTGCTGTTTAGCTTAATTCTTCTGTATCTTGAAAATGAATCCAGAGAGATGATTTCCTTCTCTGTCTCTATGCTCTCAGACTTCTCTAAGTTTTGATCATCAAAGTGCTTTATTGGCATGACACACAGACAGGGCTGCCAAAGTGCCAGAAATAACAGGTGACAAACATTAAGTGAAGCTAAATATTTATGAAATTGAATAAGATAAATAAGCAATTTAAATAAACAGCACTGGAATTAATAATAAACAGATAAAGGAAATAATAACAAGAACTACAGTGAAGTAATCGACTTTATTTATTGTTTTAATCCCCCATTGAGCCCTTGGCTGCAGTTCCGAGCATAGCATGGACAGCCGAACCGAACCACATCCCCCTTTTCTGCTTCTGTCTCTCATCTCTTGCTCCACTCACACATTATTTTCTTTCCCACTGCTGACACTCTGGTTTCTTCAGTTCTGATGTATTTATTCAGCGCAGTTGCCGGAGCTCTAAAAAATCAGGGACATGCATATAAAAAGCAGAAGGATGATGTCACTTGCTGTACTGGGTAAATCTATATTTATAAACTGAAAATTATACATTAACAGTTGTCTTATTCATTGCTTTTTCCCTGTACCCTTCCCTTCTTTTCTTCTTCTCAATCTCAGGCTGCTATTTTGAAGGTGACAGAAAGATCCATGCCCCAGGCACTACCTGGCACCCATTCGTCCCACCATTTGGCTACATCAAGTGTGCGGTCTGTACTTGTAAAGTAAGTTTAATTTTCTGGCCCTGTTACGTTAGAATTGTTCCAGCAGCTGAATAGTTAACTGGAAATGCTTCCATGGAAAATGCTGTGTTGTGTGGAGGGAGTGCTGACATTGGCAACTAAATGATGAGTTCGACTCCTCACTGTGTATCATTCCTGTCCCATCAGGGGTCCACCGGAGAAGTCCACTGTGAGAAAGTGAATTGTCCCAGACTGACCTGCAGTAATCCTGTGAGACGCAGTCCATCTGATTGCTGCAAAGAGTGTCCTGGTAAGAAATGTCACGATGTTCCCTTCTCCTGACAGGGCTGGCCAAAATAAAACTGGGAAGTGGCTCTCATGATTTCCTGTAATATTGACCTAATCACTTTTAACTTGAGGTGCAACTAGGAAAAGCATCTTCCCTTAATTTCATTGCTATGTTCCAGCATACTTGAGCCAGCTGGCACCAGTCTTTTCTTCCAATTTCACTTACAGCTAAAATGAGCTGGCCCGCTTATGTTGTTCAAGTCATCTTGCCGAAACGGCAGCCCCAGAGATCCTTTAGTGCTTAACAGTTGATGGTAGTTCTGGGGGCCTAGAGATTGTATGTTTCATAATAACCTGTTCTACATTCCAGCTGAAGAGAAGATGCCCTTTGACCTCTCTGAGATGATGCAAGCTGATGGGCCACGAGCATGCAAATTTGGCAAAAACTGGTATCTTAACAATGAGAGCTGGCATCCCCAGGTTCCACCTTTTGGAGAGATGAAGTGTGTCACTTGCTGGTGCGATGTGAGTATCAAGAAGGATTAAGGTGAAACATCAGTGCTAAGAGTGGACACTAATTCAGCATAGGCTGTCAGAGCTGGTCCAACAAGGCCATACGTAGGCTAGAATGTTCTGGAATGAGTGTGTAACCTTAACCAAAACAGCTCACTGGTAAATTGTGGCGATTTGGTCAGCCTGGAGCTGGGAGGAGAAAGAAAATTAAGATTGTCTAAGAAACTAATCACACTCAATTCAATGTTGTGTTCATACTTTTTAATGCCATCCCAGATTGAGTTTCTTTTTTTTTGTCTTTCACAGGATGGTGTGACCAAGTGCCAGAAAGAACAGTGCCCATCACTGACATGCAGCAAAACCATAAGAAAGGAGGACAAGTGTTGCGCCGAGTGCCATGGTAAGGTATTATGCAAATAGGAAAATGAAGTGTGAATCAAGGCAAACATACTACGACCAGACAAATCAATGCTCTGCTCTCTGTCCACAGGCTCTCAGGATGATGAAGAGGACGAAGAAGAAAAAAAGTATACTCCTGGATTTTAAGACACCTGAATGGATGTTAAAAAATGCATAAAAAGTAAAGGTGCTGGAGTGGTACCTAAAGCTGCAGAAACTTGCTGGACAAGAGTTGACCTTAAGGACAATTTAATTTGGCTTTTAGTATTTCTGCAAGCATGTGACTGCATGTACCTATCCAATCCACCCACTCCATCTGCTGTCCAAGCTTGGCAGGCATTACAACACAGACTTCAGAGCAGACCAGGATGACTTCTCTCATCTTTGGAAGAAATGTTATTTATTTATTTATTTGGAATAAAAGTTTGGAACAGGGATGGAATGGCAGGTTGAACCAACAGGAAATGAACGCTGGACAAGAATCTCCAAGTTGTAGTGTGGATACCGGGAAAGCATACCCAACTAAAAGATCCATTCACTTATCTACTTGGATCCTCACCATTTCCACTGCGCTCACTGCATTTTTAACGTTGCCTCGTTTGTAGGAAAAAAATTGACGTTTTTGATGTGCAAATGAACCTGAAAGCCCTTGTGCTGTCATTGTAGTGTGAATGGGGGCAGGGGAGTTACTTGTGGACACAGCTGATCACAGGGGGCCGGGGGACCTAACGGTAGGAATAAAGCAATCTGGGATACATAAGGCAGGCAGGAGGGCATGCTTGGGAAAGGATCTGTAGAAAACAAAGGAGTTGGGGGAGTGTCTCCATAAGAAATACAGAGGAAGACAGAGGCAGATAGATGAGAGTGGGTCCATAGGAAATGTAGGAAGAAAGTGGCTGCTGTAAGATATCATAAAAGAGCAAGGACTTTGATGGTCACTGGACTTAATAAAGCGCTCATGGACCCAACAGGGGCAAGACTTGAAAGAGACAAGTGGGTTTATAAAAGTAGAGGGCAGCAGTTTTCTTTCCAAAAAAGGAAGCAGGCAGACAATACACAAACTCCATGGCAACTAAACAGATCATATATTAGGGAGTGTAGGTCTCTGACAATGTTTCAAGAGAATTAAAAAATAAACATCTTGTTATACTGTATACCACCAAGAAAAAGAGAAAGGGAGAAAGAAAAGGCACAAGGACAATGTGTTTTGGGGTCCTGACCTTGCAAGAAAACTGTCTGGTGAACAACTCTGCACACTTGTGTAATGGGCCTTTCATATGCAAGGAGAAGCGGAGTGGTAGTGGTGGGGAAGTTCTTATGACATTGGAGCCCAAAAGCTCACTGGTGGTCTTTGTGTTGCATTACAAGATACCCATGCTGTGCATTATATAGCAAGGCTGCTGTTGTCATGAGGACCAGAAGACCACCCGCAGCACTGTGGGGAGGGGCTTAAGGTGGAGCACTTACTGGCTGCTCCACCTATTTCCTATTATTCCTTTCTTCTCTTCAGGTATAGTTTCCCAGCTTTCTATATGGATGAGAGGAGGTGGGCATGCCTTCCCCTGCCTTGCACAGTCATGTCATTCAGATGTTCTTATGTTCTTTTAGAAGTTTTGTATTTATTGAAAAAGCGAAAGAGTGCAAATGTAAAGAAAGAATAATGAAAATGTTTTGTGAAAAGGTTGCCTCTGTGTCTTGTTTTTTTCCACTTTGAACTGTTGTGTAGAGCGAGGATTGCCTTGGCCTAAGTGACATAAAGTACCAGTGTTGCACTCAAACAGCTAGCTAACAGACCCTGGATGCTGTGGACAGTTAACAAATAAATATGATTGTTCACCTGGGTCTAACACAGGCTTATGAACAACTTGGAGGAATAGCACCGTTTCATCCTGGGAACAATCAAGACTGAAGAGCAGTCAGGAAGAGTGTCTTTGACTGGCACCACTGAGGGATACACAGATGTTGCACTCTTCAACAGCATCATTGCTGTTTGTCTAGCTACTGTAAAACTTAGGGTATCATATGATAGGAGAGAAGCAGCAATGTTTCTGACTTGTGGCTTTTCAGTTATTTGTTGCACTGAATTTATTATCCATTCAGCTTCAAATCTGCCTATTGGGTGCAAGGCAGGAACAAAAGCTCTTTCAAAAGCTTTAAAACTACTTGGTTTTGCATCTTATTATTCTTGAAAGGCTGGAGGCAAAGAAGATGAATTTTCTCTGGGGTACCTTACCTGCATAGATATGAAGCTACAAAACAATTTCCCCCCACGTCCCAAATCCCACAAGCTCATATGCTAAGCTCTGTGTTTTTGGCAGCCGCCCACCTCCATGACACCATAGCTATGCCTGGAATCTGTGAAAATTCCTTCCAGATTGGGATGAAGGCAACCTTGAAGATAAGGCAGGGAGGAGTAAAGACCTTGCTGGGAGGCTTGCTCATAAGGCATATAACATACCAAGTTGTCACCAATATCTCCAGTTTATCCTGCCTGAAAATGACCACTCTCCAGATTAATAACAATAACAAAAAAGTAAGGAAGGGATCTCTTACACCCTGAAAAATTCAAACACTCCTGGCACATCTGGAAAAATGGTGCAGGGGACAGATAACCCACATGATCAGGCCAAGACCAGCACTGAGTCATAAGTCTTATATGAGGTATGCAAGCAGCCTAATTTCATTGTCATACAAAGATATGAAGGTTTCACTTACAGTATGATCAAGTGTTGCATTTGTAACATGGCAGATCTGACAGTATGGATGGCAGAAGCAGTGTGCATTTTTCTTTAAAAGGATGAACTTAATGACATAATGTGTTATGTGAATTCTGTGTTGCCGATATGTTCCACAGAGATAGCAATAATAAATAATCTGGCCACTGCCATGTAGCAATCGATATAAAATTGTGGCAACAACAGCAAAGCAGAAAACAAAATGTCAGAATAACAGTAACAATTATAAGTACTTAGAAAAACAAATCGAAAAATTATAAAAATTAATTAAATAGATTTTAAGAATACATAAAGCATAACTAATAATGTTACAGGCTTTGCATTTTTAATTAAATTATTTACCTTACAAAAAAGAATCATCAAAAAATTCAAATAAACACTTCAGGGACAGTAGACATTCAAACTTCTAAAAGAACTGCTTACTAGTACTCCAATTTTATGATGGCTCGATACTTCCTTAGAATAAGAAGTCAACATTTCCAGTAGTTCCAAGAATTTCCAGGAGTTGTTAGCAATAGCACAAAAATAAATAAATAAGTAAACTGCAGCCAAAATAATAAGACTGAGAATTGAATCAAGACTTGTATAGCTATGGAGTTTTACCAGATAATCAATCCCAAAGCTCTAATTCAAAAGTTGTTCACAGCTAAAATCTGTAGTCTCAGACTAAGGAGTAATGGTGCTGCACTGGAATTTATAAACAAGTTCTCATAACATGAATTATAGTACCTCCAGGGAGAAATTCAGCAAACCTGCAATGCTTCCCAGCAACCCTTTAACTACCCACTAACATTTTAAAACAGCACTGTGAAACATTAAAAAAATAATATTTGTTAAGCAAAGATGTTAAACAAAAACACACATATTAAAATGAAGTTTGTAAATTTAGCTTTTCAAATATCACAATCCCATGAACAGAACATAAATGTGATTTAAAAAAAATTACTAACAAGAACACAGGTGCTTTCCACTTCTTAATATAGATCATAAAAATCTTATGTATACAAAGACAATTAAATTCCTTAAAAAATAAACCTCATCTAGAGTGTCTGGAATTAGATCATTTTAATTTTGTAACTACCTATCAAATGGGTGAAAAATATTGGCAAAACAGATGCTTTGTCAAGACAATTCAAACCTGATGAGGTTATTCCAGAACCTGAAAGTTTTTTTCCCTCCTGAAAACATTCTTGGAGCTACACTTGTTGATTGAGGTTTATGTTCATTCAGCTTCCCTTTAGGATTTTGGTTTTAGATTTTTATTTTCTTATTGTAAGCACTTTCTGTGATTATTCTTTGATTTTGATTACTAGATTGGATATTAGATTTGTCCTTTCTTGTCTTCAAAAAATGTGTTTAATAAATATTATGCTAAAGAAAATTGTTTTAGTCATTGTGGGCCAAAGGTTTCCATAGCCCCTTTGTCCCAATATGAAGTTTTATAGTTGAAGCCTTTTAATCCTTTTTGCTGCACCCATACTGATTGAAATCCTGCTTCTATTTTTTGAGCTAATGGTGATTCTGGATAGTAGGCCTCGGTAAAGCCATTGAGGCCTATTCCTGGAGAGAAAGCCTTGAGGCGAGACAGATCATAACAGTATCTACTTTATTAAACTCGTCTATCTAGCACTTGATAGGACCTCCGTTTGATTCCATAACTGCCTGGATTGGTCAGAGAACATATTCCACAAGGTGTTGGAAATGTACCTTATGGAGTTTGGTCTATACAGTTTGTGTGTGCACACATTCATGCTGTGAAATGTGCTGCTCCACCTTATCTCAATGGTGATCTGATGACCTGAGATCTGGGGATTGTGTAAATGAGTAAACTAAAATCATAATCATGTTCATGGAACCATCTTGACATAATGTGTGGTTTGTAACATGGCACATTATCCCACTAGAAGCTTCCCATTGTAAAAGTGAAGATAGTGGTCATAACAGGATGAAAATAGTCAGCAGCATAGTGTATGTATACTGAACAGTCAAATGACACTCAATGTGTAGGCCTAACTTACACCAAGAAAAAAATTACCCACACCAATACAAAACAACCATCATTCTGTACCTTTGTTACAGCACAGTGTTGATCCATGGATTTAGGCTGTTTAGCCAAATTTTCATTCCATTATTTGTATGTGGCAGCATAAGCTAAGCTGTATCAGACCAGGTAACATCTTTACAACCTTCAATCACCCAGCTTTGGTGTCCATTGTATCCTCATATTGTTGTTCTTAGCTGACAGGAGTAGAACCCAGTGTTCTGTTTTAAGTCAGATGCTTCAAGGTCTGATGTGTTGTGTTGACATAGATGTTCTTCTGCAAATCACTGATGTAAAGAGGTGTTATCTGAGTATTGACTTTTTTGGCATCTTGAACAAGTCTGTGGCCATTCTCCACTGACCTTTCTCATGAACAAGTTGTTTTTGCTAACAGATATTATTTTCTTTTTAACACAACGGTGCATATAAACTCTATAGCAGGGGTCTCAAACCCAGACCTTGAAGGGCCACAGTTGCTGCAGACTTTCATTCAAGATACTTTCTTAATTAGTAGCCAATAGCCACCACTAATGGAACACACTTTACACTGCCAAGTCATGAAATTAAATAAAGTAATATGTATAATTAACTTTAAGAACTGGCTTCTAATTATAAAATTGGTTGTAACAAAAAAACCTGAATCCATTGCAATTGCCATTGAGTGGAGGGAGGAAGTTCAGGCAACTCACTATTTAATATTATATGGCAATTGGTTGAGGAAAAAACAAGCAATTTAGACAGCAGAGTCAATTCAAATGACAGCAACAAAGTATGTTTCATTACCAGTAGTGATTGGCTGCTAATTAAAGGAGTGGCTGAAATGAAGACTGTAGCCACTATGGTCCTCCAGAAATGGACTTTAAGACCTCTGGTCTAGGGCTGCGGTTCTGAAACTCAGTCCTGTGGATGCCATGTAGATGCAGGTTTTTGTTCCAACCAGTTTCACAAGGAGTGCGTTAGTTTTTCTTTTTCTGTCATCTTTTGTTGAGGCCAGAAAAACATAGTATTTTGATTTTTACATTTATAAAACATTCAGAAAAGTTTGTAATATTGCTATAGCTTTTTTAAATGTTTAATTCTTTTTTGCTGTTTCCTTATTAGTTTGTCTCTTTTCTGTATAGCTTGCTCCATGAACTGTATCTTAATAATAAGAATTATCAAGAAGCAGATCAGACACTCAGGCAAAAGTCCACAACCACTTCAACATAACACTCACTCACATTCGCATTTGTAAATAATGGATTAAATAACCAGAACATCTGGGATAATGAAATGAAAATCCTTATGACAATGAAAATCTTAAAAACCAATTAGAAAAAAAAACAGACACACTAAATTTCCTCATGTAACATATAGAAATGCTTGGCACATTCTAATAAAAAACTTACCAAACTTAGTTTTACAATATCTACATTGATCTCAAAACATAGAAAATGTGAAATTAACAGCTTGCTTAATTATGCTAACAGTCCAATTAAAAAACAGAAGTTGGTTGGAACATCAACCTGCAGGCGCATAGGCTGAGTTTGAGAATCACTGCTCTAGAGAACATACTGGATGGAAACCCCAAGTGCGCCTCCATTTGTGACATGCTGGAAACATCACATCTAACACTGACACACTCCAGTCAAAGTTGCTTAAATCACACATTTTGCTCTTTCTCGTGTTTATTCAATCAACAACTAAACCTTCAGAATATGTTTGCAGGGTGTATATATTGAGTTACAACCTCACAATTGGCTATTTGTAAGAGCAGGCTATTTGCATTAATGAGCAGGTAT
>JANRMT010062813.1:110307261-110381303 GCA_026402145.1 Polypterus bichir lapradei | reverse complement strand
TGTGCAGCCTACAGTGTAATAAAATCCACAAGAAAATGGCTGCATAAAAAGAAGCAAAAATAAATATGCGCCTCAGTGCAACAATTCGTATCAGCAGCAGCAGCAGCAACAGGCAGTTAGATAGTACAGGTAAGAAGTGTGACAGGGAACAACTACATTATTTGCTACAGCAAAATGGAGGAGGGGAAAGCTGAAGCTGACATACATGGGACTCAATGCAAGGAAGAATTCTTCTCAAACAAATAACAGCTGTTCAAATGACTCCTCTTATTTTACTAACAAACTGGCAGTGTCACACCACAATGAGATGGGAATCCCATTAGATACTGGGCAGACAAGGAATTTGATGGGGGTGGGCACTAAACATCTGGTGCAAGAAAGCATGGAGCATGAACGGAGGGTGGTGGAACATTGTGGACAGAATGGAGACTGAGAGATAGTGTGTCTGTGTCATAAGATGCTGTTTTGGGCTCTTTGTTCAAAATAATACAGGAAGAAAAGATAGGCAAAATAAACCTCCTTGCCCCCAGATTGACAAATGTCTGATGAAAAACATTCCATCCTGTCTTAAAATAAGCAACAAGTCACTTAGAAAATGATATTTAAATATACAAAAGTTAATGCAAACTATTTCATTCAATCAAATTACGGGGACTATAAACAGGCCACACCATGGTCACAGGATGAGAATGCTTAGAGTGTTGAAAATTACAGCATGAAACATTAAACAGGTTATTGGTGAACAGTGAATGGATCAGTTATCAAAGAGTTGTTGTGTTGAGCTTAAAAGGGTTTCTATTTAACAGACATAATACAAGAAACTTGTTAGCATTTGTGACTATAAATGATTCACTTTCTTTTGAAACTGCTTGATACAGTATAGAATGAGGAGACTGTACATTAAGGCAACCAACACTAACCACTGGTAACACCAGTCCATCATGCTCACACTAGTCTATACAAACATCAAAACATTATGGCAGAGAACTGAAAAGAGATCAAGGCCTTCTGAGAGTACAGCAATTCTCACTTAGCCATGAGAACTATTTAACAATTTGCTGTTAGCATGACTTGCAGCATCTGAACAGACTTTTTTTCTGTACAACCTTCATCAATTACCAGACTTGCCAAAACCAGCTCAAATGGTAGCATCAGATGCAAAGCATGAACCAACCCCACACATAGTGCACACAAAAACACACACAAAATTGGCCTTCAATATATTTTGACATAACTCAATATAACATTCTTATACATGCATAAACTAATTCAAGGTGACAGAATGCTAAAGAATACTCCTGTACCATTGAATGGACACAGGGCAAATTTATTACAGGGCCCACTTTTGCACAAACCAACAATCTCATGAAAGGGGTCAATGGAGAGTAGTTGTTTAACCTAACATGTATGCCTTTCGGGATGTGAAAGGAAACATGTGGGAACATAAGAAGAAGGTGCAAAATTCACACAGAAAATAATTAGAGATAAGATTTGAATTTAGGACGTTCAGCCTCTGAAATCTCTGTGGCACCAGCACATACCACTGTGCCAACATGCGGCGATAACAGAAAAATAAGTTTAAAGCTATAAAAAATATACTGAAATTTGATACAAATGTGCCCTTTAAAAGATCCTATTTCAAAGTCTTTTATATGATCAAATATGTTTTCTACCAAGTTACTTTTTACAAAGGTGTGGCAGGGTGGTAATAGTGATGCCGCCTCACAGCTTTAGAGTCCAGGACATTGTCTACTGAAAATGCTGCTCACTCTCTCTTTAATGGCATATTCATTTTTCTGGGAATGCAACACTTCCTCCAACATCCCAAAGATAAGTGTGTGTTAGGTTAATTGGGAACTCTAAAACTTGCATTGTGTGAGTGTTATAATAAGTACCTAACTGGGCCCTGCAATGCACTGATCCCCTGTTGTTTACTGGCTTATGCCCAGTACTGCTGGGATAGGCTCTGCCCCCTATGACTCCGAGTTAGCTGAAATTGGATTGAAATCTCACTGTCCTAAAGTTTATTCCTGACAGCTGATGATGGACAAAGTTCCAGCTTTTTAACGCTACTATAAGAATTTACATAAAAAAGATCGATATGACTGCGGTGGATTGGCACCCTGCCCGGGATTGGTTCCTGCCTTGTGCCCTGTGTTGGCTGGGATTGGCTTCAGTAGTTCGGATTCAGCGGGTTGGAAAATGGATGGATGGATGGAAGATCGATATGAGGTTTAACACTCAAGACAACTATAAGAATATGGACATTTTTCAGAAGTTGGCAAGAAAGGGTACCTTCAATTTTTTTTATACATTACATTAAGTAACAGGAAATGTTTCCTGTAAACTAACAATTAGTCAGTTATTGGACAGATTAATGCAGTGCTGTCTCATAGGCACAGAATCCTGAGTTAATATGTGGAGTGTACACATTCTCACTGTGATTTCAAGTATTTTTTTCTGGGTACTTCCTATTGTTTCTCACATCACAAGGACATGTTTGTTAGGTTATTGTCAGCTTAAAGATGGTGTGTGCTTGATTGGCACCCCAACCAGAGATGGTTTCTGCCTTACACTCGACTCTAACCTTACATACCTGAACTAGACACAAAAGCAAGAAATGGAAGAATGGACTATCAAATATCACAGTAGTTGCAATATAAAGAAAACAGACACCTCTGCATCTTTACTTTTGATTTTAGGATGTTTAATTAGTTTTCCATGACAATTCATGATGTAAATACATCAGAAAAGCAAGGGAAACTAGAAAATTGTATAAAATCTTTGATCAAAGGCTATGAAGTTTGAGGAAACATGAAAAACTGATTACTTATACAGTACAATTTATAAGCTCCATTCATTCATTCTCAAATGGGTATCTTCTAATACAGAGTCACAGGAAGTGAAGGCCTCTCTTGACATCTTCAGGTGCTAGACACCAGTGCCTATAAGGTGGAATACATCTAAAAAAATAATAATTCCAGACTAAAAACGTGCCCCCCTTCTTGAATTCTGTTTTGTTAAGTTCAACTTGATTGTAGGGAATGTTTTTTTTTCCTTTGTTGTATAAGTCTGGCTTCATTGTATGGAATATTATTTTCCTCCAATAAAATGATAAAAAGTGAAACCTTGACAGTGTTGCCAGGTCTGCAGTTTTCTTGCCCAATTAGGCTATTTTTGATCATCATCTGCAGGAAAAATGGGTTTTCATGGGTTGAGGTTTTTTGGGCTACTTTTTAAAAAACAATGCAGTATATTCGACTATTTTCCAATCCCCCCCAAAACAATTTTACCATGTTTTTCATCCATCTGGCACCTCTTCCCCTGCTATTTGCACTTGTACTACATTCTTTACTGTTCTAAAATCCCTCCTCTCCCTCAGTGTGTGATGGTATATACCCATTCTATCACTCTGAAATATCTCAAAGGGACCCCCAAAGCTCAGGCATAGGTATGTACCAATGCTCTTGCTCTGATCCCAGGAATTCCACTTTCTGGTGTGTCATTTTGTCTGCCTCAAGCATTTGGCTATTTTTTTGGGCAAATTCACTCTTTTTAAGCAGCCACTGGGCTATAATTTTTTTTAGGAAACTATCAACCCTGCCCCTTGATGCATGACATAGTTTGAAGAAGCCCCACGCAAAAAAAATGCATGATTTTGTGGGTGATGCATGGTTACAATCATAAATATCATCAATGGGTTTGGTGCCATACTATCTGAAAAAAGTACAATGAACAACTAAAGGTTTGACTAAATTTCAATTAGATGGGATTGAAAAGTTATACATTTTCAGACCATATAGCTTACCTTAATTTTCAGCAGTCTGACATAAAATAGCCTGTAAAACCATATTCTGAGCCTGCTTAATACAAGATAATTATTTGTTTAATTTTTGTGGATTAAAAGATAATTAATAACTACATTCTGGTAGCTATTGATCTTCAGTATTTACACATACATTTCAATCACAGGTCACTCAACCAATATACAAGATCAAAAATTAATTTGTCCATTCATATTTATTAGTTTACTTAATTCAGTCAGCAGAAATGCAGGGTTGAGATTTAATGACAAGTCACATTATCGCTTAGCAAATACCTGAAAGGAAGCTTTAGATATCCTAAAATGCAGTTTGGCTTTTCAGACATCTGAAACACATTTCAATGTATCTCAAAATATGTTCCCCTTTATTGTACAATGTCAGAAATTAATCTTTCCTTTCATTATATCTGGAATACATTTAAACAATCCTAAACTGATGTCTAATAGATTTTAAGGTATCTGAAACTGGTTACTGTAAATTGTTTTATTTCTGGTCAACAGGCCTTCCATTCCTAATAAAAAAAGATCTCAAAATGTATTGCTATGTCTTAAAATGGTTTGAGATATCATGGAATATATTCCAGATGTGTTGAGATATCTGGAAAATATTTATTATACGATAATTGCATTTGAGGTATCTCAGAAATTATATTAAATTATTTTAGAAAACAACAAATAAATAAATAAATAAAACTAACTGACTATCATTGTGAATACATCTTTTTCTGATATCTTGAAATCATATTTCATCTGTCTTGTTACACATTTTAATACATCTCAAATGGAGGAGAAACCCATTACAAAGGAGCCAAAAAATGACTGCAATATTAAATATTTTTTAAATCTCAAACTTGAGTCAGTGTGGCGATATATGGAATGCACTTTGAGGTATATTTTGAGATATCTGAAATGCACTTCCAGATATTGTAAAATTTCTTTCCGTGTGCATTTCTTAAAGTAATTTTCTGTGCTATTCCAGTTATCCCAAAACTTTTTCAAGATACATTATAATAATAGAATATTCTATTGAAACCAGAGGAAATTTTAAAGGAAGCCTTTTTGAAATATCCTGAATGGCAATTCGGATATCTCAAAATAAAACACGTTTTAGATTTCCTGAAATTTTCCGCTTTTTATGTCAGGATATCTTAAAATGCACATTTGATACCTTATTCACTAGAATATAACTTTAGGACACCTTGTTATGTTTTTAGGATATACTGTAACAGACCTATTATTAATTATACAGTATGGCTATATAATATTTTGTAATGCGATTTCTGTCCGTCCGGCAGCTACAATTAAAGGAAGCTTGCGTCCAGTTTCAATTAGCCGACGCTTCTGCACATAGATTTAAACAGTAGACTAATTGTCCATAATATATCCTGGGCAGGTCCAGCTAGTATGCATATACTGTACAGTTATATTAAAATTTCTTAAATATCCATGTAACATAATAAAATGTTAATTAAGTTAAAAATGCATGCCGAGATAATCTCTTTTAACTGTTCATTTGACTCGAGGAAAGCAGTCCACCGCTGGGAACACTCAGTCACGCATCTACTAGGCCTATCACTCAGACCAGGGCATTTCCAGCCTTCAGTTAATTTCATCTGCATGTCTTTCAAGTGTTGGGAGGAAAAAAAACTCGAGGAGAAGGTGTAAACTTCACACAGAAAGTGACCAGATTGGCATTCAAACCTTGAACTCGGGTCATGAAATCTGATTACTGTGAAAAAATAAAAAAACACAAGAAAAAAGTCATCTTACCATGGATTCGACTATGCAGCTTAATATAAAGTAAAGTTTGCGGTTTTCAGGAGACGGCAGTATTCAAATAGCGTAGACTGCTTCTCAGCAAAAACTATTTTATTCTCATTAAACTATTTAATCTGAAACAACTGCATAGAGGTTGGGACTTAACATTTGCGGAAAGCTTCGCCTTCCGAGCACTTAATCTTGCTTCCGTGTGTCGCTGTGGGCCTCTAGCGTACGTTCCGTGCATCACACAAGATGCTTAACTCGAATCGCAAAACCGACTATTCAGCAGGCTGTAAAATTTGACTCATTTGTGATAAATCACTCGCATTTTTGTTAATATTCTCTATTTATGCTATTACCACCGTCAACAGAATGGAAAATATTTACAGGTGAAACTTTTTCTTCTGCTATTTTCTGTGCATCTGGTCATCAGTGATGCCGCATAGTTGCATGAAATATATCGCAAGAACCAATCTGAGATACTGCTGTACAGTACATATTGCGTCTCGCATTTCTTCAAGGTTTCGTGGGTTCTGTGAGTTTAATTCCCAGGAATACTCAATTTGTCTGCTGGATAATAACATGTTAAAAGCTATCATAGTTCAGTGAAGAGATGGTGTTTTTTCTTAACTTGATTGCTCACGGACGCACGCTTGGCTTCTCCCTGATGGCCGATTTTGAAGTCGAACATCAGGCATTCTTTATTGAGGCGAATAGGCAGATACTCTTTGCACTGTTCTGCTTAGTGTAGAAAACCAGGCCCATTGTTTGAATACTTAAGTAAGAAGCGTTTTTGCATCCATAAGAAACGGTGTTCCAAAAGCTGTTTGGGACACATTTTGCCAGTGGCTTACTGAGTATCTTCTAGGCAGCTGAAGTACTGGGACTGGCTCCAGCCTTATTCCACAATTGTCCATGACTCTTAAACAAACAAGGGGGTTCGAAAAATGATTTAATGGATGGCAGGATGGCTGGTTGTATACGGACAAACAGAACACGTGAATTACACTCTTGGAAATAACGGTTCTAAGAAACATTCTATTCTGGGAAGGGTATTTTGCACATGAAACGGGTTCTTTGGTCTTTGAAATTGTTTTAATACGTGCACAATACAGAATTATTAATGTGAAATCTGTACTTATTTGGCTGACGCCTTTATCCAAGGCGATTTACAGCATTCGAGATACAATTAATTACATTTTTTTCCCCTAATTCGAGTACAAGCAGTTGAGG
This sequence comes from Polypterus bichir lapradei, assembly GCA_026402145.1. Taxonomy (NCBI): domain Eukaryota; kingdom Metazoa; phylum Chordata; class Cladistia; order Polypteriformes; family Polypteridae; genus Polypterus; species Polypterus bichir. Next base: position 110,374,486 of record JANRMT010062813.1, on the reverse strand, counting down.
TGACATGTTCATAGTCACACAGTGTCCATGAGCCTACAACATCTGAACTTAAAGTCCAAAGCCTTAAACACTGCGCCATCATGCCTGGCTATGGGACAATAACATTTGGAAAACCTCATGTGTTATTGCAAATAGTATTGGAGTTCGTTTTAAATTATGAACCCCATTGCTATTTTACAAATCTGTTATGTATGTACACTATGTATTGCTATTTATGAACCCTGTTACGAATCTAAATAAAGATTCTTTTTGGAATCAATTGTATTGTTCTGATGAATCACTTTGTCGCCTTTATATTTGAAAGTGATTGAGTTTACGAAACGCGAACACAAATTGCATATCAAGCAAATTATGTAATCTTATAGGCAAATGTCTTGCAATAAGGAAATCCTAACAAGCCGAAATGGAACAGTTGAAAATGATTTACAGCAGATGACCAATGCTTCTTACTGAATTCTAAAATGAGAAAGCTGTCCCACGTGACCTAACTAAGGGTGTGCGCACCGCACCAGGTGATACCATTAGACTGACTATAAAGTATTTGTATAGTGTTTCGGGTTGAAATCATGGAGGACCACCGGGACAACCAAACTTTCAACCAACACACACACACACACACACAGCGCAGTCTGTGACACCAAGCCTAGTGACGCCACTGTCCATCCCTTATGTTCTTCAAGCCAATTCTTAAATCAGAGTCCGTTTACCGATGTAAATTGTAGGAACATTGTAAATTAAAGTCACATATTAATATTTTACATTTATAAATTAACATTCTCGAGGCAAGTCCAGAAGTTAGAGCCCATTCCGACAGCACTGAGTGCCAAGGCATGACCTATCTTTGGCTAGGGTGTCAGTTAATTGAGGGTTTGTGTTTATTACAAACATTGTCAAACCTCTCTAATTTAGTTCCAGGACATGGGAGCCGGAGCCAATCAAATAATTACTGGGTGCAAGGCTGAAAAAAACCTGGATAGCGCCCTAAATCAATGCAGAGTCGCTAGTAAACGTAACCAGCATGTTAGTAAACGTTACCAGGAGAACATGAAAGTTAACGAAACCAGTTCACTCTAATAGAGGTGCCAAAGTGGTTCTTCATTGCGATGACATAGAAAAACTATATTTAGTTCCCAAAATAGCCATGCTTCTGAAGGTGTCAGAAAAATTTAGATAGGTAACAGTTTCCGGTAAATAAATAACAGTGGGAGATGGAACTTTTATCTAAGCTCCCAAGCTGTGGAAGAATATGCTTGCTTGAATATAACATGCCCCATTTGCCATCAGCTTTTAAATCCAGGCAGAAGATTCACTAATTTATTTAGCATACCCCGATTAGAGCTGCAGATTAACAGATTAATTTACTATATTTCTGATTGTTAGTCATTTTAAAATAAAGGTATTACAATAAATGTGAAGGATTACTGACCTTTCTCTGTTCAATTTCTCATCTGCTGCAAACTTGGAGCCACTTCTGTATTGCCAAGCTGCCCTCCTGCCCGTGGGAAAGACATTAGAAACACGGGAGCCTTCATTGCGCCGACATTCTGTTATTCCTTCCATTTATTTAACTCGTTCGTTATCGAATTGTCTTGTTTCTATTCTACTCTACGTATTTAAATTGAACTGAAAAATTAGGTAAATGTGTACACGTTTCTTTTGTCCGTCAAAATGCTGCTTAACGCAAAACGACGCGAGTGGCATGGCCCTAGAAGCATGTATTCTTTAGTAATTAGCCTCAGAGGCCAAGCAGAGTATCTCTTGGATATTGACAAACATAAATGCTTCAGTGATTCAAGTTCTGCTGTTAAATAAGGTTAGTGCAATTGAATATTAATTGTTCGGGTGGCCTTCTCCGTGTATTGCGGAATCAAAAATGTTCAACGATGGAGGAATAAAGTTATTGAATCTTTGGCTGGATCGCTAGGTGTAATTCGATATTACATGCCTGGCCCAGAGGATTCGTGTATCAGACACGCTGTTTAATACAGTAGATTCCGCATAACATATGTATGTTATTTTAGTCATGATGGATTTTCATCTTGCTCTGGAAAAAAAAAGTTTGAATTTATATTTCACCCACGTTCACACATGATCCCTGACAGCAACAGCCACTCGAAGCCTTGTGGTCAATAGTCAAGACTCAATGCATGAAGCATCCAGCAATGAAGGGCTCAGTAACTTCTCGTGCCATCAGCTACACAGGAAGCCCTGTGAAAGACGGAGATGTTGTTCTCCTGGAGTATGAGAATGGAACAGCCGGTGTAATGCTCAAGTGCAGGTATGACCTTCAAATATCGCATCAATAGAGCCGGTTGAGGATTCGATAGTATTCTAATAGGATATGCTGTCAAACGGTTACTTGTCCCAAAATTCGCTTCTTCTGGTTTATGATGAATATCAGACGAGTTTGGAGAAGTGTATAGTGTTTGATTAGGCTTGCGTATTTATTGTTACTGCGTTTTGTCACGTGGGGGCGCTGTCCTCCCATTTGCTGTAACGATTATAGACGGCACACGCGCGTCACCCTGCGTGGACTTCACGGAATACTGTGCAATACATAGTATTTCTAATGAATCTAGCTAATTTGAAGTACTGCTCAGAGCGACTTCAAGCGTGGCATATTATCGTTGGAGTGGACCATTCATTTGCGTTTGTATCGGACCTCGTAAACGCGTAGCAGAGGTTCAGAGTGTCGCTGCACGTCTCCCGCATTGCAACAGTGGATCAATGTCCCCCACCCACTCTGAGCCTCAGGCAGCCAGGAGGCTGACTGTCTCCGAGTGGGGCTAGTAGACCCGAAGGGGGTTTTGCACTGTGGGGCTACACTGCTTTAAAGCTTCAAACCTGTGCACTGCAGCTTTAGAGCTCTACTGCAGACACGCATCGATTCGGTGCATTTTCTGAGGTTATTTTGGGTTTGTCGGAGGCGTACTCCAATCTAACTTCGCTCCGTTGTCGAGTAAATGTGATGGAAGATGAAGCACAGCGGAGCCAAGTAACTGGAGAGGAGGAAGAAGAACCATCAGAAATGTGAGTGCCACATCGATCACTTCTCCCAATATCTCCCGTTCATTACGTTCGGGACATCCTGTCGCTGCCTTTGGCATCCTGTAGTACCGAATGCTGCACGTCTACTTGCTGGATTTAAAATGGGTATGTCCGCACAGTACATTCCTGACATGCGAAGCCACAAACTCGGCCCTAGCCACATTTTGTCATGGTATCCGTATTGCTTAGTATCACCCCATCTCCCCTACCAAGTATTTGTCACCCTAAACCACATCTCACTTCTTCATTTCGCCAACCGTAATTTAGAATGGTGTGATGCGTGCGTCGCATTCTTTCTATTAAAGATTATCAGTGATGTGAGCTTGGTGACAGAGTGGTGCAGTGATTAGCACTGCACTCTCAAAACTAACTTTACATTGGCCTTGTACTGAAAAGTGAGCGGGAGTGTGTAAATGAGAACATCCGACCATGCAAATAATGTGATCTTAATGGCACCTTACCGCGTTGTGAAGTTCCATTTTATTCAGGTAAGGATCCTTTGCATGCGACGTCGATTCTTTGGACTTTGGAAAAGTTCCTGATGTGTGAAGAAAACATAAATCTTTAATGTATAGTATGGTAGCGGGATACTAAAAGACCAAGACCTCCTGAACCTAGCCTATCGCCATGCATGCAGCAAGAGTCCTTTTAAAATCAGGAACCCATTTGTATTGCACAGCTCTGTTATCATTTTTATTTACTGTGCCTGTTATGCATCTAAAACTAAAGGACTGAAATCTTCATGTTGATGGTTCTTTTCAGAAGCAAACATTGTTTTCCTATACATGGCACCTCTCTGAAGAACCACTTTGCACCTTTACTTTTAAGATTTTTAGTAGAATGCCATTCTGTCTTGTGTTTATTTCTGTTTTGCGCTAGATGCTGTAAGATAGACTGAGCCAGAAATGAGCCATTATTGGAATGCAGGTTCACAGCAGCAATGAATGAAGACTGACATAGAGAGAAAGAACCATAAATATGGCAGTCAATAACCAATCAATCATCCATCCACTTAAGTAACCCACTTGATTATGTTTTTAGTGTTTGATTAGGAAAATGAGGGGATTGGTATAGGCTACCCATGAGGAGCGAGGCCAATTTTTGAGGATGGTGAATTTATATGCTTATTATGTAGTTATTTAAAGGGCTTCTGTAAAAAGCCAAATTATTCCCCAGGGACAAATAAAGTTCTATCTATGAATATTACAGAGATGAAAAGTAGTCACTGTAAGGCAAACCAGTATTGTACAGGTCTAATTTTTTGTCAGGGCTAAGGAATTGGCACATGAAAGACTAACTCAACACTGATAAAATGAAGACTATCAAAGTATTGTTGTAAGCTTGATCCAAGGATGAGGTGAAACGTTGAACAAAGAGATTTTTTATTACGGATATGACAAGTGAAACAAAGTACATGACTGACAAGACAAGACTGCAGAGTTCACAGAAGAGATAATGCAATGGTTTACTGGCAAAGAGAAAGCCAGACATGATGCTGCTAAAACCTAATTCAGGGAGTACTACTGTTTTATAAGTGACCAGAGCGTCACTATACCAGAGTCAAAGACACAAAGCTAATTATGAGGCTCCATTATGAAGGTGAACACTGGTCATTAAAGGTGAAAGGCAAACATGGGCACTATTAAAAAATTTTAATGGGCAGTTGCATTGAGTGCTGTTTGACTGAATGGACACAGATATCTTTGAAAAGCTTCAAAACACTGTCTGGAGACATTTTGTTTGACTCACTCCTGCTTGTTATTGAACGCCAAAAGCAGCAAGGAACAGTTTAGCAGGATTTTTCAATGGGATGACATTTTGATTCAAGATCCAAGATAACAATTAAGTGAATAAGTGATTCTATGAGCCAAAACACTAAGCATTATATCTGCATAAACACAAATAAACATAAAACAATTGCTGTAAACAATGCAATACTATACAGCCCTTCAGACTTGACATGCTGGCCATTTTGCCTCCAGTTGGCTGATAGCTATTATGCTGTATGTGTGTGTGAAGAGTAAAAGATCAGCCAGTTTTGTTTTGGAACAGAAGCTGTGTGGTGAGGCACTGTCTCCAGCAGGTGGTGACGATACATCATGTTGCACTTTCGAAAAGCTCCAAGAATGCTGTTCAATAAATGAAGAAACATTTGTTGCAAAGAGCCGCCTAATAAGCAACCTTTACACACAAGATTGGAGCATGCACTGATACAGTATGTTGCCGCACCCAGGGTTAGGAGAGCTCGGTTAGAAACCATGCCCAGTTTCTTCAAGGTAGAGGAAAAAAATTCCAGGCCATTTATAAGAAATAAAGCAAAACTAACATAAAATAGAAAGAAAAAAATACATGCAAAACCATACTGAATTAATTGAGTTGCAGGATGGAAGTATACATTCTGAATGTAAACAAGTCAGGAGGCACAGGTTTAAGGGGTAAATAAATTTATATATATATATATATATATATATACACACACCAGCTTAATACCAAATTGTAAGCAAAATGGGTAAGCATTCAACAGACAAAAATTCTTTCTTTTACTTAATAAAAACGAGTCAAGGAAATCTTTCATTTTTTAACCCTTTTTTTGCAGACTTGAGATAAACCTGGAGGCTATCCGATTCATATATGACACATGTCAGGAAACAGTCTTCACAGGTTGCACTTGCTCATTCCTACTGGGATAGCAAAAAATGTCAGTTACCCTAACCTGAACAACATGGAGATACTGCAGGAAGCCAAAGTATCTAAAGAAAACAAATGTGTGCACAGAGAGAAAATACAAACTTCTTATAGATCATGGTTCAAGCTAGGCATTGGACTATAGTCCCTGGTGTTGTAAGGCCTGGCAGTAAATCCATTAAATACTAATGATGTATTTTATTGGAATTATGTTGGATGGTTTGCTGTGTAAAGTAACTTAATTTAAAACATGATCTTATAGGACTCAGGTTCAATGAAGGTGCTGAAGGTGCTGTTTCACGGGTTAGGAGAGCTCAGTTAGAAACCATGCCCAGTTTCTTCCCGCTGGGATTAACCTGGGTATTGTGGTTTTCTATGACATCCCAAACACAGAGGATAGGATTGTTGACAACTCTGTACTGGCTAAGAAAGAGTCTGAGTGGATGCGTGTATAGCAACATGACCTGCAATAGACCACTAGTCTATTGCCTAGTGCTATCGGGATAGGATCTGGTTGTGTAAGCTCCAGGACAAGAAAAAGCAGATTTAGAAGACGGGCACCTGGATGAATTGTGTAGTTAAAATCTTGCGAAAAAGCAGATTTAGAAGACGGACACCTGGATGAATTGTGTAGTTAAAATCTTGCAAGTTTTAAAACGTCAGAACAGGCCTAGATCAGTAGCCAGAATAGGTTTACATACATAGTTTACAAACACGTTTCATATTTTTTAGAAATTACTGTCTATAAGAAAAATTGCATGTCATTGTTTTTCACACAGAGCCCTCTAGATTTAACGATTGCCAGAAAACCCTGACCCTTTTACGCAAGCACTACAGGTTAATATTAACAAGGGGAGCGGAGGGCATTGTTGTTTTTATCTTTCCCTTGTAAGATGGGCAATTTACTTTTTAAACAATGCCAAAGTTTAGTCAGCAATATGTAGAATCATCAAACACTGAGCAGTTGAGTGATTTATCAGCAGTTAAGATGAGCTTATCAAGTTTCAGTACATCTTGCTTCACTGCTGGTCCAGTTATATTCACAGCTCCTAAATTAATGTTGCAATGTATATAGGAACAGACAGAACAACAAATCCCAGCTCTCAAATCCCACAGACCTGACAACAGGGCCCAGACAAGGCCAGACATGTTAACTGAGGAGTGTGCCTCTGCTGCTGCAAATATTCTTGTTAGACTTGTGGGACAGTAGTTTAAAAGCAGCAGTAAGTTATATTGTAATTGCTTGAGCAAAATGTTGCATCAGTGTGAACATATTGTTCCAGTTTGGCGGACCTGGTTATCTTTTACACCATTTAGTAATTAAAATATACAAAAATTGAGAAGGAAATATAGTAACACTCCCAACACCAGTTTCTTCCCATGGTTTTACATGTCTTGCAAAACTGTGTCTTCCCATACGCAGCACTGTTTACAAATGAACTTCTGTGAAACAATCAGTTTCATCACAAGCAGAGCCTCTGCCACTTTGAATATAAATAATTTATGACCTCTCCATTAAATTCAGTATGAATAAATGATCATTGCACTTTAATATTAGTCACTGATGCTTTAATAAGTAAATCAGTTTAATAAATGTACAGTATCAATAAACAGCAATTTAAATGCAATTAAAAATGGAAGGACAGGTAATACTAGTGTGTCTACTTCACTAACTCAGTAAAAGCAACACATTTGGATATGGAGAAAACCAATGTCATTGTACAGACATAAACTCAGCAAAAAAAGAAACGCCCCTTTTTCAGGACTGTGTATTTCAACAATAATGTTTTAAAAATCCAAATAACTTTACAGATCTTCATTGTAAATTGTTTAAACAATGTTTTCCATGCATGTTCAATTAACCATAATCAATTAATTAACATGCACCTGTGGAATGGTCGTTAAGACCTTAACAGCTTACAGAAAGTAGGCATTTAAGGTCACAGTTCTAAAAACGCAGGACACTAAAGAGACTTGTCTACCGACTGTGAAAAACACCCAAAGAAAGATGCCCAGGGTCCCTGCTCATCTGCGTGAACGTGCATTAGGCATGCTGCAGGGAGGCATGAGGACTGCTGATGTGGCTAGGGCAATAAATTGCCATGTCCACACTGTGAGACGCCTAAGACAGCGCTACAGGGAGACAGGAAGGACAGCTGATCATCCTCGCAGTGGAAGACCACGTGTAACAACACCTGCACAGGATCGGTACATCCGAATATCACACCTGCGTGACAGGTACAGGATGGCCACAACAACTGCCCGAGTCACACCAGGAACACACAATCCCTCCATCAGTGCTCAGACTGTCCACAATAGGCTGAGAGAGGCTGGACTGAGGGCTTGCAGGCCTGTTGTAAGGCAGGTCCTTACCAGACATCACCAGCAACAACGCCGCCTATGGGCACAAACCCACCTTCGCTGGACCAGACAGGAGTGGCAAAAAGTGCGTGAGTTTCTGCATGACAGCAATGTCAGTGTTCTGCCATGGCCAGCGAAGAGCCCAGATCTCAATCCCATTGAGCACGTCTGGGACCTGTTGGATCGCAGGGTGAGGGCTAGGGCCATTCCCCCCAGAAATGTCCAGGAACTTGCAGGTGCCTCGGTGGAAGAGTGGGGTAACATCTCACAGCAAGAACTGACAAATCTGGTCCAGTCCATGAGGAGGAGATGCACTGCAGTACTTCAAGCAGCTGGTGGCCACACCAGATACTGACTGGTACTTTTGATTTTGAGCCTCCCTTCATTCAGGGACACATTGTGAAACATTTTTAGTTTATGTCTTATGGTGTTGACTCTTTTAGTGTTCATACAAATATTTACACATTAAGTCTACTGAAAGTAAAAACAGTTGAAAGTCAGACGAACGTTTCTTTTTTTGCTGAGTATATGTTTGACTTCTTGTTTGAAATCCTTCTATGTGAAGCATGCATGTTCCCACTAGTTTGCACAGATTTCTCTCAGGGACTATGTTTTCAAGCCACCATCAAAAGACATTTTCTTTGGTTGAATGGCAGTATTGATTCAGCTTAATGTGATCAAGCATGTACTTTGGCAGCTTGCCGCCCCATCTAAACATGTTTCTTACTGTATCTGTTGGTGTCATGATAGAGTCTTTACTCTATTTCAATTCAACCAAGAAGAATTAAAATTCAGAAAATATAGGTACTCAAAATGAAACCTTTCTATTCTTCTTGCAAGTTTGAGTAAAATATTATACAAATGTATTGCCCTTTCTGTATTTCTGTAATTTAACACAAATGTTAAAGTCTTCAAATAAAATATAATTTTATATAAAGGGAACCTGGGTAAAAAAAAAAAATAATAATAATAAACTTTTATCCAACACCAATGTACACTATGTGAAAAAGTAATTGCCCCCTAGTCAATTTTGATTAAAGGAATAATTAAAGCTAACTGAACACAACCAGGCTTGATTACAACCAGCTCTGCTCAATATAAACATCACTTTTTTGAGCCCATATCTTTAAGTTGAAAGAACAAAAATGCAACAAGCACATAATGTCAAAATCAAAGAAAATTTATGAAGAAGTTATAATAAGTTAATAAGTTATAAGAAGTTAAAATGTTCACATTTATTAGTTTAAAAAGGGCTACAAATTAATTTCTAAGGCTCTTTGACACCACTGAAAATAAACTCCAAATAGAAAACACTTAGAAAGATAGAGAATTGTCTAGCTGGTATGTCAAAATTACTTCAAAATAATACATAAAATAATCCAGGAATTTACCAAGTATCTTTCAAAACATCAAAAGAACTGCAGACTTTCTTTTTCTCTAGAAAAGCCAGTGATCATGACTCTGCTATCTGAGACACTGGCCAAAAATGAGCATCATTGGACAATCTCAAGGTAGAAACCCCTGCTAATGAAAGAGAACATAAATGTTCATCTTGTTTGTGAGGCAGCCCCTTAGAAAATGACCACACTATTTGAAAGAGTGTTCCAAGGACAGGTAAGGGAAAAGTGGAACTTTCTATATGACATGGGTCCCATTATGCAGAACATAAAACAAACACAGCATTTCATAATAAGAATATGAAACTAAGAGGGAAACATGATGGTGGTAGTAGTGTGAATGTACTAACTGTGCAGAGCAGTAGGCATTTTGAATATAGATGGAATCAAGAAATAAATCATAAAAAATAACTAGCCAAGATCAAAACGTAAAGCTTAGTCAAGGCAGAAAAAGTTGAAAACCAGAGATGTTTTTTAAATGCTCAAAGAAAACTGTATCCACAAATTTGGATAAAGAATGCTCAATTTTGCCATCTTACAAGTGCTCACACCAATACTGTTACTCAGCAAGACCTGTGGATGAGTTTGTCTGGCAATCTATGAATGTGTCTCTACCTACATGTGCTGAAGATAGTGGTGCTTATAAAAAAAAAAAAAAAAAAAACAAGGTGGCACATTGAGAGAACATATCTACAACAACAACATTTATTTATATAGCACATTTTCATACAAATAATGTAGCTCAAAGTGCTTTACATGATGAAGAAAGAGGGAAATAATAAAATAAGGGAACACTAATTAACACAGAATAAAAGTAAGGTTCGATGGCCAGGGAGAACAGAAAAAAAAAAAAAAAACTCCAGACGGCTGGAGAAAACAATAAAATCTGAAGGGGTTCTAGGCCACGAGACTGCCCAGCCCCCTCTAGGCATTCTACCTAACATAAATGACCTCACAATCAGTCCTCATTGTATTCAGGGTTCTAACGGAAGAACTTGATGATGACAATCATGTGGACTTCTGGCCTTTAATCCATTAATGTAGGGACATCACAGTGCTTTGATTAGGTGGTGGTGGTGCAGATCACCACCGCAGAAAACCGGAAAAAGAACAGAAGAGAAACTAGGGGTTAGTACGGATTTTGGAGCCACGATGAATAATAATGATAATTAATTGAATATACAGATTATGGGCGGCACAGTGGTGCAGTGGCAGCACTGCTGCCTCGCAGTAAGGAGACCTGGGTTCACTTCCCGGGTCCCTCCAGCGTGGAGTTTGCATGTTCTCCCCGTTTCTGCGTAGGTTTCCTCCGGGTATTCCGGTTTCCTCCCACAGTCCAAAGACATGCAGGTTAGGTGCGCTGGCGATTCTAAATTGTCCCTAGTGTGTGTGCGTGTGCCCTGCGGTGGGCTGGTACCCTGCCTGGGGTTTGTTTCCTGCCTCATATTGGCTATAGTTATAGTTACAGTTAGGATATAGCAGGTTGGATAATGGATGCATCAGGATTAAACTAAAATGAAGCTATGAGAAAGCCATGTTAAAATAATGTGTTTTCAGCAGTGTTTTAAAGTGCTCCACTGTATTAGCCTGGCAAATTTCTATTGGCAAGCTATTCCAGATTTTAGGTGTGCAACAGCAGAAGGCTGCCTCACCACTTCTTTTAAGTTTAGCTCTTGGAATTCTAAGCAGACACTCATTTGAAGATCTAAGGTTATGATTTGGAGTGTAAAGTGTAAGACATTCCAAAATATAAGATGGAGAAAGATTATTTAAGGCTTTGTAAACCATAAGCAGTATTTTAAAGTCAATTCCAAATGACACAGGTAACCAATGTAGTGACATCAAAACTGGAGAAATGTGCTCGGATTTTCTTTTCCTAGTAAAGATTCTAACAGCTGCATTCTGTACTAGTTGCAATCGATTGATGTCTTTTTTGGGTAGTCCTGAGAGGAGTGCGTTACAGTAATCTAGTTGACTGAAAACAAAAGCGTGAACTAATTTCTCAGCATCTTGCAATGTTATGAGGTCTAACTTTTGCTATATTTCTTAAGTGAAAAAATGCTGTCCTAGTAATGTGAGTAATATGTGATTTAAAATTCAGGTCAGAGTCAATAGTTAACCCTAAATTCTTTACCTCTTTCTTGACTTTTAATCCTAATGGATCAAGTTTATGTCTAATACCCTCATTATATCCATTATTGCCAATCACTAAAATTTCTGTTTTCTCCTTATTTAGTTTGAGAAAATTACTGCTTATCCATTCAGAAATAAAAGTAAGACATTGTGTCAGTGAATCAAGAGTGTCGGGTCGTCAGGCGCTATTGATAAATACAGCTGCGTGTCATCAGCATAGCTGTGGTAGCTCACGTTATGCCCCGAGATAATCTGACCTAATGGAAGCATGTAGATCGAAAAGAGCAGCGGACCCAGGATAGAGCCTTGTGAGACACCATATAGAATATCATGTGTCTTTGAAGTATAATTACCACAACTAAACAAAGAATTTTCTACCTGCCAGGAAGGATTCAAACCAATTTAAGACACTGCCAGAGAGGCCCACCCATTGACTAAGGCGATTTCTAAGAATATTGTGATCAATGGTATCAAATGCGGCACTCACATCTAAGAGGATGAGAACAGATAAATTGCCTCTGTCTGCATTTACCTGCAAGTCATTTACTACTTTAACGAGTGCGGTTTCTGTACTGTGATTTGTTCTGAAACCCAACTGAAACTTATCAAGAATAGCATGTTTATTGAGGTGGTCATTTAGCTGCATAATGACTGCCTTCTCTAGGATTTTACTTAAGAAAGGCAGGTTAGAAATAGGTCTAAAATGTTCAAAAGCAGAGAAGTCCAGATTATTTTTCTTCAGCAGGGGGTTTAACTACAGCAGTCTTAAGACAGTCTGGGAAGACCCCCATATCTAATGACAAGTTTACTATGTCAAGAATACTATCAATTAGCATGCTCGATACTTCTTTGAGTCAAAATGATGCAGGTGGAGGATCTCAGTTGAGAAATTATCTATACTAATAAAAGGCAAAGCCCGCACTGACTGACTCACTCACTCACTCACTCATCACTAATTCTCCAACTTCCCGTGTAGGTAGAAGGCTGAAATTTGACAGGCTCACTCCTTATAGCTTACTTACAAATGTTAAGCAGGTTTCATTTCAAAATTCTACACGTAACGGTCATAACGGTCGACAACGTCCGCCATGTTAAATTTTCTTATTTATGGCCCCATCTTCATGAAATTTGGTAGGCAGCTTCCCTGCACTAACCGAAACCGATGTACGTACTTATTTCAGTGGTATGACGCCTCTGTCGGCCGCTATATTGAACTTTCCAACATCACTAATTCTCCAACTTCCCGTGTAGGTAGAAGGCTGATATTTGGCAGGCTCATTCCTTACAGCTTACTTACAAAAGTTAAGGAGGTTTCATTTAGAAATTCTACGTGTAACGGTCATAATGTTTGACAATGTCCGCCATGTTAAACTTTCTTATTTATGGTCCCATCTTCATGTAATTTGGTAGACGGCATCCCTGCGCTAACCGAAACCGATGTACGTACTTATTTCGGTGGTATGACGCCACTGTCGGCCACCATATTGAACTTTCCAACGGTCTTTGTTACCTATGGGCCCATCTTCAAGAAATTTGGTATGCGGGTTCCCAACGCTAACTGAATCCTACTTACGTACATATATACGTTCATAGCCTGCAGCTCGGTCACCGTGTGAGGCGGTGTTGGGGCCCCCATCCCCACGCTTCCCACGTTGTTGGCTGCCTACCTATATAAGGCCGTCCGTCACTCCGGTTTCTTCATTCCCTTCCTTGCTTCGCCACAGTATTCACATCTCCCTGCTGATAACTGCAGCCTTTTTATTTAATCCACGGCTTCTCCGCTGTTTTATTGTTCATTTATTACGATTATAGTTATTGTATAGGTATTTTAGATTTAGTTTACATTGTTCAGGTACCCATTTCCTTCATCGTTCCAACCGTACCCCCATTAACATGTCTATCAAGGTGATCACCATCGATCAAAGAACAGTCACTTACCGAGTGGTTTCCATGCCCAGAGATGGCGCCTGCCTTTTCCATTCTCTGTGTTATATATTGCACGGCCATATCAGGCTCACTCTTGATATCCGGAGGAACATTGTGTCTTATGTATTGAATGACTGGGACAGGTTTAAGGTGTGGACTGATGACGATACAGGAGATAATTATACTACACAGGAGCACTAGAAGAGTGAAATGCTTAAGCCCTTCACCTATGGTTCTGCATGTGAGTTAATGGCTGCCGCTGAATTGTTCGGTTGTCGCTTTCAAGTGTACCGAAATGGCCAAAAATTTTACACCTTTGGACAACTGCCAATGCCTCTTAAACATCTTAGATTCACAGGTGACAATTTGAGTAGTGAACACTTTGATGTTTATGAATGTTTCAACTCTCAAAAGCTGGATGCGAAGTTATCGATTAAACCGGTTGTATGCTTACAAAGCTTCACAGATGCCAAATGTCACTTCAACACAACAAGTCTTGCAAATACTAACGTAATTGAAACAAACCATGAAACTCAAACCGATTATGACAGCAGCAATCCAAGCTGTGAGATTTGAGGCAAGATTGCTTTTCACATGGCCAACTGTACGTTGCATGCTCAAGAGTAAGCTCAGCGCACAGCTTGGTCATATTACAACCAGAAGGCTGAACTTACAACATGGCATACAAAGAGATCCTTAACAAATAATTATTGGTATATTTTCCCTCAGTTTAAAAAGGTTTACTTTTCTTCTTAAAATTTTCTTCTTAAAAATTTTCAGGCAGTACTTTGTCAATGCGAAGTGTGGGTATTTTGCTAGTTTAATATAAATCAGGTAAATCTATCCTGGTGAAAGAATTTAATTTGTTTATAATGGAGTACCGAGGTTTAAGAGGATCCGTATTGGGGAGATGTACTATATTATTTCTAATATCATTAATTTTTTGATTGCAAAATACAGCAAAAGCCTCACACTTTTTCTTTTAAACACCTTTAGAAATGCATCATATGCAAAAACCAGTATGACTCCTTGAGTTATATCCTGCAGCATCAAAGCCAGATCTGCCAGGCTGCAGGATATTTTTTACCCCCAAATTGTCAGACTCCTTAACACTATGCTACCACCTGGAATCTTCCACACAGCCTCAACCACCTCTAAAAACTCTTTCCTGCAAAGACGAGTGTGCATGCAGAAAAGAATTGAAAATCTTATACTGTACTGACCTTTAACTGTTTTGACACTCTGATATCCTTCTGCTGTGAAACATTCTGACCTATCATTGTTTACACATGTCTTAAACAACTATTATCATACACTGATAATTTATGTATTATCTATATCTATTATTTATTATATTACATATCTGTTGACTATATTTATGTATCTAGATTGCAAATACCATACATTGTATCAATGTTCATATTGCTAACTACACGTCAATATTGCTGCTACTTCTTTGTCTTGTCTTTGAACAATGTCTTGTCTTGTTTGTGTTTTAATTTTAAATTAAAATTTTAATTTTAATTCTATTTTTAATTTATTATTTGCACTTCATGTTGTTACATTGTGGACGCTGAGCTTCGCAATTTCGTCTATCTGTATACTTGTATATGGTTGAGATGACAATAAAGTTCATTTTGACTTTTGACCTCTACAATACACTAAAATAAAGGGGTAAAGGAGAAACTGCAAAAAATTAAAAATAAACTCCAGGGGTCTCATTTATAAAGCTTTACATGGATTTGAAAGTGAAAATATGCATATGTTAAAAAACAGGAAAATATGTACACCAGAATAATTATGATTTATAAAAACAGACATTATCACATTTCTATGCAATTTACCCTTTATAAATCACAATCACCTAGTAAATGTGCGCATGTGAACACACCTTGAACCCTGCCCAGATGCCACCCTGAAATAACCATATATGGAACATGTTAATCAACCTCAAATATATGGATGGGCAACATTGCAGCGCTTCTCCTTTGCGTGCTGCACTGTTAAAAATAAAGGTGCCAGAGTGGTTCTTCAGAGCGATGCCACGGGGGGAACCATTTTTGGTTTTAAAAAGACCCATCCACATGAACGTTCCAGAAAGAACCTTTATTTATTTACATAAATAACAGGCTCTATAGAGTAAATGCTTGAACAGATAGTAACAGATTTGTTAGTCCAGGTTATCTTAGTCTGTTAGTGTCCTGCTAGGTAGCCTACCATACATGAAAAATGTTAGTTTTTTTTCTACATACTAGAAAGTTTCTTAAAGCAGAAAGAACCAAATTCACATGCAAAGAACCCTTACCATAATTAAATGGTGCTTTGTCAAGCAACAGTTCTACAAAGAACCACATAACCCAGTAAGGAACCATAAAGTGCCACTAAATGATCATTATTTTTAAGAGTTTAGGGTCAGGGAAAGGTGTAAGGTGCCAACATCTGAGTTAGTATCTGTTATCAACTGGCACATGTAATGACATGATTGCTGTTACAATGAATAGTGTACGCCATATGAATATCTAAGGTTTCAGCCAGAGTTACCTTATCAAAAAGTCAGCCACTATGTATAGTACCATTACATCTGCTAGAGCTACTTTGCCTCAAAATAAATGAATCATGGGTTGACACAAGCCACGACATTTTTCAGTCTCATCTTGGTATCACACATGACTTGTGTGTTAATGGAGTGTGACTGCTTATGGTTAACAAAAACAGATCCATTCTCACTCAGTGCCTGTATTGCAATATGAGTGCTGTAAATTGCTCCATTACATTAAGAAAACTGGATACTGATACAAATTGCCATTTTATGATGGCAAAAACATGTTATGTTTTATGTATGTAGACCCAGACCATATGAAAAATGAATGTGGCACCTCTTTGGTTGGTTAATGGATTCTAGCACAGCAGTAGTGAAGCTTGGCTGAGATATCCCTGACCTGTTGGATAGTTCCCTGAGTGATGATTGGTAACTGTTACAAACTAAAAAAAAATTAAAAAAAAAAAAGTTTTTTAGTGCAAAAATTCAGCATTGGCCTTCTTAAAAGAGAAGTAAAATAGTATGTGCATGATAGTCATCATTTGTCATGTCAATGCACATTATAATAAAAGCTCATATTCGTGAGTTGCCATTTAGATGCTTTGGCTGCATTTCCCTATTTGAGCAAGGGTATAGTCATTTTCCAGTCATTTGTCCTAAATGTTTTGTATGGATGGGTCAGAGTTGTCATAAAATTAGGAAGTTCTCCCCTCAAAGTTTCTTTGATAAATCACAACTTTGTGGAAAGCTGCATAGATATATTTGAGGCCCCTTTTTTAGCTTACAGCTTTATAAATCTGGCCCCAGCTCATGACAGTGCTGACAAGGATACTTTTCATCCTCTGTACGTGGATGTCTTGTCTTAACCGAAAGAACCATGAATTCTGCTCTGTAGCAGACAGAATTCGTAAGAGAAAAATAAATGTCCATGAGCTAAAAGAGAATTATACCAGTTCATGAGTTAAAACCGAAGAGTACTGGATCATGCAGCAAGGCAAAGATCCACAACACAAAAGCAAATTTATATCCAAAACACTGAAAAGATGCAAAAGCAAAGTTTTGCATTAGCCTAGTGAAAGTCTAGACCTGAACCTAAGATAGATGCCATGGTAGAACCAGAAACAAGCAGTTCATGCTAGAAAACCTAACCACTGTTTCTGAATGACAGCAGTCCTACATGGAAGAGTGGCTTAAAATTCCTCCAGTGATGTGAAAGGTCGGTATTGAATTATAGCTAAATTGTTTGGTTCCAGTTATTGCAGTTAAAGGTCAACCAGTTGTGCAGTGTGACAGGGGGATTACTTTTTAACACAGTGCCAGCTGGAGTTAGATAACTTTGTTCATTCCATATGAGAAAACATTTTTTTTTAATTTGTTCACTCAGATGCCTTTTAATTTAATGTAAGACTTTGGTTGAAGACTAAAGTAGTACTAGGGTGTTGTACTGTGTTAGCCATTGTTGATACAATGAGACAAGCAATTTGACACCTTTTATTGGCTAACTGAACTGATTACAGTATGCAAGCTTTTGAAGCAACTGAGGCCCTTTCTTCAGGCAGTATGTAATCTGAAAACTTCAGTGTGAAAAACTTGCAGGAATTAATGAAATTGGGAAGTGGCCAAATAATTTTTCTCTGCAATATATATTTAACTAGGACATAAGTCTGCATTTAGAATCTTTTAGCACAGCATGACGGTTGTGCATTACTTGATTCACATGGGTGAGCTCTACTTTAATAACATGTGGCCCGGACAGATGAACACCTCGATCCAACCCAGATGAAAGTCGCCATCTTATGTATCACACTGCTCCACACTTACAAGAAGTTGAATGTTTTGGGTGATATGACTTTCACACCTCTATATACTCCCTTAGAGAACACTATCTATGTTTAGTTACAAGTACAGAGCTTCTCTATCACTGGGATGTCACCTCACTCCTTGTTCAATTAAATGTATTACCTGGATTCACTCAGACATTTTCATCAGGACAATGGGCCTCAGTTATAGTGCTGTTGGTCATTTGGTTTAACTATAACTAAGTACTTTTCTGTATACAATATTTGTAGGCTTTTTTATGCCAGTGGCTAATTTTATTGGCGTAGCATTTTGAAATAAGACTGCAAATTCTGACGTTGTGGAATTAAATCCTGCTACTGACACTGTGTGTCCATGAACAAGTCATTTTACCTGCTTCTGCTCCAACTGGAAAAACAAATAAAATGTAACTAATTGTATTTCCGATGTTGTAAGTCGCCTTGGATAAAGGTGTCAGAAAAATGATTACAATATTACTAGGTCACTGGAGCTGCCTACTCTTGAACATGCTATATACAATTGTCCATGAGTAAAATATTCCTACATTTGATCAATTTCTGCTTTTCCTAGTGACATGGCTTTTTTGATGGTTTCTATTATACTGGAAACCATATTATTTTGCATTGAAACGGGCAATCAGTAGGAATAATGTGAAAGACTGAGTATTAATTATTACAATTATTAGATGTTTATGGTTTTCACTTATTTAGGTTGATTGTTGAAATATTTCTTTTCATGTTTTTTGTCAGTTGCATGTTCAAGATTGTATTTTTATTTTTTTTTACTACAGCTACAGACAGACAAAGTGCTAACAATGAATTGTGTTGTTACTTTAACTTATTACAAACAGCAATGACATTTACATTCTGTGCATTTAGATGACTCATGCAATAATTAAATGTTTTTACTTCTGTGGTTGTTTTCTCTAGTGTTTGAAGTGGAAGAAAATAGCTGCCGGTACTTTGTTTTGGTACATGGTTCACAAGTGGCCTCCCTGGGAACATACATGCAGCATTCCCTGTTCTGTCCACTTCTTCTTTCTCCTCGGAATGCAGTATAAAATATATACAAATTAAGTTGATTGCTCTTATATACATAAACTTCACAGAACAGGGGGGTGGGGGTAACTTTGTAGTAAAATGCGCAAGATATTGCAGAGAACTAAGGTGTCCCTTTGGAGATCAGACCTCAATGTGCCGTTAAACTCTGGTTTATAAGCCAGAAACAGAAAGCTGACAGTATTGTATCAGTCCACTTCAAACCCTGTGTACAACACAAGCCAAAAGCAACTGCATGTTGTTTAAACACTTGTACAGCTCACTAACGAGGTTCCCCATGAACAAAACATATATGAGGTAGACACTGTATATAGTTCAAGATATTTCTTTTCACTTTTTTCTGTACAGTGTTCAAAACATTGAGTTAATTCCTGGTGATACCTAAAAGCACAGCCTGTCAATGTCAATGCTGTAAGGTAAAGGAAACCACTATTCAGTGGATGTAGCTTTTGATCTAAAGGCCTATAAAACTTTGTAATGTTACAAAATTACTGATCTAATTATTACATTCAAATCTGACTTAAGTTACCAGTTTTACACAATCTGATTTAGGGTGAAAATTCCCATTATTGTTATTAATTAATTCATTCAAAAGAATGCACTTTCCTCTAAAATTGCGTTTTTCATTGACTATCAACAAAAGCCAATTCACTAGGAAAAATTGATCTACGACATTAATGTTTTACTCATGCCTGATTGTATGTAGCATGTTCAACAATAAGGACCGTCAGTGGACTAATAATATTATACAGAAAAGTACTGTTACTTGCATAGAACTTTTGATACACTCGAATAACCCTCGGCACGACTACGGAGAATCCATTGTTTTGGGAAAAGGGTAGCACAGCTGTTTTTTATATATATATATATATATATATATATATATATATATCCTGATGAGCACTTTACACCAAATATGCAACAGCACTGCAAAAATCTCAAATGTAAAGGAAAACTGTGCTGAATAGATCCATGAAGCGACCTAAATGCAGTACACCTAACTACCGTGTTGTGTGTTACATGTAAACACATTGCAACATAAAGTTACATTGACTGACACGTGTATGTGCTCCTTAGTTGCGTTAAACCAACTGCTCAGGTTGGGGTCTTGTAGTCAGGACTACCACAGCCAGCCAGTTTAAATGAGTGTCACATTCGCACTTGAGTTAAGTATCAACCATGAAACAAATAGAATACATCATACCCCATAACGCGTACGCACCTTCATTCTCGTTTTGGCTCCATCAACAAACTGGGTGGTGCACAAGGTACTTAACTCACACGCCTTGCATACTTGCCACCAAAAAACAAGTTGTCCCGGAGATACCTTTGCCCCGGAGTCACTTGGATTTTTCTTTCGATTCTGCCCGTCACCGGCATAAGCCGGTTTGAATAATAAATAAGCTGAACCGCCTGCACCCTGCCAAACTGAGACGTGCGGTCAAATTCTGGACCTGGCAATTTAAGTTATAAAGCGCGCAATCGGAGTAACTTTCATATCCCAAACTTCAAACGCTCAGCGGCAGTTCGAAGGGGAAGCGATTGTGGAGTGTACCACTGAGAGGGGGGTCATTCTCGAAGTGTGTTCTTATTGCTCACAAAATAATTGTGGGCCTGTATAGTGAACCATTAATGCTATTAGCAGAAAACTACCTTTTCACGAGGAAAGAGACGATGTGGGAGGCGACACTAAGCTGTTGAATACAAAGGGGCGTGGTTTACGCACCCCTTCGTTTTGATCTTATGTCCCCGGCCGCTTTTCCTAAGGTCCCTGGAGCTCGTCAGTAAGGTTCTCGAGGAATAACAGAGTGGTGAAGCCATGGCAGGGACAAGCGACGGGACGGAGGCGCGTGCGCTGCAGTATGAGCAGACTTTGGTGAGTTGTTCGAACCGTACAGTTTTGGTGCTGTTGCAGAAGTTTAGCAAAGGGAAGCCATTCAGTGTGGTGCGGTGAGATAGTTTAAAGTGGACTAGGCAAAAATGTCCAGTTTTTATGTTTCTTTCGTGGCAGCGGGTCAAAGCCCAAACGAGGTAGTTTAGAGTGGACTCAAGGTAGTGGACAGCAGAGGCTCACACTCCGATCAAACTGTCCTTCATAGGGTTTGGAAAATTTTCGAGTGGCCATCGATCTGGACAGTATGAATCTTCGTCTTTCTTCCAGAGCGTTGTTAGAAATGACTGAACGAATTGTGACTGAACCCAGGTGAACTGGTCCGCAAAGGAACACCGAGGTTCCAGAAACTGTAGCGACAAGTGCATATGTCAGTTTAGCACTGGAAGAATTCACGGATTAAGTGGTCACCATGGAAGGTTGTTAAGGGGCTTGAGGACGAACAAGTGCGGCATTGCCGATGGCGTTTGAACCCCTTTTGCAAGAATCTCGGGCGTGCAATGAAGCGTTGGGTCTTGCAAAGCTTTTTATTGTGCATGTACATCCAGAGGGTGCTTGTTTTAGTTAGTTGCACACTAGGCTTTCAAAGAGTTGTTTTCCTGCAAGTTTCTTTTGTGTTATCTGACCACTAAAGAGAAATGATACGTAACAGGTATTGCGTTTTTATTGTGCCTCTCCAAGTGTGAGTGCACAGAAAATACATTTTCATGGTTTATCTTTTTTAAACCAGCTTTAAAGGGCCTGCATTAAATATGTGTGCAAGCACAGCAGCAGGTTCAGCAGCTTTCAAAATCCCCTACGTCAAGCTGAACTTCGCTTACTCACTTCCAGTTCTTGCACAAATTAACTTTACTAACTTTGTTAAGGCTTCTTTGTTCATAGGGACATTGTGTGTGTGTGTGTGTGTGTGTGTGTGTGCGTGCGTATGCATTGTCATTGTGTATGGTTGTCCTTGTTTAAAAATATTTTGATTCACCCCCCAACCCACACACACACACAAACATCCTTTACCATTTATACTTCTTCTGTGTGGTTTGTCGGCAAAAATGATGAGATTTGGAGGAAAGTTCCAAAAAATAAAGGAAGTAAAAGTAATGGCCATATTTGTTCAGTCACATACAGTATATGTGTTTTTTGAAGGATCTCTGTCCTAAACTTGCAGATACATCTTGCTAATGTACTTTTGGGGTCTTACAAGGATTCACTTGCCGGAGATGGGCACAACTTTTATTTGCAAGAGAACCATGTAAATTTTGGTGGCTGTTGATTGAAACAAAAATTTATATCCTAATGTAAACATAGACAGTAGAGACTCTGAAGAAGAGTGACCAGAGGAATATATTGTGAACATGGCAGATTCACAAGACTTGGGGCATGAAGGGAAAATGCAGTTTATAGGACAGAGATAGGGAATACTTGCTCCTGTGATTACTTCAGCTCAGTTTTATGGACACACCAAAGAGTAGCCAGAAGAATATTTTTGAGACACAGGTTAAGGAATTTAGAGTAACCAGAAGGAAATCTGAATACAGATGTGAGACATAGAATATAAAGGCAGGATGACCAAAGAACAGTTTAGGTATAGAACAGAGACATAAAGTATATGAAGCTTGTGATATGTTGAATGTAATATAGATAAGGCAGTATTACAGATTGCCTATTGAGAGTATGATATGATAATTTCAGTAGTATTATGGAAGTGGCTAGGCAAGAGTCAAGCCTTGTTGTGGTGCCGGGCCATTAGGTAATGAAAATGAGATCCCAAGAATTCTGTCTTGCTGTGGAGGAAGGGAAGGTTACAGTAGCTCCTATTTACTGGTTCTGAAGGTTACTGAGAAAAGATGATGCAGATAATTTCGGGAACATCTATTGTCGGCTGAAACCTCATGTGTGACTGCACACTCCTCTCTGCCTGTGATCAAATTTCTTGGTGTTATAAGTGTGACAGGGTCATGGCCATTGGAATACTTTTACTGCAATATCGACCGGGTCCACTTTTGTATGTGTGCACTCCCACATTCTCTGTAGATGTTCTCAAAAGAATGAATAAGCAGATAAGGTCTCCTGATAAACAAGTTTGCTGTGCAGTATCGGGTCTGATTATTAATTTATAACTTCTGAGTGTGAAAGGCCAGTTGCCCTGAGGGTGATGTCAAAGACTTGGGGTCCTAAGAAGCTGATTATTCCAGTAACACACCTGTCTGCCAAGGTGTTTAAGCACTGAGCTACTGCTTGTACAAAGAGTGACAGTATAGACTCTGGTGTCTAAGTAAGAGATTAAGTGGATACATGGTTTGAGATTTGCAGACCATCTCTGCTTATGTATTTCCAGTTCATTGTCATTCTTTACAGTACTACATAAAGTATTTGTTGTTAAGACCATCTGTGCAGAAATGTTAAAAAAATGGAATGACAGTACAGTATATGGTTCATTAACATAATTCAACAGACCAACATTGAATAACGATAAATATGCTGCAGCATTTTAAAAATGTAAATATCTTTGAATATTGGCCTTCCTTCATCCTGATCTACTGTCTGTAGTAGAGGTTTGTAATAATGTGAAACTCTGTAAATAAATAAGAATTAATGATATGCCATCTGGTTGCAGCACTTTCTTGGCTTCTCCCAGTTGATACAACCAGATCTGTAGGACAGTTTGTCAGACTTCTATCTATCGCATACTTTAATGAATCCAGCAAATACCATCGGGTGGCATGGTGGCGCAGTGGTAGCGCTGCTGCCTCGCAATAAGGATACCTGGGTTTGCTTCCCGGGTCCTCCCTGCGTGGAGTTTGCATGTTTCCTCTGGGTACTCCGGTTTCCTCCCAAAGTCCAAAGGCATGCAGGGTAGGTGCATTGGCGATCCTAAATTATCCCTTGTATGTGCTGGGTGTGGGTGTGTCTGCCGTGCAGTTGGCTGGTATTGGATCCAGCAGATCCACCGTGACCCTGTAGTTAGGATATAGCGGGTTGGATAATGGATGAACAAGTCCCATTCTAGGTGGGACTGGGCTACCACAGGATTGGGGTGGTTATGGTTTCGGTTTTAGTTTGTCCTAAACTATGCTATGGTGGATCCTAATACTTCTGTGCTAGATTAGTTATGGAACTGTTTTTAATTTTTTGTCAGAGTGCCCTGTCGTGTGTTGAAGATCTGCTTAGATTTGAGGAATCTTAGTGTTGTAGGCCCCATGTTGTGTTACAGATGCAATAGAAGTTTATACATTGTTTTGGCAGGCAGTGAGCATTTCTGATACTTTGCTTCCTGTAGCTTGTGCTGTTTTTACAAATGTCCAAAGTTTTCCCCTGAGCAAAAGAAGAACAACAGTAATGAGTATGGACTGGTAGACTGGAATAAAGCCTAATACTCTCTTTGTGACTGTCTCTTGAAACAGTGAGGAAGTGATTTATTCCTCAAATTGATGGCCTGTTTCAAATGTAGGCTTGAAAGAGTGGATGCAGTGTTGCCAAAAAAAAGGTCATATGTAAAAGAGTTCAGATACTTGCATTAATAATCGCAAGGCAAAAATCACAATTCCAGTTTGAAAAAGCAACACTGCTTGCTTTGGTCAACCTGTTACTAAGCAAGATATGTATATTTTTTAAAAATAAAAAATAGCAGGACTGTACTTGGCTATTTAAATATTTAGTGTGTTCTGGCCACTGGACTCCTGCCTCAGCCCTTTTCTCTCTCTCTCTCTCTCTGTCTCTCTCTCTCTGTCTGAACTATAAGGAAGCTTTGTTCTCAGTCTTACACTAGCAAGTCAAGTGCCAGCTTCCCCCAGCACCAGGCCCTGTGAGACTGCAGTCATTTTTCATCAAAGTCAGTCTGGAAGAAGACCATTCTTTCTCATTTGCTTTTCTAGGCTTGATGCTCATTGATTCTGGGACAAGCACTGGCTCAGTTCCCTGCAACCCTGAAACTGATAACCAAATTAGAAAACTAACTTGAGAACTGTATGGTGTTCCTAAAGACTCTTCTCTAAATCTAATGTGTCGTTCAGCTAAACATGGTGATCTGTGTTCAGTTTCTACTGCCCCACACATGCTTGTTTCTAAACTCCATCATCCTCCTTATGTGGTGCAAGCACAAATACTATTCTAAAGATGTTTGCCTGTCTGATGCCGCGGGGGGGGGAAGTTTGGTGATGACAAAAATTATGATTTAACTTGTCAGTGTGTTTAATGCATCTTAAGCAACCTTTCCACAGCAAGAATTAACCACCTTCTAATGTCTAGTCTTAGAAGCAGTACAAGTTCACTTCCAAAACTGGGTATCTAAGAGATATGCATATTATATCATAAAATGACTCCTGTGTCTTCTCTTTAGCAAATCAGACCTACAAGCCAGCATATTTCATATTTTTTACTTTCTGATTTGGCTTCTGTCCTGATTTACTGTGCTGCTGAACAGATGACTGCATTGATAACTTGAAAAGAGTCCTGTTGCAACATTTTTTTCTTAAATGACACCTACCCCTGAGTAGAATTGATTTATGTTTCACAGGTTCAGAAAGTCAGTTAGTTTCCTTAGTTGACGTTGGTTGAGCACGCCATGCTTCATGTTGAACGCCTTCATTTTCTTACAGACACTGAATTCCTTATAGATCATACGTTTGTTTTGTTAGTTGTGTCAACCTGTTTTAAACATTAGCAAATCTGGGGAAAAATATATTAAATCTTTTCCTTTTTACAGGGGGCAACATTTGGTTTAAGACTTTTACCTTTCTCTTCCTTCCTTCCTTCTTTTCAAAAACAATACAAGACCCGTTTGAGTATTGTAGATTGAGTGATTGAAAGAGCGGAGCTAGTTCCTAATAAAATGAGAGACTGATGGTCTCTCATTAAAAAAATTAGATACATAAATGAAATGTATATAGTCCCATTTTATAAAGAGGACTCTCTTAAATTAAAATAAGGGGTTGTGTCAACTTTCAAGCAGGAGATTTTAACTAAAAATGGGTTACTTGTAAACATAGTCAACACTGATCTCATAAAGAGGGCCATACAAGAGGAACTAGATGTGACTCAGTGAGTAAGTCTATTTTTGTGCTATGTTTTGTTTTATTTGTTTCCTTAACCTTCTCGCTGGATGAGTACTTATAGAATAGTGCCTCACAGAGAGCAGTCTTAGTTCTAATTAAAGAGGTGCTCTCTTAAAAAGAGAATTGTGGGGCCAAACAAAAAGTTGTGTCAGAGAAAAGTGCTGAGTTAGGCAGGGCCTCAAAATGAGTGCCTACATCTGGTTTAAAAATTAGTCCTGAATCTTGTTAAAGGAGAGAACCAAATATAAAATATGGAAGCCCTGCACATAAAGGATCCTCCCCTAAAACCTTTTTATTATTGGGGCACGTGTTGCCATGAAAAGAACAGCTGAAACAGAATAAGTAAAATTGGGCCTGATTGAAAAAAGACAGGATTTCACAAAAATGAGCCATCTTCTATACAAGGGAGAGTAAAGCGGAGCTTAAAAAGAACAAAGTTACTCATGAATAGTAAAGGCTTCAAAGAATACTTCATTGGTTGAAAGAGAGAGAGTAAAGGGGAAACATAATCATAAACCAATGGAGGCCAGGGAGAGAAAGAAAATTGAATCATTAGTTGGATGTTTTTAAAAGTGTGAATTTACCTCAAAAATATATGCTAGATTAGCGAAGGTTAATTGCTTAAGTAAAAAACACATATTTGTTACCCAGGTACTGCATATATGTATAGAACTGGTCAAACAGAACCCTTTTTTTTTCCTCAAATTTTCAGACATATTTTTTGTAAGGGTACTTTGTTAACTCTAATATTTTGAACGTTTTAGCTTCCCAGTCACACATGTGTAAAGCTGATGCATTTTCACAAATTGATATATGAGTTTTAGTTAATGTTTGTTCTGAAATTTTCCTGTGCTTAGCATAGGAACTGATATTAAATTTTTGAACTTTGGCTAAAACAGTGGGGGTACCTATGATGGACTAGTGCACATTATGTTGTGACCTCCTGGCTTGTGTCTTCTGCTGTAGGCCTTTCCACAATGCTGAATAAAAATAAAGTGAATTTAGAAGATAAATGAATTGCCAGAACCTGTAATATTAAAAAAAAAAATGAAGAAACTGTCAAATACAGGCAAACCCAGAATATAGCTGACTAAATAAGTGAAATTATGCATTGACCTTGTCCAAAATGCTTTTAGAATGGTGTACTGTATCATTCCAGACTCAAATAATTGCCCTTTATAAATAAAGAGGGGGCAGGCAAGTACCCATTCACTTGTATATAAGACAGTATTTGCTCAGGACTGAAAAAAATGAGTAATACAATACCAGTCATGAAGATGCTTTGGTAAATTGAGGGGAAAAGCTTTGAAAAATACAGAAGTCAAAACTGTCAAATTAACATTCGAGGCACACAGCCTTAAAATATAATCATGTCTGCTCAGCAGAGTTGTAAATGCCTACCATTTGTTCAGTGTCCTGTATACTAGTCTACTTAAGTACCTGGAGACATCTGAACACCTGTGAATCAATCAAACAAATGAAAATTAATTTGAATTAAATTTTTATCTGGTGCAGCAGACTGTATTGAAGCACTACAATATAGGTTACCAGATGAAATCTCAAGTGTTTTCTAGCTTCTGTCAGTTATTTTATGGAACCATAGTAGTATGGTTAGCACTGCTACATTAAAGCTTGTGGGGGTTTCCAAGTCCTTGCCCATTTGCTGTTTGTACGAATTTTGTGCATACTCTCCATGTTTTGTGTGGATTTCCTCAGGCAATTTGGACATACCTACCAAGAAGTTTGTGTTAGACTGATTGATAATTCAGAACTGACCCAGTGTGAGGATGCCATAGTGTCTTGTTCAGTTTGGGGATCTGCCTTGTAAGCCTTGTAAATATTCACTCTCTTACAGGCGATCCTGAAATGGAATAGGTGAGATGGGAAAATGCATGGCTGAAAAGTAGTTTTTAAATTTTGAGCAAAGGAGACCAACTTGTATAGTAACAGCAGTTTTCCATAGCCTACACATTATGGTCCAGGTAGTCCAGCCTCTGTGTATGCAGTTTGTTGGCAGAGATGTCTGATGTCTTGTGGGTATGACAATTGAGACATTGCCTTGTAAGGATGCAGATAAGGTTCCCTTAATAATAGATTTTCTACATTTAAAATATTCCTTGATAAAAAGTTATTTTTGCATATCTATTAAGTTTTATGTCATACATTGAGCACATGTAGATTTTCTTAACTTGTGTTCTGCTTCCACAGAAAAATATGCATCCATCCACTTTGTAAATTTCCTGTTACTATTAAAAGGCCAAGGAAAGCCAGAGCCTTTTCTGTCAACTTTGGACTCTGAGCAGGAACCAGTCTAAATCAGATATCTGTCTTTTAGAAGGCACACTCGGACATTCACATAAGCAGTCATCCGTGAACATAAATGCACATCCCTGAAATGTGCAAGGAACCGCAACCAGAAAAATAACATACGAAGACATGTAAACTCCACACAAATGGTCACCATGCTGTAATTTTAACTCTGTTTTCTACCCTTGTGTGACAATGCCCTTGACCAATTAGCCATTTAATTGTTATGACATATAAGACATTTAAAAAAACACACACACAGACACAAAATAATTTTAAAAATACTGGAGCAGAATTGCCTGCGGTGGGCTGGTGCCCTGCCCGGGGTTTGTTTCCTGCCTTGCGCCCTGTGTTGGCTGGGATTGGCTCCAGCAGACCCCCCGTGACCCAGTAGTTAGGATATAGCGGGTTGGATAATGGATGGATGGATGAAGCAGAATTGCTTAAAATTATGGCATTTATTGAAAAAGATAAAAATCTGTAAGAGAGCTGGAATTTGTATTTAGGCTAAGTGCAGGAACTGTGCACTAACAGAAGAATCTCTCCATTTTATTTGACCTATTTTTCCCAGGTCAGGGTTTCAGTGAGCCAGTGCTATTTCAGCAGCACCATGGATAAGGTGTCAGCCCATTGTAGGGCACGCTCATGCACTGGGTAAGGTTAGAACTGACAATTTAATCTAACACAAACTTTTTGGATGTAGAAGGAAAACTGTATAACATGGAGAATACTCCACAGACATTAAACTGTGGTCTCTGGAGCTGTTAAGTAGCTCCTGTTACACAATGCACTCGTGTATGGTAACTAATAGAATTATTAAATGTTGAAGTTGCTGGTTATTAATCGTCCAGGTTCAGTAGTCCCAAATGAGTTTTATTTCCTTATATACAAAGTTTTTTCGTGTTTGGTTTGATTTGGCTCAACTTGAATTCAAGGGTAAATAGTCATGCACAACTGACAATCTGAATAAGGGATGAAGTTGTAAAATTAAAGAGGGCTAGATGACCACAGGTGATCAGCTACATTGTATAAGGCAAACTGTCAAAATGGTGTTTGAATTTAGAACGACAGTGATGGCACGGTTGCTATCTGCTGCTTATATAGTGCCTCTAGTTTGTAGAAACTGTGCAACATGTGGAACCGATTGAAAGGGAGAAGTTGATGGAGTGTTGTCAGATCCACATAATGATTATACTTGTGTAATAGTTGAATGCAAGGTATGAAAAATGCAATTTTCTCAATGTAAAAGAATATGCACACAAGAAGGTGAAATGTAATATTTTTGAAGGCAAACCTAATACTGTGAAATAGGCTAAATTAAACTCCCTGGCTTTAAGATAATGTGGTAAAGCATTGGAAATTTCAGCCAAAGGTGAGGTGTGGTGTTTGGTTTGGATGGCTTGGCATTTTTTCATACTGAGCTATCTTGTACAACAGTAGCAAATAAGGTTTCTACTTCTTTTGCATGTACAACTTGGCATGATATCATGATGGGATGGGAATAAAGACCTGGATGAGGCAGGGCAGTTCCATCTTCTGGCTACTGCTTTTCTCGGGTCGTGTTAACAAAGTTGGAATTCCAGGGAAATGGGAAGATAACCTTGACTGTGATTATCTTGGCTAAAATGGACCTGGTTCCTTCTGAGCTAGCCTTCTTAAAACACTTTTGAACATAAACTTGGGCTTGGCAGCAAATTCTATTAAAAAAGTGAAATGTGCCAGTAAATCTGGTTCCAGGTACAAAGCAACTTTAATTTAAAATATGCTCAGGGTAAGAGGACACAATGAAGCATCCATCAAGCATGTGATATTACTCTAGCACCTTCTGCCTTTTCTTTTAGATGCAGCTTGGTAACAAACTACCACAAAAAATATATAATTGATTAATTTAGATAATAAAGTAAAATTGCCTAATAGGAAGATTAGGAGAGAGCTACTCAATAGAGATTTTAGGCAGACAAACTGATATTGAAACTACATGTCTCCATTTAACAAATCATCTCCAACACAAGGTATTGCAGTTTCTTTCCAGCTGTTTTGCCCATAACATATACTGTAAAAATAATAATACATTTTACTCCTCAACTCCCAGGACACATAGGCCTGGGCTAACTGGTAAAGTGCAGTTGATGTATAGAGTGTGTTTGTGGTCAAATGGCAGGAGACTGTTCAGCAGTTTTGAGCAGCTTGAGTGTTTAATGTTGTTATTTATCTCTGGTTTCAAGGCACTGTTTCTATAAACACCATGCCTGTTAAGCTCAGGCAGTGTGAATTGCAAGAGTTTGGGGGCGGATACCAGAGATGGAGATGGGTGGGTGGAAAAGTCTGTTTCTGTTTGGGTGCAATGCCAGCTTTACTGTGAGAATGTGCCCACAACCTAATCAGCTTTCTTGTGGCATTATAAGACTGCCACTGAGGAACTCTCCTTGGGCCTCACTGTTTGCAGTTTACTGCAATGAGTCTGCCCACTGAGTGGTAAGTCAAAGCAAAGGGAGAAATACAAAGAAAGCAGTGCTTTGTAAGGCTTCTGCCCACTTGGAAGTTCAACAGAAGACGATCGGTTTTGCCAGCTCTGGTGCTTATTATTTTCTACTTGGCCAGCGCTTTCAGAAATTTGTCACCCATTTGGGACTCCTACAGACCACTGTGCTGTCTCTCGATGGATGGGAAATATACAGTATAACTGAGCTTTATTATTGCCCTGTGGAAGTTTGCTCCTACAGTATAGTACAAAACTCTTAAGATGTCACAGTCATTTGGTTAAATACACATCAAAACAAACTTTAGAAATTGCAAGTACTAGTAGAGCTAATTTATTTGGCCTAATCTGGTGATTAGTGTGAGTACTAAAACTTTTAGTGTTACTGGATTTGTTTTTGAGAGTGCTTGAAGAATTTATCCCTTAGGATGCTCTGATCTTAACACTTCAATACCCTTTAGGCTTTTAGTGCTGTCTTTGTTCTCTGTACATTGAATTCTGAAAAACCACAAAGTTATTGGCCCTAGATTGTAGTCTACTTAAGTCTTCACTCCTATGTAAGACCTAGGTGGTTTTAGCCTAATAACAGAGACTTCTACTACTATTTTCTAAAATTTTAAATCAACCACCATTCATTTAGATTCACTGCCATTCAGATTTTTGGGAAACTTCACTGCCATGTTTATAACACCCTTAAGTAATAACATTAATAGATTATTTTTGCTATGTACCCTTTCCTGTCCCTTCATAGTAATCATTGCTATGCATTTTTTGAATAAGTAAGATATATAAATGAACATAAATAATGTAAACTTATTTTAAATATACAGTTTCTATTCCATTTTGTTTAGTTAGATTTATTACTGTTTGGGGAAAATAAAGGAAAAGTTGTCTACCACATTTGCTTCATAATGTGACTATTGCAAAGGTTTACTCACAGGCTGTTAAAATGGATATATTTTGAGTCTGTAGTTAAATCATAAAGCTGCCACCAGCTTTGTTACTCAGTGGCTACTGCTCTTAAAACTTTGTGAGGACTTCAAGTTAAGTTTGGAATTAATTTTGAAAATTTAATTCTAACATTGAATAATATTTTTAGTGTAATTTTTGGTAGTCTGAAGGACTACTAGGCTAATAATTTCTAGTCCAAGCATACTTTAGCTAGTGTTTCTGTAAAATAAATTTGACAGATATCAATGTGAGCAACATTTATTATTTTTGTATCATCAGAAGAATTGTTGTAGAAATAATAATTAATAAAGGAGTAATGCAATTTTTAGATATTGGTAATTAATTTATTACTAGTCAAAATGTAATTTGCCATATTTGTAATTGTATCTGCTCAAAATTTAAGATAACAGGTGAGTTTCCTCATGAAACCCAAACAAAAATGTTACTGACATGGTAAAAACTAAAAAAAAAAAAATGCTGTATTGAAAATGTACAGTATCTTTTAGTTTGCCCAACACAGGACAATTGCCATGTTCAAAGCTGGTTTCAGCACACATGTACTTCTTCAGTTCCCTTCAACCCTATTCAAGAATGAAATACATTTAGAAAATAGATGATTTGCTAAAAGTTAATTAAACCTTTAAAGTCATTACTATTGTTTTGCCTGCAGCTTATAATTACTTGAGACTTTTATATTTTTAGCATTTTTAACTCCTGAGAATCATTCCTGATCTCAGATTTTTACTTCTACTTAAATTTCCATAGTTCCACTGACAAAATGAAAGTATTTC
Source organism: Polypterus bichir lapradei (assembly GCA_026402145.1). Lineage (NCBI taxonomy): Eukaryota > Metazoa > Chordata > Cladistia > Polypteriformes > Polypteridae > Polypterus > Polypterus bichir. The sequence continues at coordinate 110,342,054 of JANRMT010062813.1, read as the reverse complement.
CTACATTTACACATATTGTATAGTTGTACAACAGGTTGCCCTTGTATAATTAAGTAAAAATTAATATATTAAACTAAATCCAGCTGGCAATGGAAAAGCCAAAAATAAACTGAAATATCTGAGTGAGTATCGGTGTATGAGTAATCTTGCCCTGGAATGTGAATGAATCCAGTCTAGGGCAGGTTCTTGCCTTGTATCTAACACACTTGGAAATAGAACAGAAGAGTTTGGTTAGAAAAGTGGATTGACTAAATGAATTGAAAATAAAAAATATTAATTTCAATGCGACAATTGCATTGACTTTTTGACATTGACATTTGACTTTTTAGTTTGGTGTGAGTCCTTGTGACAATGTGTTTATTTTGTCCTTTGTAATTCATCCACAATATTTTTTTTTCATTACAAATACAAGGTATATTTTGTGTAGTTAATTGTTTGTTTACTCAAAAAATACATATAAGCATACAAAGACATTTTGTTGCTATTAGGATAGGCTGCTTGCTTCTAAATAAGTTAGAAGATGGATGGGTTCAGAAAATGGAGTGAGTAACATTTCCTTTCATATAGCATTTGGGGTTGTTGCACCTGAGTTTGCACCACTTTTACAATTAACTGAGGAAAAAAAAACACCATTAAAAGGTGAATTATAAAGAAAACATGATTTTCTTAAACATGTGGACAAAAAAACAATTTGTTTGAAATGTAAATATCATAGTAGCACACTAATAAAAAAGAGCTTAAAAACAATCTAAATTAAACACAATCCTGACCCCTTAATTAGTGATCTTGGTTGGAACAAAAACATGTTCCTTATTTACTTTTAACTTTCCATGCCATGGTATACATTGAGCATGATCAAAATGTCTTCTAGAATCTATCCAAAGTGAATTCCATTGTGTAGGCTTCCTTTAAGACAGTTGCATTAATGAAAGAGGGACAGTTAAAGGAGTATAGGCCAACCTGAAGACACAAGAGAAAAGAGAGTTGCTGGCTTCAGCATTTGATGAGTTAAATACAGATACAAAAGAATCTGTTTCGGTGTCAAACTGTCAAAAATAAACTGAGAGAGAGGTGCTACAAAATGCATCTCTGCAAGTCATTGCATACTCAAACAACCCCCCACCCCCCTCCTCCCAATCCAAGTGATTTACTGCTCTGAGAAGATGTTTTTTAAAAGGGCTATACTAGCAATAGAACAGGGATTTTCACTGAACTGTCTTAAGAACCTGTTGCAGTGATAAAATTAGTAGTCCATTGGAGTGTTAAGATTTCCTGTTGGTCTAGAATTGAAAGCATTATCACCTTGATGTTGCAAACTAACACCAGTTTCATGCTATATAATATATTAAGCTGTAAGGGGTTTCTTCACCTTGTAAGTAACAAAATATACTAATGCCTACAGTCTCGAGCTCTCTGCAGTCTTAAGATGGAAGGAACTTTATTCATTCAATCATAAAGAAAGCTTTTTGGGAGTTAGAGCATTTATCTACAAACTTTAGAATTATCTACTTGCCAAGTCAATTTCAACATCTACATCCAGGATAAAGACCCTTTAATTTAGAATAGTGTACTCCTTCAGAGAGCTTCTGTATTGAATTCTTATACAGAAAAAGTTTTTTTAGGCATTTGTCTTACAATTTTGTGGGAATAGTGACCTTTTTCACTAACCTTTTCCCAGTTTCCATTTCTTCTTAGTACACTGCATTGTTGGGGACTTGGTAGTCTTAGTGATCTAGGAACAAGACTTTAGAGGCTATTGGCTATTGAAGCCAAAGCTTCTCAAATAAATGATTATGCTTCTGTTATGGATGAGTAGGATGCTCAGGAGTAGGTAGGCTTCACTGATGTCATTGGTTTTCACCAGGTTGTTGTATCAGTTGTCTCCACTGAAGTTTTTTTTTTTTTGTCTTTCCCTGAATTAGTGACCTATTCTTTTTGTTGGAATTGTGAGTCTTATTGCTTTGATGGGACTGGGTTTCCCTTTTATTTCAGATAGGTTTAGGTCTTTCTGTGTTGTCGAATGCCCCTGTTTTCTCAGTAATTAGGGTGGTGGTGTCTTTGTTGTTATTTGCATGTATGAAAACTCCCTGTCTATATGGGGAAGGCCATTCTCCCCCAACAGTGAGATTGGTGCAATCTGCAATTTTTGTTGACATTATTGTTTCTTTATTTTCACTGGAGTTGAGTGTCTATTAAATTTTGAATTCTTCTTGTGATGTTTTATGCAGGCTTCATATACATAAACATAATTTTTTCTTACAAGATCCATCCATCCATTTTCTGACGCTTATTCTGATGCAGGTTGTGGGGGCAGCAGTCTAAGCAATGATGCCTAGACATCATTTGTCCCCACAACCAGCTCCAACTTCTCCAACAACAACAACAACATTTATTTATATAGCACATATTCATACAAACAGTAGCTCAAAGTGCTTTACATAATAAAGAATAGAAAAATAAAAAACACAATATGAAAACAAAATAAATCAGCATTAATTAACATCGAATACGAGTAAGGTCCAATGGCCAGGGGGGACAGAAAAAACAAAATAAAAACTCCAGACGGCTGGAGAAAAAAAAAATAAAATCTGTAGGGATTCCAGACCATGAGACCGCCCAGTCCCCTCTGGGCATTCTACCTAACATAAATGAAACAGTCCTCTTTGGATTTAGGGTTCTCACGGAAAGGCTTGATGATGATGGTCACGTAGAATTCTGCCTTTTAGTCCATCCATCATTGTTGGAGCATCATGAAGCTTTGAGTAGGTGGAGGTGGCGCAGGCCGGGGGATGCTGAGGGATTCCTTGGCCAGCTGAGAGATATAACTCCTCCAGCATGCCCCGGGTTAACCCCGAGGTGTGCTGCCAGTTCATCCTACCCAAAACGCCTCCCCAGGGTTGTGTCTAGGAGGTGTCTTTGTCAGATGCTTAAACTACCTCGCTCTTTTTGATGCGGAGGAGCAGCAGCTCTACTCTGAGTTCTTTCTGAACGTCTATGCTTCTCACCATATCTCTGAGGCTGTGAAGGAAATTCATTTCTACAACTTGTATCCACGATCTAGTTCTTTAAAACCCAAAACTTATAACCATAGGTGTAGGTAGGAACATAGTTCAACTGGTAAATGGAGAGCTTTGCTTTTCGACTCCACTCCTGTTTAACTTCTACTGGCTGGTATAATGTGTTCATGACTGCAGAAGCTGCTCCGCTCCGCCTGTTGATCTCCGATTCCCTTAACTTATGAACAAGATCCCAACTCTTCCGCTGAAAGGTGACCAGCTGGTGTGTTCCAGCTTTAGGTGGATGATACTCCTAAGCCTTGTTGGGAAGGCCTATGCCAGGGTTCTGGAAAGGAGGGTTCAGCTGTTGGTTGAGCCTCTGTTTTTGCGGGAACAATTCAGATTTTGTCCCAGCGTGGAACACTGGACCAACCTTTTACCCTTGCAAGGATCCTGAAGGGTTCATCGGAGTATGCCAAACCAGACTACATGTGTTTTGTGCACTTGGGAAAGGCATATTATCGTGTCCCTCAGTGTGTCCTGTTGGGTTTGTTTTAGGATTACGGGGTACCGTAGCAGCTGTTGTGGGCTATTTGCCCTATGTAAAACTGCAAAAGCTTGGTTCTCATTGCTGACAGTAAGTCATAACTAATCCCGGTGGGTGTGGGACTCTTCCAGGGCTGCCCTTTGTCACCAGATCTTTTCAGAATTTTTATGGACAGAATTTCTAATTACAGCCAGGGGGAGGTTTAGTTCAGTGGCCACAGAATTAGATATCTGCTTTTTTTTTTGGATGATGTGGGCCTGTTGACTCAATTAGGCTGTGACACTCCTACTGTTGCGGATGGCATGAAGATCAGCACCTCCAAGTCCAAGGAAATGGTTTTCACCTTGAAAAGGATAGAGGGTCCCCTACAGGTTGGAGAAACAGAGTTCTTACAAGATATTGCTGGTAATTGCTCTAATCAAAGAACTGTGTGTCCACTTTTGGACATTTAACAAAGTCTTTTGGCTAGTTTTAATGTGACTTTCCCAGGAAACAACCTGCTGGTCTTTTAACATCACTTCACTTTTACTCTGTTTATCCTGGTGGGTGTCACTGTGGCAGCATGGTAATTTGGGCAGATGAAGTTACCCTGGCCTCAGTACCTTTTCTCCGCCAGAGGAATTTCTAGACATTTCCAGTTGAGTCAAGCAACATAATACCTCTGGCATGTCCTGGGTCTTGCAGTGGACGATATGTGGCACACTTTTTATGGGAGTATTTTAACAACATGTCCCAACTACCTTAATTCCTCCTGATTTAGAGAAGCAGCAGTTCTGCTTAGAACACACAGACCCCCCCACCCCCAAAATTTGTTGAGCTACTAGCCTTATTAGGAATATGGAGCTAAGCAACCCAATACAGGGGCCTCATTTTAGCCACCTATATGCTCTTGCTCTCATTTTTTTTCAGTGACTACCTAGCGCGCATAAACATAGATGAGGATTGGGTTGTAGAGTAACCAGTAAGACAAAATCTTTGTCCGAGGATTAAACTCCCTCTTCCCCAACCTTGTATGGTGTAACATTTGCAAAACATGTACCACAACAGCATTTCATTGGTCTATCTCACAATTGCGTCTCTCGTAAACAACACCCTGAGGTACTGGAGCTCCATAACTTGGGATAAGCTCTCTAAATTTTATTTTGATATTAATAAATTGAGCAAATCGTGCCATCGGCAATGTAGACAGAACAAATAGGCACTTCATTTGAATCTTGGCTCAAAGTTTTGTTGTTGCAACTGTTAGCGCTGCCAATCTTCCAACATCTCTAAGTCTTTTACAGAGAATTATACATGCGTCTGAGGTCCCCATCCTTAATCTGCGACATAGAGCCAACTACATGTGAACTGGATGGATTCCTGAACTGACGAACTGTGTAGGACACTATTAAAAGTGATTAATCTCATTATCTTTTCATCTCCTTTTAAAATGGATGACAATTCATTTAAACGATTACATCTCATTTGATAGGTAACATGGTACCTACCAAATTTCAGCTTTCAAAGCTGACACAAATCTTTTTCCAAACTAATTCCATAATGAGGTAAAAGTGTTCGCATGAGCCTGTATGTGTGTGTTTTTATTTTGTTATAATAACTAGTACTATTCCTGCTGGTGTGGTGCTATAGTATCACCATTGTGAGACATTTTTATTTGTTGTTTTTACTCATTTGTTGTGGTCCCTTTCAAAGAAATGTATTTACTTGCATGAGCGCAGCATTGACTTTCTAGGTACTGCTGATACTGTGTTTAGTACCATTACTTTTTTAGGACTCAGCTACTTAATTGCTCTTGATACATTGGTTACTTTCACTCACTTGACAATCATTTGACACATCTTTTGGAGTTTTATTTTTGGGGATTGAAAGATTTTTTTTTTTTTTTGTTTGTTTTTTGATATTTTTGTTTAGTGTGTCCAAATAGAAGACAGAAAAGCTTTTTTTCCGTACTTTGACAAAGGTTTTGGTAGTGCTTTTGTCTGCATTTGATCATCAAAGCCGAGCAAAACCGTTTTCCATCCATCTCCCAATACCTTATTACAAAATTTATCCTGCTATTCCCTTGCCCCTTTTCATTTAATTTCCAAGAAACACCCTTATTTGGCAGCATGTTTTTTGTCATATTACTGATTTCGAGGCATGTGTTTTCACTCTCTTTCGAACAGACTATGCATGCAGACTCATCATTTTCTATTCACAATGGATTCTAAAGAAGTGCCTTCATCCCTTATTCTGGCTGAAATGTTTTTGTAAATCCTCCCCAGTCTATCTTAGCTTTCATTTTTGTCCCCTTTCACTGTGTGACTGAATTGTCCAGACAGAGCCCTCCACGCCAAATGTTGTTTTATTTTAATTGTTTCTAGTTTCTCTTATCTTTTCCAGATTGCTGAAGAAGTCTTATTGTGAAACAAGGCTTATATCTTTTCCAGTCAACCTTTATGTTTAACTTGGTTATCCTGAGAGAGCTATCATCAACACTTTACCAGGCACACCTTTTCAGTTAGAGCTTATGTTTGCCTGAGGTCTTTACCAGCTTACCCCAGTTCAGCAGCTTAGCTTAGATATCTATGAAGCCTGACTGTGGATGGAAAACCATTATGGCCCTTGATTGGTCATTAATCCACACTGAACTGTCTTATTAGCTCCTTGTGTTCCTGATATATTATTCTGTCTTCTCTTGCCCTTAGATTAGTCAGGAGGTTTGATAAGAAACCTCATACTTCCACTGTCTTGGTTCAAGGAAGGAAGGATGCAAGTAAGGTGGCCTTGTGGTCACAGTGCGCCTCAGAATAGAACAATGAACATGCTGCAGTAAAAAAATAAATAAATAAATAAATGCAACTCTGATCAATGCACTGTGCCAGGACCTTGCTCTGTAGGTTAAGTGTGTTTCTTTTATTTTAAATAGTTTTATACTAAGCTGTGTTCATGGTGTAGGGCAGAGGGATTCCTAGATTTCATTGTTCTAATTTTTGTTCATATCTGCATCATGTTTTTCAGCTGTGGACATATGCACCACTTTGACCTATTACAGTTCAAAATTGTAAGGACTGCCTTTACTACATTTACTGTTGTTGAGCAAATCACACTGGCTGGCTGCCTTTTTTTTTTTTTTTTTATACAAGGGCAGTAGTAACCTGCACTTCGAACTCTTGTGTATTCAGTGTCCATCAGAGATGTAAAGCTGGCATTTCTCCCAGACCTATGGCCTTTTGTGTTTCCACAGGCTAGACTATGGCTATTGTATGCACAACTGCTCCTACAATGAGCATGTTGCCTTCAGATCGGGTGTCGGCTGTTCTGGGACAATGCTGAGAAAGCAGCCTGGTTCCTATGGGACATTGAGACCCAGCAGCCCTCGTGCTAAGGCGCGTCCACATTGCCTGCTCTTGAGGATCAGATATGCATTCTTAACTGTTCAAATGATCAGAGAGGTAAACAAGTATGTCTGGTTATTCATGAGGTGTCTGGAATCATAATTCCGATGTTTCAATTAGTTGGTAGACATATGTCCTAATGTGTTCTGTGCAGAGTCAATGAAGTGTTTGGTATCTTATACTAGATGGTAATTCCATTGAACTCCTACTGTTTATTGTTGGTACAGTATCATTCCTGTCAGTTGGTCTGTCCAATGCAGATATAGGATTCTGTTTCTGCTTTCATGCCTTTTGATGGTTTAAGTCTTCTTGAGAACCTGAACGCTTATTATGTGTAGTGCCCTTGATCATAATTTATAGTTTCAGCTTCTCCGTCCATCACTTTCTGCACACTTCTACTCTGTAGGCACATGAAGAAAAGACAAGTAGGGTTAGAATTGTATGTTTGCTTGCAAGATCCGTCAAAAATACAGGCTCCTGAGTAAGATTCTGTTGCTAGGCAACAGCCTGCTGCTACTTAGTATTCAGTAGGAGGCTTGTGGTTACAGCTCCACAAGGGTAACCAGAGTGGACCTCTCTGCAAACCATTACAGCATTGGTCACAGATTTCTTTTTCTTTATGTGATGATTATTGATCGATACTGATAGATTATACTTTATCAACTCCATCATTTACTTTTCCTGTTCTTGACTCTTTAAAAGCAGCCTTTTATAACAATCTTTACTCCCTGTCCCTTCTGGTAGTAAAGTGTTGTCCAGTGATAACAGTGGACACTTTCTCCCCCAGTTTCTGACCTTTTCTTTCCCCACAGATGTATGGCAGGTACACACAGGAGCTGGGAGAATTCGCCAAGGAAGAGGCAGCACGTTTGAGACAGGAAAGCAGCTTTAGGAGAACTCCTCTGCGTGATCGGACCCGGTCTGCAGAGCTGCTGGAGTACGAGAAAGGCCATTGCACCAAATGTCGAAGTGAGTAGTGCACATCATTGCCTTTGGAGCACTGTTTAGATGTACGGGATACCAATGCACGGAGATTTCCATAAGCAATCCAACAAAGTGCATCTCCCACAGTTCCTTGCACATGCTTCAGTCACTGATATGTGGTCAGCACTTGGGAGGGATTGGTCAAAGCTTTTTGTTTTCTGACTGGTCACTATGGCTGGCTGCTGCTGTTTGGCATCAGGCCGACTTCTTGGAACCTTTGCAATAAATATACATCTGATGATCCCACCCTAGTGGGCAGGAAGCTACGCCACGGGCATGGCCCCCTGTGGGTCCAGTTATCAAAGGCAGGAAACTGAAGGATCCGTTTCTCATTAAACACTGCAATATGTCTTTCTGCCGCTGGGGAATCCTGATAACAAGACGCCAGTGCCTGCACATTCAGTGACTGGCTGCGGCTCAGCCTCCACGAAGTTTTTCACTGGCATAATACATTGTAGCCCACAGCTGTAAGTGCACTCTACAAAAGGCCTTTTTTTTTTTTTTTTTTTTTTTTTCCCCCTGGCGTTTTGCTGATGGTCATCTGGCACTGCCACATGGTAACTTTGGCAGTGAGCTGGAGCAGTGAGTGTATGAGTGGTATCAGTTGCTTCCTTTTTGGTGAAGTAAAGACTGTCAACAACTAATATGCACAGCTTGAAGGCTATGTGTCTACCATGAGATGTGGACAGTGAGGTTACATTAGCCTAGTGGACCCTTGATGCACCCCAGCTAAATACTGTTTTGTGCTGGTGCATACTTTTGGAATGAGAGCTCCATCTACTGGGAAAATTATGAATTATTATTATACTTGAATTGCTTTCTAATGAGAAATCAAGGCGAAAACAAGACTGAGAGTTGTCTGTTTTAGTAAACTTAAACAATGACTGTTGTAAACTATGGCAATTTTAGTTAAAAGAAAAATTTAAAGAACTTCAATGAAATTGGACCTCAATGTCTGATCATTATTGTTGCATGCACAGCCACTAGATGTCAAGGCAAGAATCACATGCAGTAATTGGAATGTGAGTTGATGCAGAAAGGTTAGTTTACAATCTTGATGTCCTACAGGCCAGCGTTCTTTGAATGTTGAATAAGCAAGCTGTATTTCCTGCTGGTAAGGCTATATGTGTTTACTTGATGTACAAATTTCTGGATTTTGTGATCTCCGAATCTCTTTGTCTATGCATGGAGTCAGATATATGCATCTTATCTCTGCAATATCTATATAAACTTTACCTTTTTGTGTTTTTATTTTTATATGTACACAGTGTGATTAAGTGAGTTTGTGTCTTAGGTGGTGTGTGCTGTTTTCTGTTTTAAAATTGGATCCATAAGTATGTTTTTGAGCAAATGGAAAAGAATATGTATACTGTATGACCGATATTATTCTCCACTGTGCAGAGTGTAAAAGTGAGAGTAATACATTTACTGAAAGCCACCTTCTGTGTATGAATTTTGTCCATGTTAAAAAATTACATAGCTCTTGTGTTTTGGTTCTGTTAGAGTTAAGCACATTAGATGAGATGGGGCAGTACCTAATATTTTTTTTCTAGAAATAGTGAGTAGTAGTAATAGGTATGGAATGGGAGGAACACTGCATTTAAAACATGTTTTCAGCATCAAATTAGTCATGGTGAGCAGTGGGAGGAAGTTCTTATTTGAAGAAAATAATTGGGAGAGGCTTAGAACTGGATGTTCTGTAATGTGTACATATTCCTAAACTACAGATGCTGAAATGTGGGAGCTCTGTTACCACTCGGCTAGTATAGAAATGAAGTTAAATCACCAAGATGTTAGTATAGACTTGCCCAGAATTTTGGTTTTAGGGTAGGTGATGTACCATCATGAAATAATAGTGGAACTGGAAGACCTGCCAACATGTTGATGATATACTACCATCATGACTACTTAGTAATCAATACATCTGCAAGCCAGTATTTATAATATTAAGTGTCTTTTTACATTCAGAATCATTTTATTTTTTAAACAAAGTACTGTATAAGGAAATTTACAGTATATTTTCACTGCTGTTACAAGACCTTTTCTTTTAATCTACTAAACACTCAAAAGCTTTATTTAACATAGTACTTTTTGAACTTCACTTCAAAAACTTTTGTGAGTAGTGCAATTCAGCTTTCTTAGTTGTGTAACATCCAATGATGTTGCACATTACTGAACTACAGTATATAAAACACTTCTCTAGTTTCTCAGACCACTCATCCCAAATCAGACTTTTACATTAAAATTAAGGCTTCCAAAGCCTTTTGGATAATCAGTACTATGTTATATATTAGTGTTACATTTTAATGGTCTCATCTGCTCTTACATGGTCTTTCATTTTCTTTGTAAAGCAATTTTTCTGTTTTGCCTGTAGTAAGTGTCAGACTACTTTGCCTTATTTTGAGTCTTTGTGGATAGGAATTGTTCATTTTGCCTATTTTAGTATTGCCAAACATATTTTTGGCTGTTTTCATTTTGGAGAGTGGTGTTAAATTATCTGGACAAGAACACTAGTGACTCCAGTGTGGTAAATTTTGCACAAAACAGATTATTTGATGAGAAAATCATTCACCCCAACAAGATCGCTAATCATGTTCACCTAAATTCTCCAAAGTGACACTGAATTGAGATTTCAAGCTTCCTACAGCCCCACTACTTGGTAATATATTCTCTGTTTTGTTTTTTTTGTGTGAAGACAAATTTATTGACATTTCTACCAGATGTAATCTTAACTTTCCAATGTGTCCCCATGTTCTTGTTGAATAATTTTATTTTAAAGTAACAGGTAGGATACACTGTATTAAATCCCTTCATAATTTTAAACACTTTAATCATGTCTCCTCTTAAGCTGTACTACCTTGAACTGAAAAGGTTCAGCTCCTCTTGTCTTTCCACATACAGTGGCTTGCAAAAGTATTCAGCCCCCTTGAACTTTTCCACATTTTGTCACATTACAGCCACAAACATGAATCAATTTTATTGGAATTCCACGTGAAAGACCAATACAAAGTGGTGTACACTTGAGAAGTGGAACAAAAATCATACATGATTCCAAACATTTTTTACAAATAAATAACTGAAAAGTGGGGTGTGCGTAATTATTCAGCCCCCTGAGTCAATACTTTGTAGAACCACCTTTTGCTGCAATTACAGCTGCCAGTCTTTTAGGGTATGTCTCTACCAGCTTTGCACATCTAGAGACTGAAATCCTTGCCCATTCTTCTTTGCAAAACAGCTCCAGCTCAGTCAGATTAGATGGACAGCGTTTGTGAACAGCAGTTTTCAGATCTTGCCACAGATTCTTGATTGGATTTAGATCTGGACTTTGACTGGGCCATTCTAACACATGGATATGTTTTGTTTTAAACCATTCCATTGTTGCCCTGGCTTTATGTTTAGGGTCGTTGTCCTGCTGGAAGGTGAACCTCCGCCCCAGTCTCAAGTCTTTTGCAGACTCCAAGAGGTTTTCTTCCAAGATTGCCCTGTATTTGGCTCCATCCGTCTTCCCATCAACTCTGACCTGCTTCCCTGTCCCTGCTGAAGAGAAGCACCCCCAGAGCATGATGCTGCCACCACCATGTTTGACAGTGGGGATGGTGTGTTCAGAGTGATGTGCAGTGTTAGTTTTCCGCCACACATAGCATTTTGCATTTTGGCCAAAAAGTTCCATTTTGGTCTCATCTGACCAGAGCACCTTCTTCCACATGTTTGCTGTGTCCCCCACATGGCTTGTGGCAAACTGCAAACGGGACTTCTTATGGTTTTCTGTTAACAATGGCTTTCTTCTTGCCACTCTTCCATAAAGGCCAACTTTGTGCAGTGCACGACTAATAGTTGTCCTATGGACAGATTCCCCCACCTGAGCTGTAGATCTCTGCAGCTCGTCCAGAGTCACCATGGGCCTCTTGGCTGCATTTCTGTTCAGCGCTCTCCTTGTTCGGCCTGAGAGTTTAGGTGGACGGCCTTGTCTTGGTAGGTTTACAGTTGTGCCATACTCCTTCCATTTCTGAATGATCGCTTGAACAGTGCTCCGTGGGATGTTCAAGGCTTTGGAAATCTTTTTGTAGCCTAAGCCTGCTTTAAATTTCTCAATAACTTTATCCCTGACCTGTCTGGTGTGCTCTTTGGACTTCATGGTGTTGTTGCTCCCAATATTCTCTTAGACAACCTCTGAGGCCGTCACAGAGCAGCTGTATTTGTACTGACATTAGATTACACACAGGTCCACTCTATTTAGTCATTAGCACTCATCAGGCAATGTCTATGGGCAACTGACTGCACTCAGACCAAAGGGGGCTGAATAATTACGCACACCCCACTTTGCAGTTATTTGTAAAAAAATGTTTGGAATCATGTATGATTTTTGTTCCACTTCTCATGTGTACACCACTTTGTATTGGTCTTTCATGTGGAATTCCAATAAAATTGATTCATGTTTGTGGCTGTAATGTGACAAAATGTGGAAAAGTTCAAGGGGGCCGAATACTTTTGCAAGCCACTGTAACTCATACCTTCTAATCCCAGAATCAGCCTAGTTACCTTCTTCTGGGCTTTATATAGTGCTACTATGTGTTGCATACATTACTCTAGATGAGGCCTCATTAGTGAATTATTTTATATAGTTTAACTATAACCTCCTTTAACTTATACTCTACACATCATGCTATGTTGCCTAACATTGTAGTAGCTCATTACATTGCTTCTATGCGCTGTCAGGACACGGATAATGATGAGTCAACTGTAGCCATTTTTCCACCACAGAAACTTTATTTTCAGGAACCAATGAGTTCTTGTATGATGTAGGCCCTAGGACTCTTTTGTGAGTTGTGTTTCCACCTCACAACAGGAACTGTAACCTATTGCAAGACATGCAAAAGAGAGTGGTGCGGTTTGCAATGCGGTGCTTTCGGGAGTTCACTGAGTAAACCCCACTTATTGCTATGATGAGGAGTATGGTGCGGTGCACCTGGGTCGTTGTTATGAAGAATGATGCAGTGCAAATTGCAGCAAGATATGGAGTTAATTGGAGACACCCACGCTTTATTGGTTTGAAGTGATTGTGACTTCATGAGGGAGATTATTACTTGATGCAGTGCATAACACGACACACCAGAGAGTTGCTATCTAAAGTGATATGAATAGAGCAGCACTCCATTTTCACCAACAACACTTCAAAGTTCAGACTACTAACAGATTTGTAAGATTGTGCCAGTGCTTATGGTCAGACCAATCGGCACAAAGTCCTTGCTTCCTCAAAAAAATTCCTGTGGTAGGAAAGTGCCTAATGATTGCCAGGTCCTTCTCATAAGATGTAATTTTAAATTTCATTCCTCCCAATGAGCTTTCAAATCTAACATTTTTACATCCTACATGTAATATTTTACTATTGGTTATGTTACATTTCTTCTGCCATAGCCTGTGTGTTGTTCAGGACCCACTGTAATGATTCAGCTGATTCTATGTAATCTGCCCTTCCTCCTAGTATAGTATAATTTGCAAACTTGACCAACTTGTTTATATTCTTGTCCAGATTATTAATGTATATTAAAAAGAGCTATGACCCCACCACTAATCCATGAGGGACACACCTTTCAACATCATCTAATTTTGATAAGATTCCTCTCACCGTAACCCTTTGCTCCCAGTGTTTAAGACAGTTTTGTTCTCACCTAAACAAAGTGCCCTGAATGCCAGCTTCCTTTAGTGGAGCACTATGAAAGGCCTTCTGAAATTCATAATAATATGATTAATATCATATGCTGGAATTCTATGAAGAACCAACAAAAGCATATTAACGAGGCACAGTTTACCTCATGCTATTTGCTAATAGGCTTATGATGCTCTATCGTTTCCCTAATAATTGCTTCAATTAATTTACCCATGATCGATGTTAAGCTTACTGGCCAGTTGTTTCTTAGATAAACCTTTTCTGTAGAACACTTAAATCCAAGAGAATCCAATTCTATTATTAAAAGCTTATAGATACTGAGAGTGTTTAAGGTCTCCTGGTGGTACACAAAATGACAGAGTCATAGTTGTATATTTAAAAACTCTATTTTACTTAACTAAGACAGGGTCAGATTTTGGAAAGGTACAATTAAAGTACAAAAGACTATTCCTAGATATAATGATTACTTGCTGATTTATGGTCAACAGTCGTCTTGATGATAAAGATGCAGGATGTGAAGACTTGATCTCTAATGACTTTTGTGAAACTAGTAACATCACAGGATACATGATATTTATCTTGTATGATTGGACTCCCAGAAGATAAAACTAAAGTAAAGTAAAAGAGTCAGACATGATCGGTGTGTATGTGGTGATGATCCAGCCTTCTAAGATCTGACAAGACTAAATGTATTAGTAGCAGAAATGCAGCTTATTTGTCTATTGACCTTTTCAGATGAAGATGCAGCACTCCTAACAGTATCCAACTCCGTTAAGGGCCGTTCTCCAACTGGTTTACTAACCTATCTGAGTTAAGGATTTCATTGAAGTGTTACTCTTCTTCTGCTTTCTGCACTTGCTGCTCAGTGAGCCTGTTTTTCCAGCATGCAGAGATGCCTGTAGGTTGGCAATGTGGCTCTGCAGGAATGTACTGTGGTGGTGTGTACAGGCTTTTTCCGGATACTGCTGGATCCCTGTCTGTCTTAACACCATGAACTAATGTGTGCTTATTCGTCTTAATGTCGCAACACACATGAAGATTTTTTTTTTTTCTCTCATTTGCATCCAAATCTGAGATTTCTGTCTTCTGATGTAATAACACACACCCACGCACACCCTCAACAGTTAAATATAACAGGTCTTATCAAGTCAGGCTTGTCATATATACACAGTACATGAATGTACGGTATATAATGAAATTCTCGCTTGCATGTCTCTTTATAACAATTAACATATAATTTCAACAAAAGACACACAATTAACAAAGTGTACAGCATATCACATGCAACATATTTATGTACAATTAAATTCAGTATATCATTTGCAAGTAGTTGTTTTTAAATATATGTGTATATTATATATACATAATATGTGTATGAATATGAATATATAATTTGCTGCCCATGTCACAATTACCAACTGAATGTTAAACTTCTAGCATAGTTGTGCTCGCCCCTTTATAGAAGAGCCAATGACATGCCACCTGATGTATCTTGTAACATTGTTGAGGTTGTGTGGACATCGTAAATGGGAGAGAGATTCTTGGTAGGGTAGGTGCATTTTACTTTTGACCATAAGCAAAGTGTCAGGAGACCACTGGAACAAGAGGTGTAGATTAACATCTGCAGATCTGTGACAACTGAGAGACATGGCTAAGGTGTGAGGAGAAATATAAAATATCATGTCCACAAGGGTGATGTTTAAAAACCAAACATCTTTATCACAAGTGAAAAGATACGGTTATTAATGTTTGATTTTGTTCACATACAGGTAAAAGTGTTGCCTTGGAATAGTTCCTATTAATGTTTAACTCTCTTTCTTTGTCTTCTAGTTTGCACAGTAAGATGTCAGAAGTTTCTAATCTCCAGGGTTGGGGAAGACTGGATCTTTCTCATTCTTCTTGGTTTGCTAATGGCCCTGGTCAGCTGGGCTATGGACTTTGCTATTGCTGTCTGTTTACAAGGTGAATTACTTACTGTCATTGTCTGGGATGACTTGGTTATTTATGCATTGTCTGGGATGACTTGGTTATGTATGGAAGTGATATGAAAACAGCTAGTAGTTGATTCAGTGTCCTTTGGTGAAAGTAGGTCTTGTTTTTTATTTTATTTTTATTTTTTTGAGTGCATTGTGATTTGTTTTAAGTGTATAAATATGGATGATTATGTGTGTTTTTGTCCGATCACTGATGTGTTCTTTTGCTGGTCCTACTTAGAAATCAAATTGTCATACTAACATGGAGAGGCTTCTCCACTTGCACTTTATAAAAACACCACCATCCCAAATAATCTCTCCCATCTTAGTCTCATAACCTTGGCTGTGTTGCCTTTTGGCCAGTGAGCCTTTACCAAAATGCACCTTCTAAAACCAGACTATAAGAAGCCATTTCATACTCTGTGCTGCTCCCTGTGCTTTTTGCGCAACTGTCAATGTGAAGGTTCAGGGTGAATTTTTTTACCACCTCTGCATCATTTTAATAGGAGCATATCAATAAAGGCTTTTGTGCAACACATGTGTGCTTGTGTATTTAATATGGTGTTTTTATACAATGTATGCAGTTTATCTTGGTTACTAGTTCAGTTCCCACCTCTGGCTCCCTTAACTTTTGTGCATGTTTCTGTTTTAACCTACTCTTAACATGTATAATGGCTACTAGATGTCTTTATAATTGTGGTTTGGTTGGTAAAATGAATCACTTATGTGTGCAAGAGTTAATAAAACTGAGGAATTCTCATCTTTATGTAAGTACACCATGTGTACCAAATCTCTATTTAAAAAGAATGTATTTCAAGAACATTAATATGGTGCATATTATAACGAGCCAAGGCTTTGATTAATAAAAGCCCATTATGATAACCGTGAGTTTACAGAAAAAGTTAATTCTGTTTAATGCTCTGTCGCTTTAAACTGGCTTAGATATAGGTAGTTGTTATCTAGGGAGGAAAACTATTAGGGATAAATGAGGGATGGTCCTTGGTTTATGGCTTGAGTATTTAACTAGCTGTAATAATCTCCCTCATCTCTAGATGACACTAGTGGGAATTGAACTCTGCTCAGTATTCTGAAAACTAAAGACCACTGCAGAACAGTTGTTTCTTTCCTTTTAAATCTAGAAAGGTAAAGAGAGTTAAAGAGGAGATTGAGAACTTTTAAAGCAAGCTTCTGACCCCTTGACACCCTGGCATTGAACTACTTACCAGTGTGCATTAAGGTTGGAACTGGAAGTTAGTTAATGACAGGCCTTTTCTGGGAAAGATGTATGGCTAGAAAACAGAAGGAAAGATGAGGCAATGAAGGTAAGAAAGAGTAAGAGGATTGTGAAGCCCCCAGTCTGCACTGGGTTCAATAGGTATTTGTGTGATTCTTTTTTTTTTTTCACTACTCAAATGGTAATTTTCTCTTGCTGAGAATAAACATTTTTCCAATTTACCTAAGCCTTGCAGTCTGACTGTACACCACTGTAGAATAGATTTTAATTTTACAAGCCAGCCTTCTCGGTATAAGTAATTTAATAATTGTATTAAAGCACATAGGGGTAGATACATTGGCGATCCTAAATTGTCCCTACTGTGTGCTGGGTGTGTGTGTGTGCGTGCCCTGCAGTGGGCTGGCGCCCTGCCCGGGGTTTGTTTCCTGCCTTGCATCCTGTGTTGGCTGGGAATGGCTCCAGCAGACCCCCGTGACCTTGTAGTTAGGACATAGCAGATTGGATAATGGATGGATGGATGGACTTTGGCAACTGTGCCATACCGCCTGACTGTTGTGATTTTCAGTATATTTATAGTATGTGTTGACTTGGGTGTGTTAGTGTCTGTCTGTGTTTGCATCCTGCTATTCATCATGCAGAAAATACTTGTTAATGAATTCACCCAACTCCTCAAACCAGATACTTTCCTGAATGTTTTTCTTTTGTTCCTCTCTTCCCAGCCCAGAAATGGATGTATGGGGGACTGGGCAACAATGTCTTCCTTCAGTATCTGGCATGGGTCACCTACCCTGTTGTTCTGATCACCTTTTCTGCTGGTTTTACCCAAATACTTGCACCTCAGGCAGTTGGTGAGTTTCTTTATATTTGAACCCTAGAGTACCCCCATCCCCATTGAAGTAAAGGTAATTCATACTCTGTTTAACAACCTTAACGTGGACAACAAACTAATTTCTGCTAGGAGCCTTAGTACCTCGACAGATGTAACTCTTCAATGTGCTGCTACTTTTGTACAGGATCCGGTATTCCTGAGATGAAGACAATCCTCCGGGGGGTGGTCCTCAAAGAATACTTGACCTTCAAAACATTTGTGGCCAAAGTGATCGGATTGACCTGTGCTCTGGGCAGTGGAATGCCCCTTGGTAAAGAAGTAAGGCCCTATTTTTATTTGTAGAAGTCCTGAATGAGGATTTTTTTTATCCCCTACATAGAATTAATAATCTGCACTGTTAAAAGGAACCCACTGCCTTAGTCATGGACAAATCAGGGTAATAATACTCTTACAACAAACCAGTTCTAAATCCCTCCATCCTTAACTTACCATCTTCCATGCCTGGGACGCTTTAAGTGATGAAGATCTTTCAAGGAAGTCCTACTTTTGCCATCTGTCTTGTTCTTTTTAATAAAACACTACTGTCTGTGTGTATATCTGGTCAGTTTGGCCTTGGTCAATCAGTGATAGGGATAATGACGTGATACAGTAGGGCTATGATGTTCAATTCCTGATTGTGGCAATTTTTTTATTATTATTATTATTATTATTATTTCTTCAAAAAAAGGAGTTACATTTAAATGACAACAAAGCAAACAACATATTCAGCAAAGCTGGGTTTTTAAATATTAACAAGGCACAACCCAAATCACCTTCATATAAGTATTCACAAGAATATGAACAATGTTTTCACAGCTGTATCTGGGGGCCCATCTGCCAGTGGTGATCGTCAAAAGCACACTGGAGGTGAGAAATAGGCAGGTGTCTGAGAAGCAGGCTTTACAGGAATGTAATCTAGAGATGAAGCATTGACCAAGACAGGTTTAGACACACAAGAATATTGAAAAAAGTTGTAGGAGGTACTCTGAGAATCTCATCCAAAGACAGGAAGTATTCCCAAGTATACAAATTGTTTTCACAACAGGTAATAGGGGCCTGTCTACCATTAGTAGTTGAAAAGCAGACAGGAGGTGAACAAGGCACCTTGAAATGAAAGAGTCTGAGAAACAGGCTCTACATGAATGTAATTGAGAGGGGAAGTGCTAATCAAGAGGTTGAGACACATGATGACACTAAAGACCCTAGGAGAAGGAGCACTGAAGGCAAACATAGGCAAGAGATATACATTTTTTATAGTTACATAAACAGATCTGCATCCCTTATTGGCCTCCTCCTTTCTGCTAGGATGGATCATCCCAGAAATCCCTACCTCAAGTGGGATGACTTGGTTCTATCACCAGTGGTGAACCTGACTAGTGTCATTGGGTGGCAAATATGTTTTCAACATGGGCATTGAAAGATTGGTGGAGGTGGAAGTGAAGAGTGAGAGTTACCATTAGCATGGGGCTTTCATTAGGTATCATTCTTATTTGTAATTTTTGTTTTTTGTTTTTCTGTAGGGACCATTTGTGCACATTGCCAGTCTGTGTGCTGCACTGCTCAGCAAGTTCATGTCACTTTTTGGAGGAATTTATGAGGTATAAATACATTCTGCCTTTCCAACTTTTAAGCCCTCCCACCTTGCTTTTCCACTAATCCCCTCTATCCAGGCATCTTGCAGAATTCAGTGTCTGTGTTTGTGCCCCATTTCCAGTTGTGCCTTACCATGCCCAGTTGAAGCGACTGATGTTTGTCTGTGTGTGTTTGGACTTGATTGACTGGCTGAAGGAGGGGGTGAAGGTTGCTCTAATACTGCAGTTTAAAACATTTTTTTTTCTGGATCACTTGCTGCCACAGGAGGAGAGCGGAGAAGGGTATAAGGTAAGACCTCCTCTCTTCCGGGAAGCAGTGTCAGTGTCACAGACTCCCTCAGACTTCACTTTCCACCAAGGTTCACTGTTTTGATGGGATACCACCAAAATAGCTTGTGTACTGGTATGGTGGTTGTGGTGGTCCTATTTGGTGTTCTCTGCAGCAGTTTTTTTTTTTTTTTAATGATAAATGTGATAGTATTACTGGGCATGGCAGCCATGGCCTATTTACTTTTTTTTTTAATTTTAAGCTCTTGCTGTGAACAAACTCTAAGGTGACTTTTCACTCTGTAATGCCATTTGTCATGTCACTCTGTCTGTCATGTACTTGAGTGTCAGAAAGTAGTGCTCAGGTAGTAACTGAGTTCCAGAGTGCAATAAGCAGCTCTGGTCAGATTGTAGCTATGTTCCCCACATGTGTAGTGATCAAGTGTCTAACAGGTGACGCTTTTTACCCAACTGGTATCTGATCATGGCTGACGCTTTTTACCCAACTGGTATCTGATCATGGCTGATTTACATGGTTGATTGGGAGTTAATGACCTGTTTCACATCTGCTACTGACCGGGCACCATTTTCCTGTTTCACCAGAATGAGTCACGCAATATTGAAATGCTGGCAGCTGCTTGTGCTGTGGGAGTTGGCTGCTGTTTTGCTGCACCCATTGGAGGTAAGCACCAGCATGGCCACAGTTTTACATTACTTTTTTCCATTGCTTCACTTGTCTATTTTCATAGTCCTTGTCTCCCCCACTCCCTTAATGACTCACACAATGGTCTCTCAACAGGTGTACTGTTCAGTATTGAAGTAACCTCAACCTTTTTTGCTGTCAGAAACTACTGGCGAGGCTTCTTTGCAGCCACCTTTAGTGCCTTCATCTTCAGAGTTCTGGCAGTTTGGAACAAAGATGAGGGTGAGCCAGCTGTAGTATATATACATTTACAGCACCTAAGCTGTTCATATATGGTTTCTGATCTGCATGTCTAAATTTTTGGTTTCACTATTACATAGCTATTGAGCAGCTAATAGAATTGTCCTCAATGTAGTTGTCAATACAAGTTGACATGCAACTACTTAGCCAGAATATATCAAATTGTTCCCCTATCAAAAGTAGTAACTGTAGAGACTATGGTTATTTGACCCTTTGTATCCTTCTGTTATTACCTATGGCTTATTCAGAGCTTGGCTACTGGAGTGGTGCAGAATTCAGAAAGGGGCTACTCTCATTTAAGCTTTTGCAATTAGCTAGTTGAGCAGCGTGGAAGTGTAGATGTGACCTATTTTTTCCTTTGGCACCCACCAGCTTGGTCACTGCGCAGTACATATAGTGTACCATCTGAGTTTATTTCTTCTAGCCTAGTTTTTCAAGTCTCAGACTCATACCAATCCTCTCTGTGTCTTGCAGAGACCATCACTGCTCTCTTTAAAACAAGATTCCGCTTGGATTTTCCCTTTGATCTCCAGGAACTCCCTGCCTTTGCTGTCATTGGGTAAGTGCCAGTTTGACTCTCCATTCCACTCTGTTACCCACCCATAACTGACCGCATGTTAGAATGCTTTAACATGTTGGAGAAGTAGTTCAGGTAATAGGTATGGACGTCAGTCCTTTAGAGAGAGTCTTTGGTAACTTATCGGAGATTAATCAAGGTATCTCTGCACTTTTAACATACTGTATTTAATTTGATTTCAGAAACCCTAATATCTCCTCAGAGTAGTCAGTCATTTACATACATTGTTTCTCACTTGGATCACTTGTTTGAATCACTTGTCAACTTATTCTCTTACTGATGGGATGATCATCAGACTATTCATTTTCATATCTGATAGACTTCTTGGCTTCTAGATAAATAGCCTTGTGTGAAATCATCATCTCTCTTCTGCCTGTTGACATTTTGATTGCATATTGATGCCTGGGTCTGTCAGTGGGCTGGCAAGTAGCTAATGATTAGGTAAGCTAAAGCTTAGTAGCCTGCTAGACTGGTGACCCTAAGACTTGAGAGTGTCTGGATCTTTAAAATATGCACTCTCTTTGACAGGATTGCCAGTGGTTTCGGAGGAGCTCTGTTTGTCTACTTGAACCGAAAGATTGTGCAATTTATGAGGAAACAGAAAGCCATCAATAAATTCCTGATGAAAAAGTAAGAAATAATACTTGAGTGTTACCTGACCTTGAAGTTTGTCAGTTGCCTTCATAATTCGGTTTTTCACAGAACCTTTTATTTTTCATAATCAGACGCCTACTGTTTCCAGCACTGGTCACTCTGCTGATTGCCACTCTCACTTTTCCACCTGGCTTTGGGCAGTTCATGGCTGGCCAGGTAAGTGACAATGAAGCCCACTTGTAAACATTTGAATGGGTGTTCAAAATCGACAATGTGTTTTCATGATGATGCGTTGAGTGTTTACATTGTGTATGTGTAAAGTGTTTTAAACACACATCGTACGTACGTATGTACGTAGGTACGTACATACATACATGTATATCTTTCCAAAGTTTTGGGTCCTTTGGCCAATTCTGTAATTTTAATGAATAATGAACCTTACACTGAAATTTTGTAATACCTTTATTTCAAAGTACAGAAGCGCTAAACATTTTTTGAGTTTGAAATTTGTTTTATGTTGAAGGAAAAATGGAAATATCCTGGATGCATAAGTATTCAGAATCCTGTTTGTAATATTTTACAGAATGTTTTTTGCCAGTAACCGCTTTAAGTCCCTTGGTGTAAGTATGTGTCCACTTTGCTCAGTTTTCAGAAATGATTTTAGCCCGTTCTTCCAAGAAAACGTGCTCCATATTTTTCGGATAATACGTATGCACCACAATTCTGAAATAGTGTTAGATTTAATTCAGACTGAGATCAGTCTTTTTACTGGGCCATTACACTTTTTGTCCTTCAGTCACTTTCAACATTACTATCCTTGTGTTTATAATCTTTGTCCTACTGAAGAAGTAAATTTTGGTCAATCTTCAGTTTTGTGAAACAAATTGTCTTGAAGTATTTGCTTATATTTTCAACTATCTACTCTTCCTGTTATTTTAACTAGATATCTAGCTCCTGCTGATGAAACAGCCCCACAGCCATATGTTATCAGTACCATAATTCTGGTATGAATATAGGTACATAGGTACAGTGTTTTATGAGGTGTATACAGTGCAACATTTGTACCACACATATCTCTTTGAATGTTGATCAAAACTCTCTACATTTTTCTCTTTTAGCTACAAAAATGTTTGCCCTATTGCAAATGGGTCACTCTTTATGCAGTTTTCCATTTTTATTTTTTTGAGTAATGACTCAGTTGATCGAGCTGCCCTGTGGAACATCCTGAGGGTTCACGGGATTCCCTCAAGGTTGCTTGATATCATGGTCGGCCAATACACTGGTACTGTGAGTACTGTGCAGAGTGGAGGCAGAACCTCTGTTTTTCCCAGTTGATTCTGGGTTTCATCAGGGGTGTGTTCTTGCTCCTACTCTGATCAGTGCTTGTATGGTCTGGGTGTTGGGCAAGGTCATGGGGTCCAGCGGCCGTGGAGCATCTCTTAGTGAAGAAAGATTCATGGATCTTGACATTGATGATGATGCTGTGATCTTCACGGAATTAATGGAGGCTTTGATCAGGGTGCTTGAGAGATTGAGTGAGGAGTCTGAGTGTCAGGGCTTGTGAGTGTCCTGGATAAAAACCAAGATCCAGACCTTTAATGACCTCTTGGGCACAGCCATCAGCAGTGTGTCTGTCTGCAGAGAGACTGTCGACCTTGTCGAGAGGTTTACGTACCTTGCCAGTGACTTTCATGTCTGTGGTGACTCTTCCTACGAAGTCAGTAGACGGATTGGGAGAGTATGGGGGGTCACAAGGTCGCTGGAAAGGGGTGTGTGCCGCTCCCGATAGCTATGCAAAGGGACGAAGGTCCAAGTCTTTAGAGTCCTGGTGCTTCCTGTCTTACTATGCGGTTGCGGGACATGGATGCTATCTAGTGACCTTCGACTTTGTGTTGAATGTGCGGTTGCTTATGGAGTCCTGAATGAGGCACATTACCTACATTGTGAGGGAGCGTCAGTTACGGCACTACGGCCATGTGGCGCGTTTCCCCAAGGGTGATCCAGCTCGTAAGATTCTCATTGTTGGGGACCAAAGTGGCTGGACCAGGCCGAGGGGTCGCCCATTTAACACCTGGCTGCAGCAGATAGAGGGTCATTTCAGGAGAGTGGGACTGGACCGTGTGTCTGCCTGGGGGTTTGCCAAATGGGATCCCAAGTTGTTTCATCGTGTAGTGGGTGTGGCAACACACTGTACCTGTACACGCTCCCCAACTTGACTTGACTTGCATTTTTTGTGGCCCCCACCCATCCAGGTCTTATAACAGGTGCACATTAGTACAGTCTCAGCTAATGAACTCTGAAGTTCCTTCAGAGGGATTGTTGACTTCTCTGCCTCTCTCACAAGTCTCCTTGTTTACTCAAGAATTTTGAGAAACCGCCTTTTCTAGGAGGTGTAGGTGGGACAAAACTTCCACTTCCTGATAATTGAACCAACAGTGTCCATGTGGACATTCAAACACTTTAATATTGTTTTGTACCCTTTTTTTTTTATTAATTTTTGCATCTGTCCTTTTTTATATCTAACTTCTTTGGAAAAGATTTTTTAATCATCTTTTACACAGATTTCCTTTAAGTTTATAATGATTCATTATCTGTGGTGGGGAGCAGCCCGGACACAGACAGACAGACATGATTTTATCACCCAGCACATGTTCATTATACACTATTTACAATTATGAAACACATACCCCAGTGCTGCAGCACCAATCACCCTCAGTCCAGGCCCTCAACCAAATGCCTTTCTCTTCTCTTGACTGCCTCCACTCCTCTCCTCTGAGCTCTGTCCACTCCAGCCATCGAATGGAGGGAGGCGGCCCCTTTTATAGTCCCCCGGATGTGCTCCAGATGCCTCCCGGCAATCTTCCACCAGCACTCCCCCTTATGGCGGAAGTACCGGCTCTGCACCCAGAAGCACTCTGGGTGTCCCCGATCCTCTTTCTCCCTCCAACCCCCCAGCACTTCCAGGCGTGGCGGAAGTGCTGAGGTCCAGGGCTCCAAAGGCATTGGGGCGCCCCCTGTGCGGTGACCATGGGCCCCTACAGGGCTGAGCTTCAAAGCTCTGTATCCGTGGTCCCCATAGCCACCAGGGCGGTCTCCCCCTCGTGGGAGGAGGCGCAAGCCCTCCTCCGGTCCTCCTGGGCATCCAGGCTGGGTACCACCCCCCCGCCGCACGCCACACTGTACAGTTTTTGTCCTAAAAATGTGGTGGTTATTTTAATGATTTATTGGTTGAGGCTAATTGTAAGATAATTGTATCCTTTTTGAGCAGTTCTTTTTTCAGTGGTGTTAACGTTTTAATAAATTCCCCAACAGAGGGATGTAAAAGTTATTCAGAAGTGTATTTCCTTTTTTTCTAATATGAAATGATATCACATAAAACATTTTTAATTTTAGTATTTTGAAAAAGTATCGCAAATTGTATTTTTTTTTTGGTAGAATTTGTTATTCAGTAACATTAAAGAATTGAACAAGGGACTGAATACTTTAGATAGCCATTGGGTGGGTGTAGGTGTTTCCAGAGCAAAGGAATGAAAACTGCCAGCTTGAAGAACAATCCTTGCAATTCACTTTGATGGTGAAACCTCTTCTCATTGTTTCAGTAAGGCTTCACCTCCAAAGTGATTTCTGTGTTTCATTATTCAACAGCTGGTAGGATGAGTTTGTTTCTTTGTGCATTAGTGATGTTTCAGGTTGGTGGATTGACAAAGAGTCAATTCTGCTTGACTGTTATGATCAATCTAATGGATGTATTTGAAATAGCAGTTCTCACATTATGTTTTCAGAATTTAATCGGAAGAAGCACAGTCTCATAACTGTTCATGTCACATGTATACAGTGAATTCCTGCCTGCTCTAACTTCCTAAATTTTAACTTTTGCACAAATCACCTTTGAGTAGCACACAGCTTGCTGTCCGAAATCGCAAACGTAGGACTGTCATGTCAATTTATACAAATGTTATCTTTTTTTATTAATATCTTTGGAAGGAAAGGCATTACAACTAACATACCCAGGACAGTCTTTATTTAACAGGAGAGAGATTGCAGGCAATATTTTCAGGTTGCCCACCGTAAAAACAGTTGTGCTCATTTAGGACTGAAGCATTGCTGTGACAACAGCATCTGGCAAGTTTGTTTTAGAGGTGATGTGGAGGCTGCTTGGGAGGAGCTTCCGGTGACTCCATCACATGTGACAATGTCCTGCCATTAAGCCAAGCAAATGCCAAGTTACAATGGACCAAATGAGTAAGGACTGCAACTTTAAGCTTTCCTTCCAAATGGCTTGGGTATCCTTGAGCTTCAGCACCAACTCAACACTGGTTTAGACATCCTCTTGGAGTGCTTCATCTTATATAAAGGGCAAACTTCTCAACTATGTGCTCTGCTGAATCATCCCATTGCCAACATTGCTTAAGAGGAACATGATGCTGCGCCTATGAGCTCTATGAGTGGTGCAGAACAATCCTCTAACCACAGAGGCACTTTCCTTGTGGCAGGTTATCTTAAAGAGGTTCAATCTAGAATCTGTTGCTTTAGGATATCAGTTATCAATACAGTACAAACAAATGTCACAAAGGACCCCCTTCACCTCACCATTCAGAAGCAGAGCAACGATAGCAATATAATCATTCTGGTACCAACTCATCATCCTGACACTCATCTCAGTGGTATTTAGGAGACATTCTGGGTCATTTTTTGGAACATGACCTTATCATAAGCAGGACCTCTCTTATGCAAGCTTTCAACAACATCAGGAGGCAGAAGAGCAAGCAGAGCATAATAGTAATGCTTTGTACTACCCCACTCATGGCATATCTCGTCCCAAAAGAGGGCACTGTGGTGCTTAAAAAAGAGACCAAGTGTTTCCTTTGATTGCAGTCATACCCCTTATTTTTAAAATTATATATAGTGATTAGAAAAAAGAGTAAACTATGATGTCATGCCAACATTGCAAGCACAGTGTTAGCTCAGCATAAAGATGAGCACATTCTGTCAGGGAGCCAGCGTTTAATAGAATTTTTAGTAGTTTCCTCTTCATCTGTAAAAATATTGTGATTCCTCAGAAGTAGATCTCTGTGCTGTCCACCATCATGCAAAAGAAAAGTCTGAATAGTTCAAGGTAAGGGCCAACATGGGAGCGGACTAGTAACAATGTTGCTGTGCTCTCTTTTAAAGGCTTCAATTACCGTGATAGCCTGAAAGTGTTGTAGACTGCAGTAGTGTAGGCAGCTGATACATTATAAATAGGTTTTAAGTTGTGTTTGGTTTTTATAGAAATTTCTGGACAATATTGCCTTGCAATGAGGAGCTGTGTCTTATGTTGCACAATTTCTCCTATACATTTTATATACAGTAAAATGGGACCAAATAGGGACTGTAATTGCAATGATGCAGCTATAGTACAGGACAGAGTTCAAGACATAAGACACCCTGGTGACAGGAACTCTGTTGTTATCGCTTCCAGTAATAAATGTACACCACCAGTGGGGTATAGCTACCCAATATTAAACATGGAGCCTCAAAAATTAGTACTTCTGGAACATCAATGTAATATCAGTATATTGGAAGTGGAAATGTTTCTGAAGTCCTCCATACCCGTAAGTGGCAGCAGGGGACTTATCTGCTATACATTTTGCTTCCCTGGGGCCATTAGTAAGAGGGTTTATAGGATTACTGAAAGTTTTCCAGGGTAGGACTTAAAATACCTCCTCACCACAGGTCAGATGTACTTGTAGTCAGGAGGTGTAGTATTTGCAAGGATTATAGTTGGAATGACAAATAGAGACAAGAAGGGAGAAAGGTGTAAGGACTGAGCAGGAGGAAATAAATGGAGGTACAGTGAGGTAGGCATAGGGGCAGCCACCCTTTGCTATAGATAGGGATTGACCTTTATGTAGTTAGGACCAAAGGGCATTAAATTTATTATTTTCCTGTAATTTTTATACCTTTATTACCAAATACGATCAAACATTTCACTGTACATTTTTGTCATAATAAATTATTTATCAGTCTACCTATCCTTTTTACCTGGCTCATCCTTGATTATGACTATCAATGGTCCTGGGCTCAAGAAGTGTGGCAGCTGCAGCCAACCTGGACTGCCACACATACATACACACACATTCACACACACAGTGCTTCCTTTATATTCATGTGGTTACTGTATGTACATGAAATAGTATGCCACATGCAGTAGTTCCTTTTATATATTTGCACAAACCTGACACATCCTGTGTGTTCTTATGTACACAGAGCTGTAAAAACATTGTGCTGTAATGGGTGTGACTGAGTGTTTATGGTTTTATGTTTTGTGTTCTTGTTTGCAATGTAAAGCTTCTTAGATTGGTTCTAATTGTGAAAGGTTCCATAACTTTATGATTGACAGTCCACACAATACACACATCTGTATGGATGGATTGTGTTTGAAATAGTGTGATGTATGTGAGTCAAAGAAATTGTCCCAACTGTATGTACTTGTGTTTTTTTTTTTTCCTTTCTTCAACTTTAAATCAGCATTACAATTGTCATGATCTGCTGAACTTTTTTCTGTTATTTTGGGTTTTATGAATGACTTCTTATTTTGCAAAAACGCGTTTGAGACCACCATTTTATTTTGTTGTTGCTGTAGCAAATGCTGGTGATCATGATTGACCACATACAGTCATCAACAAAAAAGAACAGTGGTATGTCTCTTGTTTCCTAGGAACATCCGAGTACTGGGGTGTTTTACAAACAAAGATTTTTAGTGAAGCAGTATTTAGTTGTATGAAATTAAATTAAATGTGAAAAACTGGCTGTGCAAAAATTTGGGTAACCTTGTAATTGTGCTGATTTGAATGCATGTAACTGCTCAATACTGATTACTTGCAACACCAAATTGGTTGGATTAGCTCGTTAAGCCTTGAACTTCATAGACAGGTGTGCCCAATCATGAGAAAAGTTTATTTAAGGTGGTCAATTGCAAGTTGTGCTTCCCTTTGACTCTCCTCTGAAGAGTGACAACATGGGATCCTCAAAGCAACTCTCAAAAGGTCTGAAAACAAAGATTTTTCAGTATCATGGTTTAGGGGAAGGCTACGAAAAGCTATCTCAGAGGTTTAAACTGTTAGTTTCAACTGTAAGGAATGTAATCAGGAAATGGAAGGCCACAGGCACGGTTGTTGTTAAACCCAGGTCTGACAGGCCAAGAAAAATACGGGAGCGGCATATGCTCAGGATTTTGAGAATGGTTACAGACAACCCACAGATCACCTCCAAAGACCTGCAAGAACATCTTGCTACAGATGGTGTATCTGTACATCATTCTACAATTCAGCACAATTTGCACAAAGGACATCTGTATGGCAGGGTGATAAGACAGAAGCTCTTTCTGCACTCACACCACAAACAGAGTCGCTTGTTATATGCAAATGCACATTTAAACAAGCCAGATTCATTTGGAACAAAGTGCTTTGGACTGATGAGACAAAAATTGAGTTATTTGGTCATAACAAAAAGCACTTTGCATGGCGGAAGAAGAACACCGCATTCCAAGAAAAACGCCTGCTACCTACTGTCAAATTTGGTGGAGGCTCCATCATGCTGTGGGGCTGTGTGGCTAGTTCAGGGACTGGGGCCTTTGTTAAAGTCGAGATGAATTAAACCCAATATCAACAAATTCTTCAGGATAATGTTCAAGCATCAGTCACAAGGTTCCAGCTGAGAAAGGTTTTATACTTGGTAATGCTTGTGATACATTGTAGAGTCTGTACACTGACACATTTTATTTCTTCTTGTTGTTGTTAGACATACTTACATATTCATGGAATCATTCATATTGTTGCTATGTCCATGCTGTACTTGCTAAGCTGGATGTACTGTATAATATAAACATCTGGAGACAACCATGAATATATTCTGCTTAAAACTGGGTGGGAACAATTCTCCGGCTCATTGAGTGTCACATTTCTAAACCAATCCAACATCTCATGAAGGTGGTGCTCAAAATTGAAGCAATGATCTTGAAATGCTTGAACTCCTTATTATGATAAACTGTTGTGGCAAGCGGCTGGGGATGGTACCCAGCCGGGACGCCTGAAGGGACCGGAGGAGGGATTACGCCTCCTCTGGACTGTGAGGGGGTGACCGCCCTGGTGGCTATGGGGACCACGGGAAAGGAGCATGGAAGCTCAACCCTATAGGAGCCCGTGGTCTCCACCAGGGGGCAACCGAATGCCTGGAGAACCCTGGTCCTTCCCTCCGGAAGTGCTGGAGGGAAGAAGACCAGGGACACCCGGAGTGCTTCCGGGTTCACAGCCGGCAGAAGTTCATTGGAAGGCACATGGAGCACATCCGGGTGGATATAAAAGGGGCCGCCTCCCTCCATTTGATAGCTGGAGTAGGGTGGGAGAAGGACGAAGCCTAGAGGAGAGGAGAGGAGAGGAATGGAGGCGGTCAGAAGAGAGAAAGGCATTGTTGAGGGCCTGGGCTGTGGGTGATTAGTACAGGAGTACTGGGTTGTGTATGTACACTGTAAATAATGTATAATAAACGTGTGTTGGTGATTGAACATTCAGTGTCTGCCTGTCTGTGTCCGGGCCACCTTCCACACTGTCTACAACTGAAAAGTCTACTGAAAAGACCCCTATTTAATATAAAAATGTCTGTCTGTTATAAAAAAAAATCCTGCAAGGTTAGAATTAGACGAGACGTGATTTTCTCAGAGAGACACTTTCATGTCCCCATAAACAAATGGAAATTATTACTCGGTGAAATAACGGAACAGCGAAAAGAGAGAGAATGTATTGTTTGGATTTAAACTTTTAAGTTGGAGACTTGTACATTGTCTAATTCATGTTGTCATCAGGGAAAAGCAGTGTTTCTTCCCAGTGAAGATGCGTATCTGTGAGAATTAAAAGATTTGTTGTTTGGTGAAAGTGAAGTCCCCCAAGAGAAATAATTTCTCATTTGTGTGAATGCTATTGCCAGACATATTTCTTGTAGAGAGAAAAACGATATTCACTCACGGGCAGTTATACGTTGTGTTGTCACGATGTAATTCCAAACACGGAATCAAAATTCAATGCGATATTGATGAAAAGGTAAAAGAGAAAAGAGATTGAATATACGGACATAAGTCATATGACCGAAGTGTGCCGCACAAGATGAAGATCACGCGGCCTGCGAGCAGCAGCAAGCCAGCAGCTGATCAAGCAAAGAGGAGGTTTAAAAAAAAAAAAAAAAGTGTATTTTATCACCATTTAAAAGGGGGTTTCGGAGGAGCGACCGCATCTCCTTGTGGTGCGTTCAGCCCCCCTCTTCACAACACAAGTGACAGAGACACGAAGTGGCTGGCGCATAGCGTATGTCAGGGGTGGGGAAAAGGGTTGACAAGCAAAGCAAGCAGGATGTGATGCCTCCTAGTGTGTTAAAAATCAACAATCTTTTAGCAAGGGAAAAACCTGTTTGTAACATGAGATTATACAGTACATTAGCATTCAAATAAATCAATGGACTACTGCTAAAAGTGAATGACAAGTTGTTGCAGGTACTCAGTATTCTCTCAGTAGTTTAGTGTAGAAGTTCATGTAAGGCTGGAAGAATTGACAGCTATGTTTGTGAAAATGTGCATTCAAGTAAACAATGTGTCACACCCTGTCAAAAGGGCTGCTGTAAAGAGACTTGATAACAAAGAGCCAAGGGAGATGTAGATTTTAGTGTTTGAAGAAACAGTATCAACAAATCTGCCTAATGACACCAGTAGAAGCACAGACAAGTCTACACAACATCCACCTCTGACTGCATGCCTAAACGAAGTAAGTTACAATAATTGTCTCGGATATTTAAACATGCCAGAATATAGTCTCAAGTGTTTTAACATGTAGTATATTCATAGACCATGATGCTCATTTAAACTCTATTTGCTGTTAATAAGATGTAGTGATGAAATAGTCATAGTGACAGAAATATTTATCAAATGTATGGAGCCTAGTAGCTGCAGAGGTATGTGTGTGTTTTTGTTTCTTCTGTCACAGCACTTGTTATGACATATAGTAATTAGGCTTCTGTTACCTTGTGCTACTGACCTTAATTGAAAGCAGCAATTTTAGCTTTTTATTTTCTCTCTGGGTCAAGTCTTTTGTTCAGTTTCTTTTGCTCTTTCCCCTGAAACACTGGCGGTTTAAAGTTCACGGTCTGGGGGAAATGGGGGCATGTGTTTTAGGAAGAAACCCAACTGACATAGCCCTGTCAGCATCAGATTTCGCTAATATTCACTACAAAATTAACAGGTTGTCTCCAGATGCGTATTCTTGTCGGAGAATTGCATCTGGCCCCACAAGACTAGGGCCATACTAATGGGCACAGAAGCAAGTACCCACATGCAGCGTACATTTTGCATCATTATTGCCATGTTCATGTGTACAACTGAAAATGTAAAGAATAATCTAACATTCCAATTCTGGAGAATGTATTTTGTAATTGTGCTTTTTAGCAATATCCTTTTTTCACTTGGTTTGTGAGGGCAAAGTGTTTTTCATACAGTAACTTGAGGCCAATTATATTCCAGCCTTATGTTCACTAATATATTCTTCCCTTTTAATACCTGTAAAATTATCTAAATAAACCACTTGTAACAACCATAGAAC
This sequence comes from Polypterus bichir lapradei, assembly GCA_026402145.1. NCBI lineage: Eukaryota > Metazoa > Chordata > Cladistia > Polypteriformes > Polypteridae > Polypterus > Polypterus bichir. The sequence goes on along the minus strand of JANRMT010062813.1, from coordinate 110,309,812 downwards.
ATGACTGCAGGTCACTTTTTGTGCATTTCCCAAGTGACTGGAGTGCTCAAGCATAAAACTTAATTGTACATATGTTTGGCTTGAATCGGCTGTTCTGTATTCTCTCCCCAGCTGACCCAGAGGGAAACGCTGGTCACTCTTTTTGATAACCGCACATGGGCTCGACAGGGAATTGCTGAAGAGTTTGAGTATATTAGTATCTCAGAGGCATGGAAACATCCTCATGCCAATGTCTTCATCACACTTGTTGTCTTCATCTTGATGAAGGTATGAATGACTTTTAGTATCTATGTTCATTAAGCATGTCTAGTGAATATGTTCCTTTCTTTTATGTTGTTACATAGGTTCACAGTTAAAATAAATACAAAGAAGTGTTACTCTTTATTAGCAAAATTTTAAATCAAAGTTATTAAACGTTTATACTGTTCACATGATCTATTATGGCACATCTGCTCATTGTTCTCTTATACAATAATAAAAATAAATAAATATCAGACTACAGTTTATGCTTCTGTACCTACAGTTCCTTCTCTTTGTATGATGCATTGTTGTTTTATGTTGTATATCAACTTATTTTTTTTTTTTTTTGTTACTTTCAGTTACATTGTCTGTCACTAATTAAATTATATCCTTGTGCATTTTAGCTTTATAGCATAGCTCTGCACAATTTTCTGATTCTGATATGCTTTTAAAATCTGTTAGGTTTACATGTTAAACTCCCTTGCTGCACTTGATAACTGAAAGTGCTTTCTTTTTTCACCTTTGCTGTGTTTTCATTGTACTGTTTAGTTAATGTATTTGCAACATTTTTGAAACCTTGTTAAGCATATGAGAGGTGCATATTGTTAAAGGCATTGTATAAAATTAAGATTGATTGATTGCACTTCCATTGCATCAGGGAGTCCTCTCAGATCTGACAGAGTCTGACTTCCAGGGGTCAAGCTGCTAGATGTAGTGCTGTTGTTAGATTAACCTTGATTGGTTTAAGCTTCTGCAGAGAAAGATGACAGGATAACACCACTAATAGCTAAAACTGTAGATGTGTCAAAATCTGTGGAATTGAAGCTGCCAATATTTTAATTTCTAAAATATCAAACTTAATGCCAAGGATGGTGTAACAAGATCATACTCTGAAGAAGTATGAATGCAGAATGCTGAAATTTGATAAAAATACAACAAATACCAAGTAAATATGCAGAAAACTGAGAAAGGCAAACAAGCAATTTAAAAAATAACTGCAAAACAATCTCCTTGTCATAATGTTTTAAGGATGTTGATAATGGGATGAGAAAATTTACCAAGAGGAAAAACTGCTGGCTTCTGACATCAAATACTATAGTAGTCCACTGAGGTGATGCACATACTGAGATATGACAGAAATATACAGTATGTTTCAAAAAGACAAGGACACAGCTTATCAATATCCACAGCATCTGACTTCTAAAGCTGTAAAATGGCATGAAATTGATACTTACCAGGATCAAACTTCTAAGAGTAAAAGGGTGGGATCAGAACTCTGATATTGGCAGACTTCAAGGATGTAAAGCTTGAGTAAGTTTAGATATGACATGAACAGAGTTCAAAAAGATAAAGCCACAAAATAGTGGTATCTGACAGACTTTGGAGTGACTTTCAAAGGGTAAAGTACATTAAAAGTGATCCTTGACAGGATGCAATCTGAAGGGGTAAAGTGACAGAATGATGAAGTCTGACAACAGTGGGCACCTGGGAGGTGAGTTTGTTTTAATACAATTACTGTATGTAATGGGATCACTTTTATGTAAAATTGAATGGCGTCGACATCTAGTACAATCAGGCTGTCAAGCAGTTCTAATACTTGATATCTGACCTGTGGAAAATGCTTCATCACTTTATTTCATGTCACATCATCGAGCAAACACCAACTGAGTTAGGCATTATGTCACCTGCTAACAGAAAAGCTGTTTTTCTGTTACAAACCCTTGTAATACTCTTATAATAGCCAAATGTTCGTATCATGCCAGCAATAATATAACGCAGTGTAACATGACAAATATTGACATTTCGGATGGCAGAGCCACCCTGTCTTGTTGAAGTCTTCAGTCCCACCTAGCCACCTGTTCATGCAATTACTTGCCAAATTCATTACTGCGTGGTCAATCTCATGTCGAAAATAAAAGGGTTTTATTTGTTGTTTTACTGGCCACAATTTCTGGCAGTAGGTGATGAGAAATTGGTGGCAAAACTAAAATTCAAAAGATCTCACTTTTCTCATCTCTCTATTATAAAAAAGAAAAATATTGGAAGCAAGACTAAGGAGACACAAGACATGATCTTCTTGGAAGTCAATTTGACATTATGCTATTACGCGATCATTACGGTATAACTTATTAAGTTTATTACATAGAAAATCACCCAAAAAATCCCGGATGATCGAGAAGTGTGCAAACTGACGACGTCAGGAATCGTCTTTGCGCCAAACTGGAATCGTCCCCGCATAAATCAAAGTCATCCAAACAATCTGGATCTGCATAATTACATCTGGACCACCCTGTATGTATGTGTGTGTGTA
>JANRMT010062813.1:110199372-110292972 GCA_026402145.1 Polypterus bichir lapradei | reverse complement strand
ACTCCACTTCACTCCCAGATACTCAATCAAGGCATGAGCTGGGAGAACTTCGTGCACGTTCTAAATTGGTGGGGTGATGGAATAGCCAGCTGCTCCTAGCTTCTCTTTATCAGCACATTTAGAAGACAAAGGACGCTGGCGGAGAGGTGTGAAGGGATTTAAGAAGCGATTTAAGGTGGGACGGAATTACGAGTTTTTTCGTAGGCTCTGGTAATTCTAGTGTTAAACAATATGGTTCAAAGCTCCATTGCCATCTCTCCTAAACACCTACATGCTTTCACAGGTATGTCATCTGGACCAACAGCCTTTCCATTCTTTATCCTCTTCATAGCTGTCCTTATATCTTCTTTGCTAATGCTTTTCACTACCTTATTCACTATCTCCCCATCATTATGTGAATTTCCCCTTGGGATTAATAAAGTATCTATCTATCTAGTCTCTTTCTCTCTCTCATTCTCTTCATTCATCAGCCTCTCAAAGTATTCTTTCCATCTGCTCAACACACTGTCCTCACTTGTGAGTACGTTTCCATCTTTATCCTTTATCGCCCTAACCTGCTGCACATCTTTCTCAGCTCTGTCCCTCTGTCTAGCCACAAACAAAGAAGAGAAATTATTATTTCACAGCTGGTTCCATTCTTATTACTGAGTTAATTTTTACAAACCGGACAAACTCTCTCTTGTAGAGATTTTACAGTTTGGCCAGACCTAATTGGAAATTATGTATACAGTTATGTTTCAGCAAGTCCAGTAAATTCTTTTTGGTGTTCCTAAGGTGTTTGCTTTCCTGGTAGTTCTCGTGCTTTTGCTGAGTGGGCATGTTAACTATTCCCTGAGAGCTTAAGAGACTGGGTTGACAAATGAGCTATGGATTCATAGCTCAGCAATTGCCAGAGGTCCTTCTGATTATTGGGCAAATGAATTACCTGATAGAGTTGGGACTCTTGTGATGAAGGCAGGACCCTACACTTGGTAAAGAGCAATTCGTGTTTGCAGGTGTAGAGGTAGTCAGTGAAGCAGGACTTTATTTGAATGTCCATGCAATATTGTGTTATAAAGAATGAGGAAGGGAATTAACACTCTGAGAAAATGTGAACATGAGCTGAGAGATATTAAATAAAGGGCATATATACACTATATGAGGAGGACCCAAGGCTTAGATTTGAAAAAGTGAAGGACACAAGACAGATGCAGGTAAATTTTGTAGATGGGTAAAGGAACTCCCAAGTTAGGGACATAAGGAGGAAGATCTCAGTAGAAGTGATAGGAGGGACACAAGGAAAATGACAGTGGTGAACCATGGGCAGGGTGATTGCTACGTGAAGCAGTAGAGTGTAACAGTGAGTATGTGCACAAAGAGGGCTTATAAGGAAAAGAAACTAAAGAACATAATGAGGGTGATACACCTGCTACTATGAGGTACAAGTGAGAGATGTAAAATATCTAATACCAGGAAAAAGGAAACTGAAGGAAAACATGAAGGTAAGGGATTTACTGGAAAACGGGCATAATGGAGGCAGACTTAAAGAACATAGATGAAAACCATGTAAAAATAGGGTAAGGGAAAAGAGGAGAAGTTGTGTGCTTCAACAACTCGTATCATGATAAGTCTGTCATCCACCTCTGCTTAAATGAAATGTATTCAAAAATGCATGCATTGACTAATGTCCCCTTGGCATCTCTTACACTTTATCATCAACTTATTTCAATTAGAAAAGTATTTGTAGTTAACCCTCTACCTTTTCCTAGGAAATATAACATTCGTGTGGAGGACATCATGGTAAGAGACGTGAGGTATATTACCCTGAATTGCTCCTACAGACACCTGTATGATGTCCTGCAAACCAGCAACCTGAAAACCCTGGCACTAGTAGAGACAGCAGGTGAGTGCCACGTGTCCATGAGACTTCAGGAGTGGGATGGTGATGGCAAAATGGATGCATTTCTGTTCATATAGTACAGAAAACAAGTGTCCCCAAAGTCTCATAATAGTGGGTTTTTGCCTGTGTAGCATACAAAATTGTTGAAGATGATCCATGTATTTTATGGATGGCTAGTTTGAAGCCCTAGACAGTGGATGAAGCTATATTCTTGATGCTATGAAGAATTTTAATAGAGAGTTCCTGTCAATGACACATGATGGGAAAATTGGTGAAACTCTCTTTGTGTAATCTGGGGGCTAATCTCTGCTGGGGAATGAAGCTCGGTTTATTTCATGACCACATGTTGCCCCAAGCTTTGTTGTTTCCTTACCTGTTCTGAGCATAATTGAAATAAAGTACATAGGTCTTGTCCCTGATCTCCTTCTCCTTTGTCCTTGCTTTAGATTCTATGATTTTGCTGGGTTCCATTGAGCGCTCACAACTCCAGGCATTGCTGACCAATCAGCTTAGCCGTCGCAAGAGAATGGCTTATCTACGAGAGCAAGCACAGGCAAAGGCTGCCAAGAAGCACTTAGCAGAACAGAGCCACACTTCTAATGATGTGCACAACCAGAGCTTGCCTCATGAAGTCCGCTTTCAGGTCAGCTTCTGATGTTCCTGGAGATGATTGGAGTTCAGAGCCTGCCTGGTTATATAGTATGTTGATGCAAGTAGACATGAACTCACTAAATTTGACACCTATCCCTGGTGCCATTACCATCCAAGGCTCCCCTTCCTCTTGTTCTGTCTTTTTTGTCCAAATAACTAATTTTGTTGTTCCAGATTTTCAGCTAGATAAGGCATGTCTGATTTTAGCTACTACAGAAAGTTGTAAGTATTTTCATGATATTTTGAGGGTCTTAGGATGGCACGGTAAGACACTGTTAACAATACATTCATCAGTTAGGCTTCTTTCTTAGTTAATCATTAACACTAGAATTACCAGAGTCTACGAAAAAACTTGTAGATCCGTCCCACCTTAAATCGCTTCTTAAAACCGTTCTCACCTCTCCGCCAGCCTCCTTTTGTCCTGTAAATGTGCCGATAAAAACAAACTGCAAGTAGCCGGCTATTCCATCCCCCCACTGACTTAGAACGTGCATGAACTTCTCCCAGCTCATGCCTCGATTATCTGGGAGTGAAGAGGAGTTTTAGAGTGGAAATAATAGATTGTTATTTGGAACACCGGCATTTCATGTGTGTTCCATTTCTACAGTACTCTGTGTAAACACAATGTTAAAACAGAAACTTTTTCATATTTTAGTAATAAATGTTACAAAGTGTAGGCATAAACTATAAAATGTGAGAAGCCTGAAGGCCAAAGATCAAATAAACACTTTCATAAACGGTTTAAGAATTTAACAACTGCATCCGTGGCGTACTGGTGAGATTTTGTCACTTAGAGCGCAGCAGACTTGCTGCACCTCAAGAGATCTGAGTTCGATTCCCCGCTGAGGAGAAAATTTATTTTTAATCTTCGCCATTCTGCCTGCCTGAACTCCCTGTCTATCTATATAGTAATAACAGTAATTTTATTATTATATAGGAGCTTCCCTGTCTGCCTATCATATAGTGCCTTTCCTTCCTATCTATCTATATATCTATCCCCTTAGCTGTTATTTTATATATCTATTATACAGTGCCTTCCCTGTTTATTTATATATCTAGTTCCTTCTCTGCCTGTCTGTCTGTCTGATTGCATATAGTGCTGAACTTACTGCTCTGTACTGTTCTGTCCTCTGTGTGTCCTGGAGTACAAAAGAAACAGTACCATACAGCAACACGTGTGAACTGGCAAGATCGGGGGAAAAAAACACGCGGTCATTGATTACAAACCGCAAGATGAATGAAAGAGACAATATATGTAAAAACATTATCGCACTAATGCAATATTATTTGAAAACGAACAGCGTCGGATGGGGTTTGAATATGCGCCCGATCTGTCGCTGTTCGTTTTCAAATAATATTGCATGTACTGTGCGTTGAAATTGCTGCACTGAATAAGCTGACGCCTTCTGTAACAGTGTCAGCGTGTATTCAAACACGATCTGACACTGTTCATTTTCAAATAATATTGCATGTACTGTACTATTTTAGAATAAAAACATACATTTGATTTCAGTCAGTCTGTAATAGCCAGTGTAAATGCATAATTGTAAAGGTTAGCTTTTTTTTTTTTTTTTAATTAAATTCCATTCTCTCATTTGCTTTCAAAACCCCCCCCCCCCCCCCTCCCCATCTGACACTGCTGTTTTCACATAAAGACGCACAATAGATCAAATGTTATTTATAGAGGGAAGAAAGTCCAGTGTCAGGTGCTCATTCAGTGTAATAGGAACCATAACACAGAGAGGTGTGTACAATGTAACAAGTAAATGTCGTAAATGTTGAAAGGGTGTGTGGCAATTGTTAATATTTGAATGGGATAATTTTATATAGCACGGATTGGAAATCAGCAGTTCTTGGCATTGCACAACGCAAGCTGTCGTATCAACCGCCTACTGTAACTTGCTTTATTTTTTCTTCACTTTTAGTCTAGAATAAAAGTGCACTTGTTTTGTTATACTTGTACACCAACATATGTTCCTGTGTTTTGAGCGACATGGGCATGCTCAAAAAATAGACATGTAATGCCACGAAACGTGCACGCAGGCACTTCAGTTTGCAATTATTGGTACGAGAATGCAGTCACAAGTACGCTGCAGAGCTATAGCGCGTCTTTATGTGAAAACAGCAGTGTCAGATGGGGGTGGGGTAGGGAAGGATCCTGAACACGACTGAGAGAATGAAAAGTGAATAAAAAAAAAAAACTAACCTTTACAAGTATCATAAATTACACCGGCTGTTACACACTGAAATCAAATGTACGTTTTTATTCTAAAATAGTAAGAATAAGAGCAGTTTACTTCTCAAAATTGAAGCGTGCGGGATCGAACTCATGACCTTTTGATTACTATTCAACAGCTGATACCATTACGCTACCGTGGCAATTGTAATAAGTGTGTGTCAATGTGGCATGCTAAGGTGGCTTTTTTTCTGCAGTTATATTTTTAAATAAAAGCAAACTTGTTCTGTTATATTTGCACCTTTTGTGAAAGAGTTTCTTTGATATTTGGACTTCAGGCTTCATACATTATATAGTTTATGCCTACATTTTGTCATTTACTACTACAATATGAAACGTTTCTGTTTTAAAAATGTATTTACACGGATTACTGTAGAAACGGAACACACGTGAAATGCGTGTATTCCAAATAATCTATTTCCACTCTAAAGCTCCACTTCACTCCCAGATAATCAATCAAGGCATGAGCTGGGAGAAGTTTGTGCACGTTCTAAGTTGGTGGGGGATGGAATGGCCGGCTACTTGCAATTTTCTTTATCAGCACATTTAGATTACAAAAGACACTGGCGGAGAGGTGAGAAAGGTTTTAAGGAGCGATTTAAGGTGGGATGGATCTATGAGTTTTTTCATAGGCTCTGGTAATTCTAGTGTTAAATGCACCTACAACATTGATTGTATTGTAGCCATAGTCCAAAGGTGAGCAGTGCTGTAGAGGTACATATCTTACTCTTAACAGTACTGGAAAATACTGTGTAGTAAGTCTGTGTATTTTTGTGTCCCTCCCTATGAAGAGCTCATAGAGGTTATAATCCTGTCTTTGAGACCATTTACTTTAATTTTGGTGAGATTGGTGACATTGAAACTGAAAAAATGTGTCTTTGAGACAACTTTTTAGAGGGCTGTTAAAGAAAAGAGCAGATTAAAGATAGATTTGAAGGATTCAGAAAGATACTTCTTCTCTATGCAGATATCCACAGACCAGTCCACTTTCAATCCATCCCGTTTGGTGCCCGAAAAGCCCTTGAAGCCAGCACTCAAACGTCCAAGCAGTAGCACTTCAGAGAGCCCTATGGGTAAGTGAGACCAAGGATCAAGGACCAATCTTAGTGAGAATGAAGTACATTGCCTCATTTCTCTCCTCTCCTTGTTATCTTCTTCCCCTCAGTGCTTCCTTCTCTCTCTCTCTCTCTCTCTCTCTCTCTCTCTCTCTCTCTCTCTCTCTCTCTCTCTCCTGTCAGTGTTTGCTTCCATTCTCCTTCCTTTCCCTTTACACTTTTTTGCTCCATTCCTGCTTCTGCTCATTTGTTACTTTTTTAATGCTCATACTGTTTCTACCCTTCTCCTGACCCTCCTTTTCTTACTTCCCATTCCCTTTCACTATTGCTTCCTCTTTTTCATTCCTCCTAGTCCTTAGTTTTTTTTTTTTTCTCTCCTCCTTCCTCCTTCTTTCCATTTGCATTTGTGAGCACCTCTACTGGTTTGCCTTGGTGTGCCAAACTCATCCCTCACCCCATGTCTCTATCCCACTCCAGGAGCCATGGACAATACGAGCATTGCACTGAAAAGCTTGTTTTGTGCCAGCCCTCCCCCAGAACAAACTGAGGTAGGCTACTACCCCAACCTTGCTGCTTTATGGGAACAGAGTCCCAGTATGGACTTGGGAGCTGGGGAGGGGTTGTGGATCTCAGGCTGTAGTCAGAATGTGTTTCTCTTTGTTTAATTCTGTTTCCTCCTGTCATTTTTTTTTTAAACTAAAGACCAATGAGCTATCAGGGGGTTCTGATAACAGGAAGTCCAAACGAGTGCGGATTTCCGTTGTGGTAAGTCATACCGGACCCCCAAGTTGGCAAGCAAGGATCTGCTATGAAATCCATGAATCAAAATCATCACCACTGAAAGCAATCTTTCAGCCATTACTGCACTCCCAATCACTGATAATCTCTTTTGTACTGTGCCCATTCTGCAGCTGCCTTGGCCATTTCGATGGAAGAAGCGTGGCATGTGTTCTGGTCCTTATATTTTGGCTTATGTATTTATACTTACGGGCAATCCCGATTGTTATCCTTGGGTACAGACATTCAAGAAATGGGTGTCCGCGTATGCTCACAGTAATACACCCAGTTCTTTCTGGGGCAGCACTGATTTAATTCACAGTACACTTGCTACATGCTGCGTAGTATGTTAAGGCATCGTCGCAGTTGTTTTTCCATGCTGCTCTCCCTTTGCTTGGGATTAGTTGCCTTGATGAGTCTACTCCATCTTTGCCTTTTCTAGAGGACATTCTTTTCAATCTTCCCTCTTTGCGTCATATCCTTCCATACACAGTTCCCCACATCATTATTTGCTTCCAGCTTCTTTCTAAATGCAAATGTTGCCACCTTCTTCTTAATACTTCTTCTGAACATACCATCTGAACTTCATATGTCAATATTACATTTGTAATGCCTTCCACCATTCATTCACTAATCATTAACACTCCTAACTTTCATCACTTTCTACCTCCATTCTTACCTCACTATAACTCCTAAACCACTGTTTCCCAGCTTCGGTCCTGGGAACCCCCTGTGGCTGCAGGTTTTTGTTCCAACCAGATTCCTAATCAGTGACAACACCTGATAACAACAGATCTCATTTAATTAGCTGGGATTATTTTTCTTTTAGTCTACATTCAGAAAAGCACAGCAGCATAATTGTTACATTTATAAGACATTTAGAAATATTTCTGCTTTTACTATAGATTTAAATGCTTAACTCTCTCTTGTTGATTTCATTGCATTTTGCCCTTTCTCTGTGCAGTTTTTCCCCTTCATTGTGTCTTATTAATGACAATTAAAAATGAGCAGAGATGCAGGCAAACACTGAATAATCAAACGTTGCAACTACTTTAGCATCAGACCCAGTAATTAGTAAATAATGGATTAATTAGACAATTAGAACACCTAGAAAAACAGAATGAACATCAAGATGAAAATATTGTTAAAAAGAAAAAAATACATTATTCCCATATAACTGCTTGGTACATTTTAATATTTTTTTTTTACCAAACTTAGTTTTCTAATTTCTATATTGTTCCCAACACACAGAACTTGAGAAACAACACATCACTTAATTAGCCCAGGAGTCCAATTAAAAACAGAAGCTGGTTGGAACAAAAACCTGCAGCCACAGGGGGTCCCCAGGACCGAGGTTGGGAAACACTGTCCTAAACCATTTCTTCCATTTCCACAATATGCAGATCCACAATAATATCATTTAAAACCATTCAATGTCAGTCTACCTCTTGCTCCCTTTCACCTTATAACACACTGAGTATCTCTGTTCCCTCCTCCTTCAATATTTTTCTTGCTTTATCTGTCATGGATCATACGTTTCAAGTGCTAATCAAATATCCACTCTTTCACTTGTTTCTCTAGCAATAGTTGTATCCCCAGTGACAACCCTTTATATCTTCTTGCACCATTAGAGTTGCCCAAGCCTGAAAGGAGAGCCCTAGCTTTCTAATATTTCAAAGTTCATCAGGCACAATTTATTTTTTGCCATCACTTTTTAAGACTGTATAACTTTCTTACATCAGCCACACATTTTGACAGTGTGCCTGGCCTAGTAGCTTTCCTTTAAGTTGCCTGTTACACCACACAGGGGTTACAAGGATATAGCCGCTTTATAGTAGGTTTTTCCCTCCCTTAGCTGAGAGAAGTCCCATTTCTGCTCACCCTGAAATATTAAGTTTGCTTTATTAAACCCGTAGGGTGAAATGACATTTTATGAAAAGTTCACGCACATCATGTTACAGTCATATACCGACTCTCCTGGGCATTTGTATGCTTTGGACAAGCATAGTCACACTTAGAGAATGAGCATGCATGTGACTGACGCAATTGTACTTTCACACAGACAGAAAAACAATTAAGCTTACATAGATGCATGATATTTGCACTTAAGTCGGCCCTGGCATGCTCAGTTTTATACAGATGGAATAGCTCTTACACAGATGCATATACTGTGTGCTTACAGTTTGGCTGAAGTGTATGCAGGTTGAAGATTCACTCACAACTTAAGCTCACACTTTAATGTTACTGCATTCTGACAATTTTGTAACATACACTCTGCAGGAATTTTACTTATAGCCATGCACAGTCATTCTGTCTTGCACCTTGATTGTATGGATAACGGCATAAGCACTTGAGGCCCACCAGACACAACTGCATTGGCTCTTAGTCAATTAGGTACCACAACTTGCATTCACATTTTCTTGCATTCTTTTACTCTGACAAGTTAGCCTTTGACACCAAATGATCACTAATCTGCAGAAATGAGCACAGTACAGCTGGAATTAAGAGTAATTGTTTCATCAGATTTGTATCCAGAATGTAAAAGGAAATGCTGCAGCCATTCAATTGTGCAGAGGGCAAAGTTCTTTCGTCTTTAGAGTTGAGTTTAAGTTTTTTTTTTTTTTTTCTAGGTGCTATAGACTTGTACATTCAAGACAGGCCCTTCTGTCAGGTATCCCTAGCACTTGGATGGCTGCACCAGAGCCATAGAGAATTCTCACCACATCTCTTCAGTTTCATCACTTATTTATTTATTTTTTTTTTTTCATTAAAAACAAAAATTTTGTTCGAAGTAACAGTCAAGGTTTCTTCAATAGAGCTAAAGCATCTATTCATCTATTAGCCTGGTGTGATTTTAAAGGGAGAATCCTTCTGCATCATTATTCAGGCTGGACATGCAATAAATCAACAGTTCTGAGAGGTGGTGTGAATTCTAATACTGTCTACCCAAAGACACAACAGATTGCAGGCAATTTAATTTTTATTTCTGTCGGAACTTGAAGTGCTAGCTGCCAGTGTGTTAAACTGGCCTACATTATTAGGTGAGATTGGGATAGTCATTTGACATTGTGATATCCAATCAACTGTAATGGAGGTAGTCTTTTGCCAGTGTACTGATTTAGTCTTGTGTAACAGACCTGGCCTTCTGCCCATTTTGGGGGGGTTGGGGGCCAGGAGGATTGGCGGGGTTGGCTAAAACAATGGTCATCTGAGATTTAAAGACCCCATAGACAATGTTTTAAAAGTTACCCAAGTGGTCAATTGAGATGATAATATTTAGTATAATAAGGTGACCTAAGAAATCTGCTCAATCTAGAGACGTCTAGTGACATTTCAGTGGAGTGGGCAGTGACTTCATTCTCTAACCTTTCCCATGTTCATTCCTTGTCTCCTTCTCTTCTCTCAGTTCTTCTTTTCTCCTCATTCTCCAACCGTTCTTTCCCTGCTCTCATTTTCCCTCCTCTTCATCTCCACCCCCACCCGCCACCTCCTTCTTCTGAATTTCTCATCTTTATATATTCTTAAACTGACTAGATCAGCAAATGACACGTGATTTACTTACCACTATTCCAGTGTGACCTGCGGAAGCCTGTACTACCCAAAAGAGTGACCAGCACTTCACAGACATTTATTAGTTGAGTCTGCCTTACTTGTTTTTGTACTTTTTAGGGAGAAAGACGGAAGCAACTGAAAGGTCACCTTTATAATGAGGCGTCATGAGCGTGTCCAGTGCTTACTGAAGCATCCAAATTGCTGTCACAGACCAATGTGACATTTTGCTGATTGCTGAAGCTGAAAGCGTGACGGAGGGAGCCTGAATTACGAAGCAATTGTGTCAAAGTCAATAATGCCCACAGTCGCTCATATTTCTATTCTGTATCCTACTAAACCAAGTGATTGGCTGGTTGGCCATGTCAGGTGTGTGGGGCCAGCTGCACATATCCCAAGAGTAGGGGTGACTTTAAGGGGAAAAACGAAGTTAGCCTATGGGGGTTTTTAATGACTTTGATTGTTGGTGGGTGCAGAGTTTTAAGCAGGAAGGCAACAGTTTCATAGTGAATTATGCGGCATGAGGGGTTTGTTAAGAATGTGGCCATGTGAGGGGCAGTGGCTTGAAGTATGTAAACACTGATGACAGATGTGTGGGCTCCAAATGAATTGACCAGATTCCTGTCACTTGTTACCTGTTGTTTAGCTGACTCTGCCCGTGTTGACAGATTGCTGATTTGGGTAAATCTGTAAAAGACCTAAGGCAGGTTGGAGGATGAGTAGACAGTCTGTCATTTGCAGCTTGTTCAACTGTAGTGTGACACCGTTATACCAAAGGTCATTGTAGCAGGTCATACAGCTCTCTTCCAGGATGGTCTTCAAATTGTAGCATTAGCTGGGTCAAGTTTACCCTGGCAGTAACAGTAGCCAGAGGGTTAAGACTGAATTTCAAAGGTTGAATGTCCCTCAGATTTGTTGCTTTTTTTTTGTTTTTGTTTGCTGGACTAGGTCTTGGTATGAATTATATATCAGCTTTATGGGTCAGTACGATCACCAGACGTTTTGCAAAGAAACATGTTAGATCTGCTAAAGGTTTTCAAATGATGCATCACTTTCACACTTTCTGTCTTTGTCTCTACTTTCTGAAATCTTCAAAATACTGCATCACACCCCTGCAGTGGCACTTGAGCGTGTTATGTAATTTGCTTTTGGAACAAGCTATACTGGCACTTTAAAAGGAAGAGTGCAAACTCTTGATGTTGCCAAACAAATGGGGACAGACGTTTATGAGCATTTGGTAATCCAATGGATAAAATGGTTTTTAGTACTATAAAGTAATGGTGATGTGGAGACGTGATGTTTGGGAGGCCAGGTGTAGTGTACTCATTCAGGATGCTTTTTAAATATTCAAATTTTTGCCATTTAACACACCATTTGTTTATTTTGTTTATGCCTGTCATACTGTAGTTTTAATTGTTGATTTTTTTTTTTCAGACCCGTTTATCTGTCTTTGATTTACTGATTTTAGTTTGTTCTAAAAGATCTTTTTCTTTCTCTCACCAGGATGAGGTGGACGTTGAGGATGACATGACAATGTTGGAGGTGAGATTCAGCATATCATGAATGAATGGCTAATAAGAGTGGGCAAGTCACCAAGAAAATTAGTCAGGGTTAGCCTTGTGGGATCAGAAGGTAAATGCCAGTGAAAAGTAGTCACCCAGAGACTTATCTTTACAGAGTGCTTAATCCAGTAGGTTTTGACGAGAAAGACTTCATCAGATAGAACCATAGTTAAGAAATTATCATCTAGAGTACGTTCATCAAATGTTTTACATCTTTATTTTTTATATTGCCTGTCCTAGTCAGGACATTCTTAGTATACTTTAAAAATGGCAAATTGCAATGCAACCTGCATTCTAGAGATACATGTTGCATAGAAAATTGCAGTTAGGATGAACTGAGGTTTGTTGTAGAGCAGAGCCTCTGTATGCTTTTAGATCAGTACTCTGTAATAGACAAATATAGATCAGAAGGTGTCTGAATAACCAGCATAAAGGCAACTGATCCCATTGGCTGAAACACTTTTTCAGCCTGTCAGTCATGCAACATGTGAGTAAAGAGTGACTTTAAGTAGCAGCATGTAGGGCAAGGTCAGTCAGTACTACAGGCAATAGCTGATCTCACACTCCACACAAAGCATTTAAAGCTACAGACTACTTATAAATAATAATGCTTAGAGTAATATTTCACAAGAGGATTGACACTGCAGTGAAACAATATAATATTGAAAAAGACAGCCTAACTCCTACCAGAGCACGTCAGCAATTATGCACAGAATGCATCTCCCCCCGAGAATCCATTGAAAACCGTGCAACATGTAGTTGGCTCTCCCTGCTGCACCACCTGCAGGAGCAGGTACCAAGTAATAAGCCTCTTTAGCTTAAAAGCCCAATTTCTTTCTTAGGTTATCTTTGGCTCTAACCATTACATCCAGTCAAACAAAAAGAGTCATCACATATTCAATCAACAATTTATTTCAGGGTGGTACCTACATACAGTAAATGGGTAGTTAGGAAGAAGCTGTCGAAATTCAATGACTAACTTATGACCCATGTATAAAGTATTGGTTGTTCTTGTGGTCACAAGCCTAGGAGCTTGGTGAAAACTCTGATACTGTAACAGCATCACATGTTGAAGTACCAAAATGAGTGATGTTACGAGTAATCTATACTAATAAAAGGCAAAGCACTCACTCACTCACTCACTCACTCACTAATTCTCCAACTTCCCGTGTACAGGTGCAGATCATAAAATTAGAATATCATAACAAAGTTGATTTATTTCAGTAATTCCATTAAAAAAGTGAAACTTGTATATTAGATTCATTCATTACACACAGACTGATGTATTTCAAATGTTTATTTCTTTTAATTTTGATGATTATAACTGACAACTAAAGTCCCAAATTCAGTATCTCTGAAAATAAGAATATCAATTAAGACCAATGCCAAAAAGGATTTTTAGAAATGTTGGCCAACTGAAAGGTATGAACATGAAAAGTATGAGCATGTACAGCACTCAATATTTAGTTGGGGCTCTTTTGGCCTGGATTAGTGCAGCAATGCGGTGTGGCATGGAGTCGATCAGTCTGTGGCACTGCTCAGGTGTTATGAGAGCCCATGTTGCTCTGATAGTGGCCTTCAGCTCTTCTGAATTGTTGGTTCTGGCGTATTGCATCTTCCTCTTCACAATACCCAATAGATTTTCTATGGGGTTAAGGTCAGGCGAGTTTGCTGGCCAATCAAGAACATGGATACCATGGTCCTTAAACCAGGTACTGGTAGCTTTGGCACTTTGTGCAGGTGCCAGGTCCTGTTGGAAAATGAAATCTGCATCTCCATAAAGTTTGTCAGCAGTAGGAAGCATGAAGTGCTCTAAAACTTCCTGGTAGACGGCTGTGTTGACCTTGGACCTCAGAAAACACAATGGACCAACACCAGCAGATGACATGGCACCCCAAACTATCACTAACTGTGGAAATTTTACACTGGACCTCAAGCAACGTGGATTCTGTGCCTCTCCTCTCTTCCTCCAGACCCTGGGACCTTGATTTCCAAAGGAAATGCAAAATTTACTTCCATCAGAGAACATAACTTTGGACCACTCGGCAGTAGTCCAGTCCTTTTTGTCTTTAGCCCAGGCGAGACGCTTCTGATGCTGTCTCTTGTTCAAGAGTGGCTTGACACAAGGAATGCGACAGCTGAAACCCATGTCTTGCATACGTCTGTGCGTGGTGGTTCTTGAAGCACTGACTCCAGCTGCAGTCCACTCTTTGTGAATCTCCCCCACAGTTTTGAATGGGTTTTGTTTCACAATCCTCTCCCTATTGCTTGTACACTTTTTTCTGTCACATCTTGTCCTTCCCTTCGCCTCTCTATTAATGTGCTTGGACACAGAGCTCTGTCAACAGCCAGCTTCTTTAGCAATGACCTTTTGTGTCTTGCCCTCCTTGTGCAAGGTGTCAATGGTCGTCTTTTGGACAACTGTCAAGTCAACAGTCTTCCCCATGATTGTTTAGCCTACAGAACTAGACTGAGAGACTATTTAAAGGCTTTTGCAGGTGTTTTGAGTTAATTAGCTGATTAGAGTGTGGCACCAGGTGTCTTCAATATTGAACCTTTTCACAATATTCTAATTTTCCGAGATACTGAATTTGGGACTTTCATTAGTTGTCAGTTATAATCATCACAATTAAAAGAAATAAACATTTGAAATACATCAGTCTGTGTGTAATGAATGAATCTAATATACAAGTTTCACTTTTTGAATGGAATTACTGAAATAAATCAACTTTGTTATGATATTCTAATTTTATGACCGGCACCTGTAGGTGGAAGGCTGAAATTTGGCAGGCTCATTCCTTACAGCTTACTTACAAAAGTTGGGCAGGTTTCATTTCGAAATTCTACGCGTAACGGTCATAACTGGAACCTAATTTCGTCCATATACTGTAATAGCCTGCAGCTCGGTCGCCATGTGAGGCGGAGTTACGTCTCGCATCATCATGCCTCCCACGTAATTGAGTGCCTGCCCATATAAGGTCAATATTCACGGGTGAAGGACTGTGCTTAGCATATTCATAAGTGCAGCTACTGCGGAAACCCTCCCTCAGCGAAAGTGCGAGAGAAACTTTTAAGTGCCGGGTCTGAGCTAAAATTAAATAAAGCCGTGGACATCGCAAGATCACACAAGATATTCGCGAGATACAAGTTTAATCCGATGGTTGTGCTGCTTCCAGACATGTATTTTCATATTAAAGCATTTAACCAATCAAATTTCAGCCATCAATTGTTGCCAGGCAGAGAGGCCTTGACAATCCGTTCTGCAGGCCCTCTAACACAGAATATCCATCCATTTTCCAACCCGCTGAATCTGAACACAGGGTCACGGGGGTCTGGTGGAGCCAATCCCAGCCAATACAGGGCACAAGGCAGGAATCCAATCCCGGGCAGGGTGCCAACCCACCGCAGGACACACACAAACACACCCACACACACTAGGGCCAATGTAGAATCGCCAATCCACCTAACCTGCATGTCTTTGGACTGTGGGAGGAAACCCATGCAGACACGGGAAGAACATGCAAACTCCACGCAGGGAGGACCCGGGAAGCGAACCCTGGTCTCCTAACTGCGAGGCAGCAGCGCTACCACTGCACCACCGTGCCGCCCTAACACAGAATAAATGTCAATTAAACTGTTGCTTCAACCAATCAGATTTTGAGTTGGTGTCAGTTGGGCCCTCTAGCAGGCGTACGGCAACATCACCGTATTCAGACCCATTGATTGGATAGAAACCTATATGAGGAACTCTACGAGGCCACTGAACACACCACAGGAGCTCCGAGTGCAGGATCTTCGCACGCACTACGGCCAACTCCATGGCAGGATTCTGGACAATATTATTTGCCAGACACATACCAGATTTCAAGACCACAAAAAACCGATGCTTGTCACGCTCCTCGACCCCCAGAAGTTTCGGGAATACAAGTAAAATTTCCCGCATGCAGCCTTCTCCAGTTTAACACAAGAGCCACGCAGCAGTTTTTGATCTGTCTCGGCTAAAAACAGAACTGACTGTAATGTATGCCATAGTTTATTTTGCAGAAAATCTCCCACTGATCTCCTTGATTTCCTTCATCAGAAAATTCTGAATGAGAGCATGGGGCAGCTGTACACATTGTTATATTTTGCGGTGACCATTCCCGTGTACACTGCTTCTGTCGAGCGGACATTTTCAGCCCTAAAGCGAATTAAAATTTATGCCAGAAATACGACAGGGCAGGTTCGACTTTCAGCATTAGCTTCGATGGCGATAGAAAGGGACTTTTTGATGGAACTGAAGCGCACGGATAATCTGTACGACAGAGTAATTGAACTGTTTTTGAGGAAAGAGAGGAGGATGGATTTTGTTTACAAATAATCTGAATTTTTGGTGAGTAAAATGTTGTGATTTTCCTAAATAATATTGCAAGTTTATGAGTTGTTATTGATGGTTTTTATGTCTGTCGCGGCTATAGCTGATGTAGAAAGGAACTTGTTCACTCCTGGTTTGTCTATTCAATAAAGGCATTTATTGTGGCTACAGGAGTTATCTATCTGCGATGCAGCGGCTCTTTATACTGTATTTCTGTATATTAAGATGGTTTTTATAACCATAAATTAGTTTTTGAGGGGCGGGTTGATTCAGACGGAGCACTACTGAAGGCCTAGGTGTGAAATGCACGGTCTGCCACTGGACCAGATGATACATAAATTTGATGAACATTACAACCCGAAAATAAACGAAACTGTAGAGAGGTTCAGATTATACTGCTCCCAGTGCGTCTCTCTAAATCCTCCGTGCGGTAGCATTATCATAAGGCTTAACAATCTTATTGCGTAGTGAACACTTCGATGAATGAAACCGGTTATCTTTACAACGGTTGACAAACACGGAATGTAACTTCAAAACAACACGTCCTCCAAATACGAACCTGATTGAAAGAAATAATGATAATCAAATCCTTGATGACAGCAACAGTCATAACAGTGACAAAACAATCACATTGACAATCAGGTTGTTTTTTTTTTTAGATGTTTCTTTTTCATAACTTCAACACACTACTTCTCCGCTGCGAAGCGCGGGTATTTTGCTAGTCTGCTATAGATAGCATAGTTTAAAAGTAAATCAGACAAGTGCTCATATATATCAAGCATCTCAGGGTTACTTCTAGGAATTGCAGTAAGAACCTGACTTGGATAAGTTTTTTTTTCCGACCCTAAAGTGGAATAATAGAAGAATGTATCGAGGGTTCCACACTTAGTCACAGCTTAGTCTCATAAGCAGGCGTTCACATTTTAGAGTGTATGACGTCACGATTTTATGGCACCCACCTGTGCAAAGTGGCACTCATGAAGGCATTTTGTTGTTTCTCTGGAAATCCTGATGATGTTTTGAAGTTTTCTGATACTAACAAAGAGGATTCACCTCAAAGAGGATGATGATAATATTCAAAGGGACATGAATGCATTAATGTAAAAGGTTTATGCTACTCTCATGGAGTACTCTAGAGTCATGCGTTGCACTTGGGCCATTCACAACAAGTCAACCGTAACATTGTAATAAACATCAAGATGGAAAGGCCAAGAAATACGCAAAGAGAATGAGGAATAAAGCTCAATAACAGGCATGTATATTTAACAAAGAATGATCCCCTGCTGTACTTTCAGAAGAGTCATCTTCCCTCTGTTATAGCCATGGAAAATACCTTTTAAATTATCGATTATACTGAAACTAGCCATGCCACCTCCTGCTCGGTTTATAGTCGTATTCACTCTTCCAAGATTTCCCACCATCTTCTATGTTTTTATTATGTGTCTGCTGTGGCCCACCAGGTGGGCACTGCCAGCTGAACCCGACACAGACAAGCATGGGACACAAGTTCAAGGCACACAGGTTTTATTTTTTCTTTTTCTCGTGGGAAATGCCTTCCCCGTTTCCCACAGGCACAAAACAGTCCAAGCACAGCACACAAACAATACTCCTTCTCCTCCTCCACTCCTCTGGTCAAGCTTCGTCTTCCTCCTCCTGACTCTGGCTGCTCGAGTGGTGGCTGCTGGCTCCTTATGTAACGCACCCAGAATTGCTCCAGGTGCTTGATTACTCATTTCCAGCAGCACTTCCAGGTGTGGCTGAAGATCTGCCCAAAAGGGCTTAGCAGATCCTGCTGCAGCACCCCCTGGCGGCGCCTGCGGATCCCAACAGGGCTGCACCACACTTCAACTCCCGTGAAGCTATTTGGGAGTACGAGGCGGCGCTGCAACCCAGGGGGGCTGCCATCTAGCATCCCGGGGAGGTAACGCTGTGGCCATGCTTGTTCCCCTGGTTCTCTCAACGTGGAGGCATACCAGTTGGGTAAGAGCCCCTGCCACACACTACACTGTCTGTCTCTGTGATCCCATCTTTACTGTATCTTCTGCAAAGCTGTATTTATGCAATGTCTCAGGAGTCTACCCCTGCATTATTAAACCTTCCCATACTTGTAAAATGTAAAGCAAATATTTCAGAGGTTTATGGAATGTAAAGCTTAGTGTTCTTTTGTGACGTTTTACTGTCAATCACCCATCCAGTCACAACTATCCATTATCCATCCATCCATTTTCCAACCCGTTGAATCCGAACACAGGGTCACGGGGGTCTGCTGGAGCCAATCCCAGCCAACACAGGGCGCAAGGCAGGAACAAATCCCCGGGCTAGGCGCCAGCCCACCGCAGGGCACACACACACACACACACACACACACACACCTAGGGTAATATGCTGACTACAGTTTACATCTATGGCCACTTGTGTGTTAATACTGATATCGCTTATGATTCACATATGCGTGCTCATCCACACTCTGGGCAATGATCTTTGTGTGTTTGCCATCAATCATACCAGCAACTCCAGGAAAACCATCAATTTGCCTGAATTAAGCTTACTTCAGTAATACCTCACATGAAATGGAGGAGAAATACGCGTATATAAATTGGGCATTCAAAGTTTGGTGCAAAATTTGAGAAATGATTAGCTGTGACGTACCCAAATCATTGCCATTAAAAAGCTGTATTTTCCCTGTGGCCAAAAGATGCAATGTTTCCAACACTTTCATTTTGGCTGACAGCACATGGCTTCTTCACGTAAATGGATCAATCAAGTGACACACAAGACTTGTTAGGAATATTATTCCTGTCAATATCTTTTTACAAGTTCATTGTGGCCCATCTTTTCTGTAATATGTGTGCCAATATCTGCTCAAAAGATATTTTCTGGCATCTCCTGTTGATTTCCTGTTGATGTTTAGGTGCAGTTTCCTGAATTAGGAAAATTGCTAAAATGCGTTTGTTCCTACTTGTAAGTGTAGGTCCAAATTTACATCACTCTGAGATTTTTGAGTCAATTTTCCTACTCTGAGACTCTACATAAATACAGGTGCAGACATAGTTATTCAGTTTTAAAGCACAAAGAGCCTGAGAGTGTCCCAGTGGTGTTGGGGTAGGGCAGGGACAAACTCCACCTGAGCGCAGAAGACACACCCCTGACCTCATTCATGCTCAGTTTAGCATCACCAGTCAACTTAAAGTATCTGTTCTTGGGATGCAGGAGAATGTGTGAACTCCACACAGACTGTGGGTGGACTGAGATTTTCTATATAGGATTCTGGAGCTGTGAGGTGTCCTGAAACAGTAAAAAGTAATCAGTCAGATAGAACTGATTTAAAGCAACCTACCAAAAACAAATATAAGTAAATACGTAATTGAGCACATACAGTTTATACTTTGAAAGTAATAAATCAATGTGCATCTGTTAAATGATTCTTATCAGTGTAAAAAAAAAAAACAAATCTCCCAGACAGTGCCCATCAGAAGTAATACACGAGAAACTGTCACTGAAAATGACATCTATTAGAAGGAAACCTTCAAAATATATGGACGCAGAAAGGATCTGTCAGAAGTAATCTACTAAAACAGTCAGTGTGAGGATCCAGCAGAAATACTCAAAGGTCTGATAAAAAAAAATCTCCTTCTCTAAATTTTATGAATCCACTTCTTTGGGATTTCTGGGACCCAATTACCACAGCATCCAACACAGGGCAAGCAGCAAATCTGAATAAGATGGTGGTCTGTAGCAGGGTATGCAGACCCCTCTGGTTAACAAGTCAGGAAGAGAGAGGAAAAACCACAGGTGGCACAGAAAGAAACTGTAAGTTACAGATGGACAGGCTGGGATTTGAACCCAGGACCCTGAAGGTGTAAGGCAACCCCCATACAATACCGCTACAAAAGGAATCTAACAGATATATTTAAGAATAGAAGGCCCAACAGAATGAAATGAATTAACCATTGCTTTTAAGAAATGCCCTAAGGAATTATCTTCAATCTTCATTGCTGCAATGCTATCGGAAGTGATCAGGTAATGATGATGATAATAATTAAACAGAGAATGCACGGCACCTGATGTATAACAGAAATGTCTATTGAGGAGAAGCATTACATGACAACTTCAGTAGAAACAACCCAGCTACAGCAATCAAGTAAAATGACCAGGCAGACGAAGATAGTTGATGAAGATCTCTCTCTGTAGCAGAATCACTTAAGCAGGCAAAAATAGCAGCAGTGTTTATCTTGACCTAATTGGTTATTGGTACAACTGATTTTGCTACAGTTGCATAGTTTGTGTAAGATTAGCATTATTTTTTCTTCTGCTTCTTCACATAATTTGTATGTGACAAATAAGTTTTGATTTCATATAATGCAGTTCCCCCCCACTTTAAGGACATGATTTTTACATTGATTACAAACTAAATTGGATGTGGGTGAGTGAATGCAAAAATGTGCTTAGTGATAGAAGAGTATACTTTTCAGGACCAGTTCCTACCCGGCTACTCCGTGGCATCAGGATGGACTCTGACCCGGTGAGCTCATTTGTTGCAGTAACCAGATTTTGAGCGTATATGCATAAATAATGAGCCGGTTTTTAGGTCTCAATATAGATTTGGTTGTTTTTACAAGCAGTTAACAATACATAATGCTGCATTGATTTGCCAGATATCTTCTCACAGTTTAGTTTCAAAATACAGAATGCCAACAAGAGCTCACAGTTGCCCTAGTCTTAGCTCTTACTTTGAGGCTGACAGCATTAGTCTACCTGGATAGTGAGCCACCAATTGAGGTCAGAGGCACTATCTTTCTTCATGAGAGAGAACATTGGAATTCACCAGTGGAATAAAGGAGCAAAGCACCAATGAGAGGATATTAGAAGCATTATAAAAGAGACTGGTACTGTGTGAAGGCAGGCACGTCCAACAGCACTATGGTGAGATTTTGATTCATAGGTAGATCACACACTATGACCAGTTTACAAGTCGTATCACTGTAGTGATCAAAGTGTTGGTATAACACCCAGGGTTGTTCATTTCAAAGTACACATGTTTTCAGAAAGAGAGCCTATCACGATAAGGATACATTACACTCCTGTACTGTCTAAAATGGACATCAGTTATTCCAGTGTCCTGCAGGTTCAGTCTCATTCACTGTAGGGTGTGAGATCCTGATGTAGCAGTCTTCTGCCCTGTGAAATGACTAATATGCTAATATTCACTTTCTTTCCTGTAGATTGCTGAGTGGGAGGAGATGCAGCTAGAGGAGCAGGTGAACTTCAACAACTGTAAGATTGATCCGGCGCCTTTCCAGTTGGTTGAAAGAACCTCTCTGCACAAGGTGGGTATGCTCAGTGTCTTGGTCATACATTACAGATTAGCAAAGTAATAAAACATCCATCCAAATCTCACTAAGCAGGAGCGGACTGATAGACCGTATATACTCATGTTTAAGTTCTCCTGCCGATAAGTCGGGGCTTGATTTTACCATATAGTTTCCAGTATTTTATAATGTTGATTGAATAAGTTGAATACAGAAAACTCACACTATTGGTCCATGAGATTACGATATGATAACACCCACCTGAGAGAGTAACCATGGAGCACACTGTCTTTTTTTTTTTTTTTTTTCTTTCTTTTTTTTTTCCCCTATGTATTGTGCCTTTGTGACCACACGGTAATACCTGAACTATTCCGAAGCAACATTTGCATTGGTTTTGTGTGTTTTTGTATTTCATACCCTCATATACCTTTATCGTAAGAGCATCCCTTATCTGTGATGGAGCATTCGATCAGAAGAAAATATGAAGCTGGTTTTAAATTTAAAAGTCATTGAAGTGGCGAAAGAAACTAGTAACGGCACTGCTGAAACAAAATTTGATGTGTCTGAGAAACTGAGGCGAGATTGGAGTAGGCAAGAAGATGGAAAAAAAAAAAATTAAGTGTTGTATTTTTGAATGGAGCATACAAGTCGGGGTCTGATATTATGATTGATTGTTCGGGTTTCAAAAGGATATACAGTACTTTTTTATTTATTTATTTTATTAATGGTAGTCCCAAATCCTGTAAAATTGCATGTTACTGGAAGAGTACTACACTTAGCCCACAGTCTGGTCCCCAGACTGACCCATTTCAGCTTTACCCGCACAGCTTCCT
The DNA here is from genome assembly GCA_026402145.1 of Polypterus bichir lapradei. Classification (NCBI taxonomy): domain Eukaryota; kingdom Metazoa; phylum Chordata; class Cladistia; order Polypteriformes; family Polypteridae; genus Polypterus; species Polypterus bichir. The sequence goes on along the minus strand of JANRMT010062813.1, from coordinate 110,270,767 downwards.
GACTGATGTGTTTTTCCTGTTTCTTGTGTCTTCCCAGACTCACACAATCTTCTCCCTTCTTGGTCTTGATCATGCTTATGTCACCAGCATTGGCCGCCTTATTGGTGTGGTCTCACTTAAAGAGGTGGGTGCCCATAGCTGATTTACTAAGGTTTGAACTCCAGCTCAAGAATGGGGTGGTAGGTGATGAGGTGGATCACGGACCATTTCTGTCTGTGTTGTTTATCTCGCCCAACCTGTGCTGCATGATGAAAGATCTGTAAAATGGTCTGAGAAAACAACTGAGCAACAAGTAGACTCCGGTCAAGGGAGTTTACTACAGTATGCCTGAGCCTCATTCACAGTCTGGACAACACCGCTGCAGTGTGGAGGGTTCATGTGTGAATTACAACTAATCTTCAGTGCTTAACAGACCAAGGAGGTACACCAAAGGTTAACTTTTTTATTTTCTTTCAGTTAAGGAAAGCAATTGAAGGTTCTGTGACAGTGAAAGGTGTGAAGGTGCGCCCCCCTCTGGCCAGTTTCAGAGACAGTGGAACCAGCAGCAGTGAGACTGAGACAACGGAGATTCATAAGCTATGGGACCGCCATAAAAGGATGTCCTTACCCCGGGAGTCCAGCCCTTCAGAACCAGATGAAAAGTCCCAATGACAAGGAGGACACTAAGATAATCTGCACTGACCTCACTTTAGTACACTGTGTGGAGAGACTTCAGAGTGGATATCCATCCTGTGTTGCTACTTTAAAAAGGGAGATTCCTTCAGTAGTTGAGAAAGGCAGCTGCAGCAAGGGGCCTCTTTGGGTCCTTCTGTCCACATTTGCCTACAAGTGATGAAGCAGTCAACACAATGGACTGATGCACAATGAGATTAGTCCCTGGGCAGTTAGGAAGGGTATTCATATACACACACCAGCTGCAGCCTAGTCAACTGGAGCATCCTGCACGTCAAATTTATGGTGCCATAAACTTTTATTATTGTTATTCTTAGATAAATGAATGTTTGATGCATTGGCTGCCATGTCCTCTGGGCATTATATGAGACTGAGGAGGTTGGGTGTTGAGGATGTGGAGTCACTGTAAAAAAAAAAAAAAAAAAAAAAAAAAAAGTGAAAGCTGCCCTTTAGATAAATTCAATCAGTTCTGCGTGTCTGTACCTTGAGATGTAAGAGGTTTAAGTGCAGGAAACCGCCAGTCCGCATGAAAATGCGCCAGCCTGTTTTCAATCTGCATGCATAAGCTAAGTGGCGCAAAATATTTATTTTGCCATCTTTGAAACTGTGAATTGATAATGTTAGGGACCATGAAGCTCCAGCCGTGGCCTCAGTGCCACACATGACATAGACAGCCTGCCTGTTGTCTTCATATGCAGGTAGGAACATATTCTTAACTATGTTTACCTTATGTCTAACAGCTCTGTGCCATGGATTGTGCCCCCTTTTCCTGAAACAGCTTTCTGTCATTTGGGGCATCCTGTAATCGTACCAAGTGGCCATTTCACACTAAACAGTGTGCTTGTTTGAAGCCACTCTAAAAAGGTAGCTAATGCATAATCAGTACAGTGTTTAGCACAGTGCAGTGGAAGCCAAGCCGCACTCAGAATATTTGGCATAGCCCCAGGATGGGCTGCGCAGCAGACAAGATGTCATATAATCCGAGGGGGCAACGTTGGCCGTGTGGTGGTCTTTAGTATTTGACACTGCACCATGATGGCTCATGATACTACTTAATCAGTGCAAGGCAGTGTGGCTACAGATATGTGAGATATGACCATACCAGATAGAGTGCCACTCAATAATGGGTACAGGTCTGGGCCGTGCATAGTGCTCATTTGTAAATGTTTAACTGTGACTCAGCTCACTGCCAGGCAGCACCCCCTTTTGTGAGCACAGATGGGGACCCACCAACTCTGTGTCACTAGATCCTTACCAAGTATTGGCCCTTGTGTTATTCATATGAAGATGGATACCATTGGCTGTTTGCCCACTATGCCTGGGTACTTATGCACATTCCGGAGGGCTGCAAGCTATTTGGAGATGGATAAACATTGTCTCATTATCAGTATCTTCTTTTATGTCTAATGTTGCTTTTATTTTGTTCTACTGATCTGAGGTGAGAAAAGAAAGGTGTAAAATGTGAAGTGGTGACACAAAACCAAATTCCCCTTTCAGTAATTTCTCATCTCACTTTTGATTTCTACTATGACCAGAATCAGTGCAATAATTCCTCTCATCTCATCTTTTGTAATCATTAATTCACTACTTGACTTCAATGCAGAGTAACCTTATTTTTGTAACAGAGTGAGTGTGGTGTCACCTCTGCCCTGACACCTCGCTCAATAATGCCTAATCCAGCATCTGTAAATAACCAAGGACAGAAATTGTCTAACAGATTTGCAGTATTATTTTTCAGGGAAAAACTTTTATATATCTGGGAGAAATAAACATTTTAACAAATGCTGCCTAGCTGAGTTCTTGGAAGTCCTGCCTTAGTTAGCCCTGGGCCTGCAGGGAGCAGTGGACGGAGTTCAGTTACCCACTAGGAGTAATAAACAAATGTAATAGGAGGTGACAAGTCTGGAGCTCAAAAGGGAAATGCAGTAAATTGAAACATATAAGCTGAGTGGCATTTGGGGAGGATAAGAAAACTCAGACCTGAGCCATAGCTCCATAACACAGTGGAAATCTATTTGAACTTGAAACACTTCCACCCATCTAACACTTCATGCATTTTCATTTGCAGAGACATGCCTGTCCCTAATTTGGTGCCTCAGCCTTAGTTTGGGCTGATCAGCAGGGAATCACAACTTTCCAGAGGATTTCAACTCTCATTTTATTGTCAACAAGCTTAACACTGTTTAGGAGATTCCTGGAAGCCCATCTTACTTTACTTTTAGGAGGACCCAACCCTCTAGAGCTGCATCTCGGAACGGTAAAGGGGGGGGTGGTGGCTCACTGTGGCTCAGGAATGGGTTTCTTCTCACACTGATCACCAGCATGCCTGCTTCAGTGAGGGTGCAGCTCACAGACATTGGGTCTATATCCTCTGGGAGCTGGTACTTGTGACTGAAAGTGTTCCTGATTGTCCCATCTTCTGCTACCTGAGGAGAAAAGACTACATAAGAGAAAAACCAAGAGACCTCTTTCTGCCTTCCTCCCTTATGTCATAGTGCATACAATACAGGGGGCAGGCATTATAGTTGATTATCCCAGAGTTTCTTTTAAAGGAGACCCTGTCATTTCTCCACAGAATGGAAATGCACTGATATCAGGCCAGTGCCTCTACGGGGGGAGGGCCATGCTGGCCGGACATCTCCTATACAGGCCAAGCAGAGTTGAGACCTCTCCACTTTCCCAAGTATCCCCAACCCCATCATGAGATACCTGCTCAGCTTGAATCACAATGTGATGGTTGTAAAAAACAACGACCACCTCTTGGGGTTCAAACTGGCTGACGTCCGTGGACATTTGGAAGGAGTCTCCCAGGCGGATAGGGCGTCCTGGAGTCTGGGCCGTCAGGGCTGCAAGGCAAAGGGAGAGAAAAATATGGGACTGTGTTCCTCTGTGGCCCTCCCAAGACCCCTAGCTCTGTGTACCCACCCCCTTCCCTTTTGCTGTTACACCGTATGAAACATTACTGACATCAAGGATATAATTCAGCGCGGGGAAAACGTTTAAGCTTATATCCACACTGAAATGGAAAAAAGTGAAGAGGTTTGTTTCATCAGTAAAGCCATCATCAGATAAAGAAGGTTCCAATGACAAAGTCTTCATGGCCTAAATGTTGTGCCTCTTATGTTCTTTTCTTTTTCAGTGCGGAAGTAACCTTTTAACTGTTTTCTTTTGTAGGTGCATGCTGATACAGACGTTTGCTGACTTCCTATAATAGGGGATGGTGGGCAAACAATACAAAACAATAGCCCTAGACATTTCTGCACTTTGTGTGTTCGGTAGTGAAAATCTTAATGGGGCTTTTGGACATCAGAAAGGCTACATAGACTGCTCCTAGTTAGGTAAAGCTGTGTGTAAAATCTTCCCATCTCATCTATGGTACACCAGAGCTCATACCAGGGCAGCTACCTGTCCTTGTTCCAGTCCCCACTGGCGACTTTAAGCAACCAAACTACAGACATGTTTAGCAGAAAATTCAACTCTACCTGAACCCTGTGGACTGCATAACTGCCATATTTCACTGGTTTCCTATCTCAAGAGATGCATGTGCAGCCAATGTGACGTTTCATACACATACACACCTACACGCACACACTCACCTGCATTTGCAAAGGATTCCCTTGCTGGCAAAGCACCATGTCGTAGCAGGTTCCTGTCCTTCTCATTGATGAAAGGCTCGTGGTCAGGCTCACTCAACCGGCTTCTTCCCTGGCAGAAGGAGCTGCTGTAGCGCTGGGAGTGGTAGGAGCTAATGGATGACATGCTGCAGATGAAGCTGCAGGACAAGTGACCACCACTCCACTAGCTGCCCTTCTCCACATTGCTGAAGCCCTGTGTCATAGTAACCTAAAATAAGCCCTGCATCCATGGAAAAAAGATAAGCACACATTCCCTGATATGAACTTTGGGTAAGGGGGAGGGAATAGGCTGAGCTTTTGTTGTTTTTTCTTTCCTTCATCAGAATGGCTGCAAAGGACATCATGACCCACAGCTCAGTTTTTATTTGGACCCTATCAGCGCTTCTGGAGTATTTAATTTCTGTATCCAACAATAGTTCCAATGAACTTGTTTCTGAGATTGTGTCTGCCTTAAAACTATCACAAAAGGTATCTGAGGTGCTCAGTTTGGAGCAGTCAGACCATTAACATTAGCACTGATCCTTCTTTAAGTTCAAGGGTATCTTTGGATAGTAATGGTACTGTATGGGTGGCCATGTTTGAAGTCAACCTTCCACAAATTAAGCAGAGACAAAAATTTGTCCGTTACTGGTCCAGTGTGTCCCAGTTTTTCGGAATGAAACCCCCACTTGCAGGTCATTATTCTGATGGCAGTGGACGCCGAACAGGTGGCAACATTGCCGATCACCTTGAAGTGAGGCTCGAATCCCCGTGCACCATTTTAGAAAGACAAGCTGTGGGACTGTTTTTAGGCAGCCAGTAGCAGATAAAGCTGAAAAAGCATGTTGGTCAAGCGCATATTCAGTTAAGTATCCACAAAGGACGGATCCCTGTGGCGAGTGGGCTTTTAGATAGTATAGTGCCTGCACCGTAAATATAACTTTACACTTTGGTATACTTAATATGTCATAAAGATGTCGTAATGTCATAGCAACACGTATTTGTTCTTAATATAACCTTATTCGTTCCATACGCTGCTGATGTATTAACTGTAGTTACATTAAACACGATTGTTCATAAACGTCATCCTGTCTTCTTACCCGATGTACCCGCCTCAGGAAACAAGTTACGATAACTAAAGATACATACGCAGTGTTCCTGGCAGAGCATCTTCTTCCTAGCTGTGCGCTATTCGCCACCTGCCTTGCTTGTGCTGAACGCTCTTATTATGTAACATTTACACGGCTAACTGGTCTCATAAGAGTTTGTATGTGTTACGGTGGTTCAGATGTTATCCACATTTCGCAAATCGTTACAAGATGCTAGTATTACGGAAGAGCGCCCACCGTATGAACGTCACCCCTGACAACAGAAGCTGCTTTCTGACTTGCTCTACTACAGGCAGTGCGTACTGTAACCACGTTTGAAAAGAAAATATCTCAACAAAGACGCACATCTGATTCAGGGATATACAAGCCTCAGTGTTAACTACTAAATTCGGGGGATACTGCGACTGAGCCTTGCATTTTTAAAGCCTATATCTCGCTTGAATTTCCCGCTTATAGGGGGTTAGCTCCCTGAATTCAACACAATCTCTAAACCCCTCTGCTTTTCTTATCATGTATTGAATCCCGGAATTCAAGAAAATGTCTCGTTTTTAATCACCTCTTTAATTTAGTAAGCGCACTAAACCCAAAGCCAAGCAGGACCCTGCTCTCTAACCAAACAACTATTAGATTTAATGTATATCGTTACAATGCGCATAGACCTCCAACGGGGATCCGAATTTCGATTTAGCGTAAAATGCAAGGTGGCTGGGGAAGCTCTTCGATTTAATCTACATCTACCACGCTCGTTGGAATAATGCGTTGTATCCCGTTTAGGAACTATAGGAAAATATAGTCAGGTTTGGTATGAGGGATTCATTTGAATCGCATGATAAACATGTAGATTCTGTGTGTATTAAATGTACTCTCTGTGAACTATGCAGCACAAAGCAGACTGATAGCTCAATGGTGTTCAGAGGTACGCATGGAATGTTAAATCTATAGGAGTAAGGACATACATACACACGTCTAGTCAGGGCTGCACGAACTACCACACGATGTTAGTTAAAATCGCTGCACAACAGCTCCTATACAAAAAGTCACTTGAACAGGGCAACATGCACTTCTGTATCTTGTGTAAGGCGTGACATAAAGTGAGCATTACTAAGAAATGAAATGGGTTTTAAACTTTAAAGCCTCCCTAATCCCAAACCCTCATAAACTCGAAGCAGATCGTTATTCCTAAAGTGTCTTTGTCGCTGAACGTTTAAGTGGGGAATTAATTGAACGTACTGATTGAAAAGAAAACGTCTAGATGGTCAGGAATGTATTTCACACATACATGTACAACAAAGAGAAAAAGTTTGATTAAATATGGGCGCCATGCTCCACTTGTAGTTTTTTTTTTTTTTTTGTTTTTTTTTAGGTGACCTTTTCAGGTTCCAACAGATTAGGCAGAATCAATGTAATGGTCTTGCAAACAATCCGAATTTTATTCAACGTTCTTTACCAGTTAAAGCTTTACTGTCAAATACACAAAGCAGACGCTGCACAGACTGTTCAACAAAATATCCTGAACGGAGCCCCGGGTTAATCAGATCGCCACACGAACACACTGTCCCCCGATCGGCTCGTGCGCGCTTTTAAAAGCCATTTCCCCACTCCGAGTGTCAATGTGTGAAGCAGTCCAAGGAGAACGCGCCCATTGGAGAGGCCCCGGCCTATTCCGCCTAAGGTTTAGGAAGGAAAAAGTGTGCGACTGAGCCAGCGTTTTAATATTGGGTACTCACCAGAAAACGTGAACAACGTCTGGGCGTTCAAAAGCCGATGTCACTATTTTCAGTAAGACGGAGAACCTCTAAGGACAAAATGCCGTTTTCCCATTATCGCAAGGAGTAAAATTACAAGAGCAAGGGACCAATTCCATTATTTCAGTTACAAGGAAGAATACTAGAGGAGACCATAGTTATATAAGAATTACATTAAATATGGAAATCATTCACTAACTAAACGACCGTAGTGTAAATTATTTGAATAACTAATTTTCAGACTTGTTTCAATTATTACTCTCCACACGAACCGAACTTCCAAGTCGGTCAAATGCTGCCATTAATCCTGGCATTTACTCTCCGTCGATGGTCCCCATTAACTACCCTGCGCCTGTTTAAAAATGGCGCCAAACGTACCACCACGAGACTGTCCTTATGATGGACAGGAACGGAAACCAATCAGTGAGCGCTACGTAACCACATCCTACTCAAACCTATAGAGTCAACTCTAGAGCCAAGCCCATTTCCGCAAACGGTCGCGAGCCTGGGGTTCTCAAATTGAAAAGGAGCCGCAAAACAGCCTGAGTCGTCGGCGACTTTTTTTCACTGTATTGTAATAAAACAAGAACTCTTTTTTGCCTTGTTTTGGTGGAAAAGCGACATAAAACAACCATATGAAAAGAAGAACCGGAGACGGAATACACAGTCCGGAAGCTCACAAAATGCCTTTTACAGCAGTTTCTTCGGGCCAGTCTGACAATAGCCAGGAAGGCTGTGCAGGTAGAGTTTAGACGGTTTCTTCCAAATATACCTGCATGCCTTTCTTCTCACATGTTTGACTGGCATTATACTTTGCTCTCAGCGGCTCCCACACATACTGCAGAATTCTGTGTTCACAAGTCTTTTACTAACCTTTGCATTTCTTGGTGCAAACTGTTTATGTCTCAGTTGGCACACTTTTTCCTCAGTTCTGTTGATGGAGTGTGCAGAATCAGGAATTACAGCGCCATTCTGCATGCAGAACATGTTTAATTGGCGAGATACCTTTTATTGTGTATGCCATAACCTAGTATAGGACAGAAATCAAACGTCCAACAACCAGACCAGGCCAAGAGGGTCCAACAGTCCAGCGCATTCACGGCAACGTTTTCATGCGTGGTGCTCTTCGGGAAGAAACATGCGGACGCCAGGGTCTGAGGGCACAGGAAACTATTTACAGGATGACACATAAGGGAGACGAGCAGTAGGCCTCAGAGACTCATGGGAATGTCATCTACAATTAAAATAAAAAAGGCATTGAGATGAAGGCACAGCATGTTATGTGTACCTGAGTTTCCAAACCCATTGAGCTCCACACAAACCCACCAATGCCAAATACAGCAGGGCACAGGGTCAAAGGACTGGCATGTAATCCCACTGTGCCAAGACTGGCCCCATTTCCCAAGGGGCAGCAGTATGACATACATTCAAATGGGCGCTGCCCTAGTCCTCCATGGCACTCCAGGTGCCCAACATCACTGGGAAGGTGGTATAAAGTGGACCACAGCAAAAGGATCAGTAGAAAATTTCACTAACCCAAAGGTGCTACCCTAAAAGCTGGCCACTTAAACCAAGTTACACCTGAGCTGTTAGATGTGGAATGTAAGAGAAAACCGACATGGTTGTTTTCAAGACGTGGGCAGGCGCCCCACCACCACCTTGCACTATGCCTGCCCCCTGTGCTTCCCTCCATGTCTTCGTCTGTACAGGATGGAGCCAGTCGATCATACAAAACTGGGAGCAGCGGGGTGCAGTGGGTCAGGTCTCTCCCATAGGCTGTATCACACAGTGATAAGAAAATAAATAAAATAGAGAGAGAGAAATACAGAAAAAAGGAATTACAGACCGCCTGTACAATCCACTTGGTTTAAAGAGTCCAAAAGAAAGGTAGGTGATCAGTCTGGATAGTAAAGTCTCTACAGCAACACTAACCAAGCTTCGTGCAAAACCACCGGACAGCAATGAGGACAACGCATACAAAAATAGAGAAATTCTGAGACGTAATGCACTTCTGCTTTTACTGCATCTGTTCAAAGTCCACAAAGTCCAAAGGGGGTAGAAAACTAGAGCAAGAACAGCCTTGCGTGGTGTTTTGGATGAGTCATTGGAAAAAGAAAAGATACGATCCTGTCTGTTCAGAGACATTCCAGCATTTGGCAGCTCAAGCCATGCCATCTCGGGCAGTGGGGAGGCGGGGGTCCAAACGTGCCGACACCCCATCATGCAATTAAAGTGCGCCAAACCCCAAGCAATCGGTTTGTGCGAAAGGCGCAATCGAGCCGCTCGGAAAAACAAAAAAAAGGATAACCAACAAAATAAAGATTGTTTGGACGCCTCGAGACAAGATACCAAACCAAGAGGAAAGAAAGCAAAGCATGCTGAAATGTGAAGAGGAGCCAGTGGTTTAGGCCTGGGTCTTCAGTCTGCCTCGTTCTCCTCCTCCTCATCATCATCCAAAGACACTACCCCTGAGGAAGCAACGTCTGACACCTTCCTCCTCACAGGGTAAGCACTGTCCTCTTTGTACACCGTGTCCACCTCATCCTCAGGTGAGAAGCATGACTCGTAAGACACAGAGTATGAAGAGTCCTCACAGATCAGGTGTCCCAGGCTCCGGAAGGCACTTTCCCCACTGCGCTGCAGCTTGGACAGCAACTCTTCACCTCCATGCAGGGCTCTGAAGAGCTTGGTGGCTAGGTCAGTTGGGGAGCCCAAGTCCTTGAGCAGGGGGTGGTCCTCCAAGCTGCACAAGCTGGAGCAGATGGTGTCAGGAGACAGCGCATGTGGAGACTCGCAGTCCTGTTCACAGGATCCCTGGCGTACACTCAGTTGTTGGCACACATGACTATGGAGAAGGTCTCTCAGGTAATGAGGGTAGGGTCCTGCTGTATCTGAAAGAAGAAAATAGCCATGTCAGCATTCTGATCTATTCCGTTTTAGATATGTTGACGATGTGGGCTGGCCCATTTAGTCTTTCAGTTTATCTCTGTTTTCTCAACCTACTTTTTCCATTACAGGGCCATGGGAAGCCAGATCCTTTTCTGGTACCATCAGGCAAGATAAACCAGGAAGCAACTTCTGCTAGGTAATCTTATACTCACAATTACTCAATTAAATTAGCTCACATGTCTTTTGAATGTAGTAAGAATATTTGCAAAAAAAAAAAAAACACAGGATCATCAACAGATTTTGTAAACTCAACATAGTCAGTACCCAGGCTTAAGAATCAAAGCCATATCCTGTTAGGCTATAGCAGCATAATGCCTATCCTGGTACCTCTTATTTTATGTGTAAATTTTTCTCTACTAAACACCAACAGTCTCCTTAACCAAAAATTACACCCTTGAAATAACTTCAAGAAACCAAGCAGTGGCTTAATGCATCCAACTAGAACAGGCCTAAATCCACCAATAGATTCCATCTATTCACTCCAAAATCCAGTTGGTTCAGCTGCTACTTTCAAGGCCCACTCAGTTAATATCAATACCCACTTGACATACCTGAAAAGAACAAAGCCAGAAACATTCATTACAAGCATCTGACCTGCCTACCTTACATAACCCAGTCACACCACTGGGCTGCATTGACAGGACATTATGGAACAGATCAAGGCAATCCAATCTCCCCTCTCCCCAACCAGGGTTAATGCTGCATTCACATGGTCTCGGACAGACGGCAGATCCAAGTGGTTGAGTCGGAAATATCATGTGAATGCTCAACCAACTCGGAAATACAGTTTAGACAAAACAAGGCTACCTGAATTGTCTGAGCTGTGACATAACGTTGAGCTTTCACCTTGCTTGAAATAAAACATTCAACCCAGTTAGCCTGAAATCACATTTTTTAGTCAAAATGCATTTGGACAAAGTAATACATATTAAATACTTTCATTTTGCTCTTTATTTACACAAAAAAATTAAATTTATCTTTAATTGCTTTTTTTGTTTTCATTTTTTTGGCAGACCAAGGAACATATCAACAAGCAATCTCACAGCTTTCCAAACAGTCCGACCAGAAACCATAGAGAACACACTGAAGTGGGAAGGTGAAATGCCACAACTCAGAGCTCTGAATAATCCCAGAGTCCATGAACACAGCATTTATCCAAAGAAACTGCCCTAAACAAAGCTGCTAATACCTATATCAGTCACTCCGTTAAAGTCACACCATGCAACTAAATGTGCAGACAGCCAAACCACAGGCCTTCCTACTGATTCAATCCCAATCAACAATACCTGCATCATCAAAATCAATCAGATTCTAATATACACCAAACCAGGAGCCATCACCTTAGAAAGTATACTGCATGGTCCTTCCCAGTGAGACACACACTCATAGTGCACAAGTGTTGGTATATAAGGCTCATTTAGAGTCTTGACACTCCTCCCACCCAGTCGTAACTAACACTGCCTTGACAATGTACCCTGCCAGTCTTACAGCATCCACACTTTTCTTGCCAATCCTGACACTTTGTATTTTGAACTCTCTCTCTCTCCTGTATTGCTGAAGTGAGGACACATCTCCAGGATAGCCTCTGCTGTTGGTTCTGATTTGCAGACAGCTTTCCATCTCTGACAGGCCTGGCAGCAAATTTAAAGCTTTAGCAGACATGCAGGTTCTCTTTCCCAGCCCCTTGTACACATGGTTGCCAGTCTTCTGGTTCATCTCATCACAGATAACTGAGCTGAACTCGTCTGAGACGGCATAGCAACAATAAGTAGGGCACTGGGCCACTGCTTGTGAGGAAAGCACAGTTTCTCAGAGACCTCGGACCTCACAGTTATCACCTGTCATTTATAATGGGGTCTCGGTGGGTAACGGAGCTTTCACATTCTTAAATGGTCTCAAGTGAAATCGCAGGAGGCTAACAGAGGAAGTGAAAAGAGGGACTCAGCTTTCTCTTTTTTTCCTAGTTAGAGTAGGTAGCTGGCATCATAGCAGCATTGTATTCAGAGGGGCCATCTCACAGCTCCAGGGTCCTGGGTTCAAATGCCAGCCTGGTTATTATTTCCTTATGTCAGCAAGTGTTATACTTCCTCTAAAAGATGTGCACTGCCTGATTGAATCAGTTTATAGTCAGCAATGTAGCAGTATGTGTCCTGTCTTGAACCTAGTGCTAGCTGGGGGCTTCGTTCAACCCTGTAATTAAATACATGGCTTTTAAATAATTAATGGGTGGTGCTATAGAATAGGTAATAGGCTGGTAGAAAAAGTGGGTAAGTGGACTCCAATTTTTTTTTTTAGTATTTCAAACCAGATAGCTTGATTTACAGTGTTTAGAGATGCTGTCTCACAACTAACTCCAGGGACCAGAGTTCAAATCTGCACCTGTCTGTGCAGGGTTGGTTTGCACATTCTATTCATGTCAGCACAGGATTGTTTTCCAGGTACTCTAGTTTTGTCCCACATTACTGCAAGATAGTTTCATTGATGGTTCTAAATTGGTCTGTGTGCAAACTTGGGAGTGAGCATGAGTGCATATTTCAATGGACATACTTCCAATCCAGGGTTGGCCACTGCTGCATACTCCTATGACCCTTGGCTACGAATATGAATAGATGTATGAACATAATGGAAAATACAGGGTTTGTGGGGTTCACACTGCTTCCTTTCATGTCTAGTAACCAAAACTTATTTGCAAGTCTAGTCATTGTCTGCATATATTTTGAACATCTTCCCACCCCTCATCTTGCCACACTCTGAAAACAAATCCCAAGGCAGACAGAGCAATCACTGCACTCTTCTCCCTGGTTTTAAGGTCAGAAAGACAAGGACATTAGATAAGCAAGGAAGGCAGAGAGAAAACGAGGGACACAGGATTCCTGCAGGCACATACTATACCTGCGGAGTTGGTGGCTTCACTCATGGTTGTGAAGTCTTCATCATATGAGTCATCGTTGGAGTCATCACCATCCACCGAAGACCATGCCCGCAGCTTTGCTTCAGCTATGGCAAACTGCTCAGCTACTCCTAGGAAACAGACAAAAAAGGCAATAATTATTAGACAGACAGCTTTTGTGAACCTGCAACTTTACATAGCAGGGCGTGTTATAGAGGCTTTGGTGTTCAGGTTTCAGTGCCCAACCTGAAATGCACCTCATTTATGAAGTCGAACTACAATTGACTGACAGTCAGCCTATAACTGGAATAAATAAAGAAGGTAATAATAGTGTAAAGGAATCCTTTTTGATGACTTGCAGTGGGTGGATTGTGTCTCATTATGCTAGGAATCCCTTCACCAGACACTTCTCTTTCCTCTTCAAACTGCATGGCTTATCAGCTTCCTAAATAAAATATTAATGCAGCTAAATGTGGCAACATGAAAGTGCGCCTCTAATCAGCACTTGATAAGCAATGGAAAGAAGTCATCCACACTGGGGAGGACATTTATGCTCTGGAAATGCTGGCTCAGTGATTGGCACTGCAACCTTACTTCTACATGAGCCTGACTCATTTGCTGTTTGTGTGGAGTTTGCATGTTCACTCGCATGTCATTGTGATCTTCCTCCTATACCCCATTTTAGGCTGAATATTCGGTTGTGAGAGAGAGCAGGCATGAGTATGCCATTCAATGGGCTATCATCTCATCCAGGGTTGTCCACTGATACTGAAATAGCCTACAGCTCTGGTGAAGTTCAGAAAATGGATTGACAGGTGAGTTGATGACCTTGTCAGAAATACAAAAGATCACAATCATAAAAACAATAAGCCAGTTTGCAAAAATATTTTCAAACAGTAAGGATGCTGTGGCCTAGACCTGACAGGATTAGATTTCTGTACCTGTAATGTAATAGGATGCCAAAAAATTATAGAATTGGAATCATATTAAATAAACACGCCATTAAAATGAGAAGTAACTGAATCAGCAAATATTGGTAAAGAATCATGTATTCTTAAATAACAGAATCAATTGAACTGCTGCATGCAGTAGACTAGACTACAAGCAAACATTGACGAATTTTACTAGAACCTGGGAACATCAGAATCAGTGGACGTAAGGAATCAGATTAACAGAAAGTAGTGATGTAAAATACTAAATCCCAACATGACTGGTTTCAATGAAAGTAATGCATGCAGAACAAAAAGGCCTTAGAGGATCAAGGAAGGTCTAACAGGAATGTATTACAAACAAGTAGGGCTGTATTTATACTGTATAATCGGAGATGAGCATAATCGATGGAGTTGAAGCATTCAGGAAAAAACATTTTAATATTTTCAGACTCTAACGTGAAGCAGCAGGAAACTCACATCTCACGGGATCCTACAACAATGGAATCTGACAGGAGTAGAAATTCAAGGAATCAGTGTTTTTGGATGCTATAATTTGTTAAGATCAAATTTTCAATAGATTTGGTTGGCAGGTTTGCCTAATCTGACAGGATGAAACTGTGGAGGTAAAAAAGTACTAAAGGATTATATGACAAAATGGCGGGGGGGGAGTTTGATGTGAACCTTCAGATTTACTGCAATGTGAAATTCAGAAAACTAACAATCAGCCTTCAAAGATGTGATGCAGCAGGATGCAGAGTTCTTGTACCTGACAGAATCAGGCTCCACTGTATACTGAGATCTGACAAGACTGGACTTTACAGAGTGTGCAAAACTGCTGCTGTAAACAAAATTCATAATGTAGTTAGGAAATATTTGAACGGGTGGTTTTTAAGATTAAACATACTGCACAGGCTTCACTGTTGCTCAGAATAACTACATAAAGCCTACTGGGTCTAAGAAACCTTGGACACTGTATGGAAAATGTTACCTGCTGCAAAGCGCGCCTCCTGCTCCCCTTCTGACAAATCTGAGTATGAGTTGAAGTCACTTTCCAAGGCCAGTGGCGAGTCCATGGGTTTGCACCAGCCCTTCCACTCAATCAGGTGAGCCACCCGCCCTTGAGCCATGGCGGTTGGCTTTGTCACATGGTCCTTCACAACCTGGGAGATACCTAGAAGAAAAACAACAACATATCTAGGTATAGTCTGGTCTGATTTATCTAGTCAGTGATGGTGGTGTTCTTATCTCCACTGAATTCCCTCACACACTCAGGTGGCCCTTCACTCCCCTTCCCTCGCAATTTCTTGCCTGTACATTCTGACCCTCCAGCAAATCCCTACAAATTATAGTGAAAATGAGGAAAAGAATGCAATGAAGATTTGCAGAAACAGGCAGGGTTACCGTGCAGTGATGATCTGGCCAGCGCTGCAATCTCCTGAATGGTAAGTGCTCTTCTGGATTTGGGTAACATTTCAGCAGGGTCTTCAACATGTACCTGCGAAATGAAGAGGCCAGTTTAAAGCGTCACTGTGCAGCCGACAGGAGAGAGTGACCAGCGCATCACAGAGACAGCTCCATCTTTCTGCCGAGCGTACATTTAATGTTTGTGACCTAATGGACTCCAGACTGCTAAAGTAAAGGTAACTAACTGCCCATAACACTTTTGGTGTTTTAATCATTTATCCACTATAATACTCTCTTAAACAAGCTCAGGGTTGTGGAATGATTGGAACTTGTTCTGGAAAGATTTAGGCAGTGACATACCATGCATCCTAATTTGATTTAATGATAGCACCCTCAGATACCATTCTGACACCATGACAGTTGCTTGCTCGACGTTTCAGTCTTTATATGACAAGGCTTTTCAATAATGCAAATGTGACTTAATGATGCTGATGCCCAATGCCAATCCAGCGCCGTAATAGCATCCCTACTTAAATGCTAGTCTGTTCCCATGACAGTGGCCCTAATGAGGCTAATCTAACTAAATGAATGAACCTGTGAGCGCCGCCCAAGGGCAATGAGCACCACATTAGTCACTTGACTTTACAGGGCATAATCGTTCTCTTTAGAGGAAGGCTATCTTCAGATGTTTTTTGGATTCTTAGATTTATTCGGTTTGTCAGGCTGGCTTCAACCCAGCGTTCCGGTCAGGACTGGTTTTTTCAGGGTGGTGCTGCGTTCTGGGTTGGAATCCACGGCCGGTTGTTTTCTATGTGAAGTTCGCACATTCAATATGGGATTTTCTCTGAGTATTCTGGTTTTCTTCCCACATTCCCAAAGATTGCTTATGTTTATTTTCAGCTCTAAAATAACCTTGTATGTGGGATTATGAATAGGTTCTTAGAGTTATTGGCGTCCAGTCCTGAGACGGTCCCTGCCTTACTGATGAGATTTGCTACGCCCCAAAATTGGACAAAGTGGGTTGGCCAGCTAAGTTGCACGCGTAAAAACGTCCTGTCTGAAGATCGAATTTGTGAATGAAAACTGTTTGTGAAAACTGTGCGCTGTGCAGTCAAAGCTTTATGCAATTTGTTTTCCAAGCATTAATGATCATTTCACTAGCGATTGCCTGTACGTCTGTTCGGACACAGTACACACAACGCTAATTATAGCCGAATCGAGATCTGCCTCCCTATCTTCCACCGCTGTTCTATAAAAACTGCAAGGCTGCATGGACTGTACTGGCCGCACGTACCTCCCCCTTGCTTTTTAACAACAGGTTGGACAAAGACCGATCCGTATAATTAATAATGTAAAGCAGCTATTCACAAAGTGCACACAACCATATCAAGTCATAAATCTTTAACTGCATATACAGTCCTCCACCTCCCTGAGCCGAACCCCCTCATGCCTCGTTGTTACTAATGGCGAGCTTGCCGTCTACCCCTTCCCCCACTTAGTGGGCAAAAGAATATCTGACATCCTGCAATATTTGATTAAGGTGCACTTGAACCTGCTCCAGGGAGTTTTCTGGTGACCACAGCACTGGGAACATGCTGAGATTGACAATGAATGTCAGGCAGTTCTTTACACAAAACTCCGAATCCCCGAAATGGCTACGTGCTTAATGATGGATGTTGCTCCAGCACCTTTGGGACCAATTTAGCATTTAATATGCTGAAAGTGCAGAATCACGAGAAAATAAGCCTTTAAGCAACAGTTTATTTATTTATTTATTGCGGTATTACATTTACTTCCACAAAAAGAAAATCCTGTCATACACTAAAATCATTTCTCAACAGCTCACGTCCCACACAACAAAACAGGCGTACTGAGCGATTTGTCGGAAAAGATCGGCACATCATCAGTGAACTGATAAATAAGGCTCTGGAAATAAACTGCTTTCAAACTTAAGGCACATTCAGATATGTAATCACTTTAGCCAGACTGTCAGTAAGACTTTACATTCTAACCGTACCAATAAAGCCATGCCTGTATTACATTATAAGATATTAGCGGAGAGAGATGCCTGATTGAGAACCCGAACTAATACATTTAAGGGCTTGTTTCTATATCTTGTAAGATTGTTTTTATTGTTTGTTTTAATTAAATATGACCCGATTCCCAATTAGATGGTTATATGTTTTTAATTCCGCTCTAAATACGTTCCATTGGAAACATCATTTTTTTTAAATAAGACCTCCAATGTATTTGCGAACAAATACATCTTGTTGAACGGGCAGATGGCATACTAATAACCATAACCGTTTCGGGTCTGGTTAATTATACGTTGGCAGCCAGAACAGTTCTTCAAACCAGCGCACATCGTGGAACCAGGATATTCTATCTGAACTGTATATGAAACACCCATAGCTTCTTCTTGGCCCATTCAAAACCACAACAGCACCCTAAGCGGGCACATATAGACACAATCCAAATTGGCATGTCCCCTAGATGGATGCATGACGCATTCGAATGCAGAGCAGAACCCGCACGGGTATCGCCTCCGCGACCAATAGATTAACACCCTCCCCTGTTTTCAGACCCTCGATGCACGGTACGCATTGGGTTACTTAACCGTGGCGATGTACCCCCATGTTTCGCCCCCCTCCGGGGCCCTGGGGGCTTCTTCCTGGGCCTCTCCTTTCCCACATGATGTCCCGTCTAGTCCGAGCATATTCTACAGCGAATGTGTATTTCCATAGCAACTCGTAACCATGGAGTGAAGTCTCCTGGGAAACGCGACGTGATTTAGAGCTGACGTGGCACAGAGGGTCCTCGGATAGGAAGTCATCCGCGGAGGTCAGAACTCAAACCTGTAGCACCTGCAGGCGGTTCTTGCTCTGACGAGTATTCACGGGAAAATAAACACTGCGGAGGAACGCTTGCGCAATTAGTGTGCTAAACGGAGACGTGAGTCCATGATGTCTCGGCAAGGGATAACAAACGCAAGAGTTTCTTGCCACCGCGCTCATTCGGCATCAAGACAATACTGTACTGTATTCAATTGTGACATCATCAGACATTCATCAGGCGGACATGGCTTCTAATTGTTGGCTTGGCTGGCAAAGTCAGACAGGCGCCATGCGGGCTTTTTCCTGACGCCCAAGGTTCATTCATGTCTAGCACCCTATGCTGACTCCAGGAAAACTGGGAAGAAAGATATCGCTTCGGGAAATGGATCATTGTTGGAGAAAAATACGAGGGGATTTTAAGCCTATACTAGACTCGTCTTCCGATATTAAGGGTCTAAAAGTGACATATAAAGGCTGCGCATGGCGAGAAAGTGCAACTGAGTTGGTTCTAGATAGATTATACATGTAATCCACACGACCACAACAAGTAACTGGGTGACATTCTCGGTCCTGTAACCGATTTAATGAGAATTGGGAGAATATGTCTCAAACGCCGCAACTGAGACCACATTGACAACTCAACTGGAAATGTTTATTTGGCATTACCAGTTTTTCCATGCATGATAGCAAATTCAGTACCAAAAGTAAGGCAACCCCTAACTGGAGCAGCTGAAAGAAGAAGAAAAAGTAACAAGTATAAACATCTGGACATTGATCTAAGGAACTTGGCATTCTTGCCAACTGATGGTCTCATACAATGTATTGACTGCTGCCTGCCTTACAGATGGTACTTTTCAGTCAGTTACATGCTTTTTTCATAACACTTACCAATATATTGTATTCTTGCCTGACAGTCTAAAATTCAGAAATGTCAGCACTTATTTTTTAAGACTTTGTATTAACTCTGTTCTTTTTCAGCCACATCATTTATTTTGTACAAGTGTAGTGATATTAATGACAGATCCTAAATAACTAGTTTAGCTTTCACACTGGTGGCCATCATCTGAAGCCCTTCCAACCTTCTACTGAAATGCTTATTGTGTTGTGGTGAGAAGAGCTCATATGGAACCTTTGGATCCCACCACACCTATATTCATTTGGCATCACCAATTAAGTTAAAGCACGTTTTTTTTTTTTTTTGTAAAGTGGAAGAGCAACTGAAACACAAAACTATGTAGAAAAAAGGAAATAGGTAAAATGATGTGGAAAAGTCTGGTACCGGAGTTGTGTAGAAGTGGTACTGATCATTGCACATCTTCGTCACTTTAAAGGAACCTGTTTTTTAGTCCCTTCAGGAGTAATGATTCTCAATGAACATCTGTATGACGAACAAATCAACTGGACATAGAGTCATTTTAAACAAGTAGCTAAACTACATATAAAATTTGGCTTCTCACTGTTCAGTCATCTGAAGCAGTTGCTCCCATGTGTGCCTATCACCACTTTAAGTGGACAGCACTTCTTACCTGCTCTGCAACCTTAGACATTGATTTACATTTTTAAGGTATTAGCTCAATATATGAAAAACAGTTATCTCATTGACATGTGCTACCTAAACTGCTTCAATGACCTGTTGCATCAAGTCTATCAGAGGTGTAAGGATATGGAACTTTTTCCCAAAGAGAAAGTCATTCAACTTCATGTCCATTTGATAATGAAGGAAAGTGTTGCTTTAGATGTAATTCTTCAATCGTCTATTTATATTTGACTGGATTCAGAATTGGTAACTCATAAGGCATTGGGGTATGATTACGTTTAATGTCACGTTACAGTTAAGGCATCGAGAAAGGGGAAAACTCTGACAGGAGATGCCTTGTTGTGTATATTGTAGTAAAGATCTTCCCTCCGCATTTTACTGTTTCTTGACTTTTGTCTTCAATCTCAGCAGCCTGTTCCCTTTTTGGCTGCAAAATATTGAAGAAGACCCCCTCTCCATTCACAATCTGCCCCACCCCATGGCCTGTGGCCTCTTTAGCTCCTCATCTGGGATCTACATTTTGATCTTTGTGCTCATCAGAACAGTTGGTTATTGCACTTGGCATGCAGCTCAGTATTGAAACCCTGAAAGATGCTAACTCTTGGAAAGAAATATTACAAATAAGGTAAAGGTAATCTTCAGAATAGTTACATAGTCATTAGTGTGGACATCTCCTTTTAATCACATAGTTTATACCAGAAAATGTACACAGCACAATCACAGAACTGTTGGAATGCTTCACTGTGAAAACCAAGCAGTCCAAGCGGTAGGCAGATTTTGTATGCATCACTCTATATTTAACCATATTTTCAACAAAAAGGAAAGTGCAGGCATTATTAATCTCACCACACTACATCTTTAAACCACTGAGCCCTCCATTTCCTGGGCTTTTTGCAATATCATTGAAAGTCTGGCTGTAATGAGTGGTTAGTGCACTGAAACCTGAGTGTGGTAACCGCCTTGTAGAGGTATTGATAAGCTGTTCTTCATTAAACTGCTGGTTTATAATGGGCTTCCAGTGCAGGGTGCATTGCTGTTTAGCTTTGCTCCTCAAATCAATGCACCAACATTATGAGAGGGATGCATTTCCAACCACATATTGGCAGTGCTCCTCATGAAACATCACCAAATTGAGCTGTTCTTGTCATTGGAGCTGCTGCCATATGTTTCAAGAGTTCAAGATCACGAGGATAACTTCACTTGTGGTCATGTTAGTGCTAATTATAGGCAACAAAATGCAATTCTAAGTTAGCCCAGTGTGAGTGTTAGTGTGTGCATGAGTGGGCTGGGCAAAGAGCTGGCGTCCCATTCCATGCTCATTTCTCCTTGATGTTGTTGGGATAGGCTTCAGCCCTCTGCACGCCTGAATTCAATTTAAGATTTATGAGTGCCCATCTATCCATCCATTATCCAAGCCGCTACATCCGAACTACAGGATCACGGGGTTCTGCTGGAGCCAATCCCAGCCAACACAGAGCTCAAGGCAGGAAACAAACCCTGGGTAGGACACCAGCCCACCGCAGGATTTATGAGTGTGATATATAGAATTTCTTACATCTTGTTTCATTCTATATTTTTCTTATTCTTCTCAGTAATTTTTTTTTTTACAAAAAAAAGTAACTTCTACGTTCTGTTCTGCATATATATATTATAGTGTGATTTATTTTAATCTTTCAGTTTGGAAGTGTCTTCTTTTAGTATAATGCGTTCACCTTTTTTATGAAAAACATTTAAACTTTTATGACAAATAAATGAAACTGTATAATTATTATTGTTGTCATTATTATAATCATTATTATTATTTTAGTTAAAGTTACATTTATACATCCAAAGTTGGATGACACAGTAGCCCATTAGCTAACACTACGCGGATCCTGGGTCCAAGTGTTGTGTGTGTGGATTTTTCTTCTTTATTCCAAAGACGTGCAATTAGGTCAACTGTCAATGCCAAACTGACACTGTTTGGGTGTGAATGTGAGCAGGCCTTTGATGAACTGGCACTGTGTTATTGGGTTCAGTGTCCTTCCATTTCACCCAACTCTTCCAGGATAGGCTCCAAGTCCCCAAAGGCACAACCCTAAACTGGATTAAGTGTTTTTTACCTTTAATGTTTTGATTGGGCACATCTCAGTACTCAGCATAGAAATCTGAAACTTATAATGCTATTGTTAAGTGGATTCAAAATTATTCAAAGAATAAGCATGTTATACATTTCCTAATGTAATATTTTAAGAAGTAGGTAGTATAGAGTTTCCACTGAACTTAAATGAAGTTTTCACTCTGGGGAAAATCGCTTTGAAAGTGTGGTCCCTTATGTGTAAACAAAATTTTGTCCCTCACAGATTTGCTTTTTGAAACAATTAATATATTACAATTAGAAATAAAACTTTTTTTTTTTAATTGTCTTAAACATTCCATAATTTGGGTCAAACAAGTACTAAATAATAGTGGTGACATATATAATTATAAGGAGTTTTTTAGTAAACATTAATTGAGATTGACATATATATACATGGGCGGCATGGTGGCACAGTGGTAGTGCTGCTGCCTCGCAGTTGTAGTGCTGCTGCCTCGCAGTTAAGAGACCCAGGTTCGCTTCCTGCGTGGAGTTTGCATGTTCTCCCCGTGTCTGCATGGGTTTCCTCTGGGTACTCCGGTTTCCTCCCACGGTCCAAAGACATGGTGGTTTGGCAATTCTAAATTGTTCCTAGTGTGTGTGTCTGTGTCCTGCGGTGGGTTGGCGCCCTGCCCAGGATTGATTCCTGCCTTGCGCCCTATGTTGGCTGGGATTGGCTCCAGCAGACCCCCGTGACCCTGTGTTCGGATTCAGCGGGTTGGAAAATGGATGGATGGATACATATACTGTATATACAGGGGGTCCACGGGTTACAATGTTTTGAGTTTACAACACTCACTCCCATAAAAACTTAAAAAAATTGAGACATGAGAAGGAATAAAGGCAAGCATTTTTTTAAACTAATTTTTTCTGTTACTACAGTACAGTGTATAGTACAGTATATTTATGTCCTTTTCTTTTTTCTCAGGCTTAGATTTTGTGTTTTTATGTTCTAGATTATGATTTTGCAAATGTGTTAAGATAGGTAAGTGACTTAGGCTAGAGTGTGTTTCGACTTACACCAAAATTCGGGTTACATCACTGTTGTAGGAACGGAACTGTGTCGTAACCTGAGGACCCCCTGAATATATATTATATATATATATATATATATATATATATATATATATATATATATATTATACAAAAGAATCCTGGGACAAGACGTGACTTTTTCAGAGAGATAATTTCAAGTCCTACGAGAGATTATTTTGTGCCAAGAGATGTAACCACACCCAGGGCCGGAAATAAAAGACAAAGAGTAGATGACAAAGTAGAATGTTGTAAAGGGTTCAAAAACGTTGTCGCGATACACATGCAGAGCAAGTTACTGATTATGAAAGTACTAAAATTCGAAAATCTCAAAAAAATGATAGTAACGATCGTGTTAACACAAACGAATGGAAATTATTACTTGGTGAAATAACGGAACAGTGAAAAGAGACCGAATATATGGACATAGGTGATATGACAGAAGTATTTAGATATTGTTAGGCTTTAAACTTTAAGTCAGAGACTTGTAGATCGTCTAATTTGTGTTGCCATCAGGGAAAAGTAGTGTTTCTTCCCAATGAAGAGGTGTATCCACGAGAATTAAGAGTTTTCTTGTTTGGTGAAAGTGAAATCCACATACGCGAGCATCAGAGAGGTGAAGTGGCTGGCATAGTGCAGGCAGGGGGTTTAGCGAGCGAAGCAAAAAGGGTGCGTAGCCCCCTAGTGTATATGTATATATATATATATACACAGTGGTACTTCGGTATACGTCCACTTTGGAATAAGTCCAACTTGGTATACGTCCTGTTTGGACGCAAAAAATGTTGCTTGGTATATGACCTTTGTTCGGAATATGACTCATGTGCTAGAACACTGCGCGCTACCCTTATTTACCTCTCTCGAGACAAAGCCATGACTGCCCACAAGCATCAGTACACCAGTTGCTAGCATTCAGTGAACAACCCGCGCTATAACGCTCTGTGAATTTTCACGTGATTTTGTGTTTTTTCACGTAAATTTGAATTGATTGTTGAAAAGTATGAAGGTGGCATGTGTATCCGGGACTTGGCTGCTGCATACTGTATGCCGAGAACGACGGTATCTACGATTGTGAAAAACAAAGATGTTATTAAAGGTAAAGGGAGGTTAAATTTTCATTTATTTCATCTAATTGCTTTTGTATTTATGATGATGTCAAACGAATTAATGAGAAAAGTGTCGATCAGTTACATGGCAAATTGGTTAAATGAGTATCAATAGACTATACTGAAACAGTTGGTGGTAATCGTGTGGAAGATGAAAACATCAACTTACAATATCCCATAGAATATCTACAACTGTTAACACAATACGGTCTTCCACCGGCCGAATTACTTTTGAAAGAAGGATGTATCTAAGAAAGGTAATGTAGTACATCTCCTGCAGATAACATTAGACACCAAAGCAGATCAGATCAAAACGTTTACAGTTTCCCATTAGAATAGCTTTTGCAAAGACAATCAACAAATCACAGAGACAAAGCATTTGAAAAAGTTAACTTATTTAATAGAGAGAAAGAAATTAAATTCACTCGTGGGCAGTTATACCTTGCATTGTGACAATGAAAGTCCAAACACAGAATCAAAATTCAGTGTGATATTGATTAATTCCAAATTTTTTTTTTATTGAAGTTTTACAGTGAAAATGTAAGTTTAAAAAGTATTTGCGTGTTAATTTGAAATCCAAACAGAATGAAATTGTATAAACGCAACAAATAACAAATAACTCTAATGCAACATGAAACAAAATTCACTTTCAAATTATTATGTTTTACTATTTTTTAATATGGTTAATTACTCACTAAAATGTAAAATAGTTAGTTCTATTATGCATATGTAACAATTCCCATGAAAATAACAATCTGTTTAAATCGTACATTCGCTTCCCCACACGCAAGTGGCTGAACCGCCAAGTGGCTAGTGTGTAGTGCCGGCCCAGGGGTTGGTGAGCAAAATGAGCAGGGGGAGAGCCCTCTAGTATATATTTACTGTATATATAGATTTTAAAAAAGCAATCCTTAGTGAAATACTGACTCTCAGGAGTTACAGTGACAGTCTAATAGAAATGCTCAAAGGATTAAAAGCAAACTTTAAATCATTTTGAGTTGTGGGTGTGATAAACAATTTTTGTGGTCTGAATTGTAAGATGACCACATTCTCATTGTTTAAGTACAGTACATTGTAAGTCTTCATTTGGAAGAACAGGTTGACTGGAGAAAACGTGAAAGATTCCCAATAAATACTGTATAACTAACAAGGTTAAGCAGGTCACATATAAGAGAATTAATTGAATTTATCCTGTAAAGTCTCCTTTTGTGCAGTGATTTAACATGATATAGATGGTTAATGTGTATTTTGTGCAGTAATACTAATCATGTTCAACATTTATTTGGGTTATTTAAAACTTCTGAACTAAGTTAAAGAGAGGCTAATGTTAATAATGGCTTAAGAGTGGTTGCTTTCTAGCTAATGGATCTGGGCTGGTAACTTGAAGGTTGCCAGTTCAAATCCTGGCAGTGCCAGAATGCTCTTAACTTGCAACTCCTCAAGGGGTGCTGTACAAATAGCTGACACTACCCTCCGACCCCAGAACTCTCTGGAGAGTAAGTTGAGGCATGCGAAAAATGACAAATTCCTAATAGAGGAAACTGTATATGGCAAATCAAGGATTAAAAATCACTAAAGAAACAGATAGATAGCATGCTAAACTACAACCCCATTTTAAACAAAACAAAAAATGTGATTTGTAAATTAACATACTTGTTATATTGGTATGTTATTATATTCACAAAAAATGAAATGGCCGAAAAAAATCCTGCTACTGAATTTTAAAATGGATATAAAGGTATATCTACAGTTAAGGGCAGAATGTGAAATGATGAGATCAATGCAAACTGTATCCTTATTTAAACTGTTTAAACTTTTTCACACATTTTACTTGTTAATATGTACTCCTGACAATATTTTTAGTTGAAGCTGACCCATGATTTGCACTCATTTGTACTGTCATTTTTTTGTTGATGCTGTTAAATGCACATTAATAAAACATTAATTGTCTGTGTTTTCATTAATTGTTAAACCCAGGAAATTTAGAAGTGCCATTGTTTAATCCAATTGTCTAGAACTGATAATGGCAGGGACTGAAGGAGACTTACATTTCTGGGCAGGAGAAGGCAAGAAAGGGACAGTCCACTGAGAATGCTGCCAAGACACTCGGACAGAGCACAGGGGCTCATAGGCGGACGAAGATACCTGGCTGGCACGACGTGAGGCACAAGGATGACAGCACTTCCAGGGAGGAAGAGACAGCTCCACAAGGAGACGCCGGTTGTGGGTCCAGCGAAAGAGGGAAGCCGCATGAAAGGACTGAGCAAAGCTGGCAGACGAGAAATAAGGCGTGCCTAGGTCACAGCAATACAAGGAGCCCAGAGTGGAAAAAAAAAGGAACGATGAAAAGACGCTGACAGGGGTTCAACGATTTGACAAAACTTCTGCTGGGAAACGAGTGTCCGGTGAACAGAGTGCATCCATGGACAGTTGGACGATTAAGTGTTGGGGTAACACAGTGCGCAAACTGGACTCTGCACCACTAAAGGTTGTATCCTCCAATTCTTGTTTTTAATGGACTTTTAGAGTGTGGACTGTGTGTTTTCCTTTAAAAAAAAAAGGAATTTCGAACCTGATATTGTTAGATTTTTTTTTTATGTTCATTTATTTTTTTAATTTACTGTATTGTCTTGTGTAATAGAAGTTACTGTTGCTTTTCCTGAAATTACTGTTGCATCTTTCATTGTGTGTTTACTCACCACCCAAAAGAACCCTGTGTGCTATTTTCTGTAAATCTCAAGAGTTCCCAGTCTCTTAATAAAACTGGGTGGCGTAGTCAGATATATTAATGGTGTCTAAGTTAGATTTCCTGTGAGTGTGACCGGGACACCTGTCACAAGAGCATCAGGTGGGCTAGCATGCTTCTCACTTAGATGACTGGGACCAGGCAGGATGGCTGTCATGCTGACGATTTAGATTGCTGTTCCTTGTGCTTGTATCATGATGTAGCAGTGAAGGACAAATTTCTTTGGGTTCTATCCTTGGTTTTTAAAGGAGCTAGTGAAAGGGCTCTGCCTGACGAGAACCACATCTAGGCACTGACCTGTCCCGCTACAATACCTAATGTTATTTGAACCAAATGAAAAAGGTTATTGGGAAGGGATGAGGAAAGAATATGCAGGAGCCATAGCTGAATAAGTAGCCTAACCAGTTATATCAAAGTTTTTCCAGATAAATTGAATGGTGTATATGATTTATATGTAATTTGTATGCAACAAAATTCAGTTTTGTCTTTTTCCCCCCACTTTAAATCTGTCCAAACAGAACAGAAATTCCTCCTGTTCTAATCTGGTGAGCTAGTTATCTGTCTGGATGGGCCAATGCCATCCAGGCCATTAACTGGCCTTGCACCTAGTACATGAATTGGTCGCAGACATCCCGCATGGTGAGTGAATCTGTTCCTGGGCACATTTGCACTCTTAAAAATAAAGGTATCAAAGCAGTTCAACCGTACAATGAAGCAGAGGAAACCAAAGATCTACCAAGAAAAACTTTTTAATTTTGGACCCATGATAGGCTTTATTAATAGCTATGAATAACTGATAACAGATTTGTAAAATAACAATGGGTTCCTGATTTTAAAAGAACACTGCTGCAAACAATTAAACAGGCTAAGTTCAGGTTTTCCTGATGTGTCAGATATCTACTGTACTATACACATTAAAAATGTCTGTTTTGTACACATTTTAGGAGCCTTTTCAAAGCCAAAAAAAAAATTACAGAATTCAATGGTTCTTTGTCAAGCACCAGACAATCCAGTAAAGTGCCTTTAAAGAACCAACATTTGTAAGAGTGCTTACACTCGCACAATGCATATTGTAAAACGCACCTCTCTAAAATCCAGAGGAATGTGCAGACTTCATATGAGCATTGACTGCACCTTGAACTATCCATCCATCCATTATCCAACCCGCTATATCCTAACTACAGGGTCACGGGGGTCTGCTGGAGCCAATCCCAGCCAACACAGGGTGCAAGGCAGGAAACAAACCCTGGGCAGGGCGCCAGCCCACTGCAGGCACGTCGAACTAGCGTCTTTGTAAAATTAACATATAAAGTGTACCTGTGGACCACTTTTCCCATCTATACACACTTTTAAGGCTTAAATTAACACTATTAGAGTTAATTGAAAATTGGTGGTTAGGTGCAGGTTTGTAAATAGGGATGTTGGATAAACCAAAAACAATTACAATGACTACAAGACAAACTAGTGCATTAATCTGTAAGAAAGAGCTGAGCTAAAATGCAAAAGATCACAGACATGGACCTGGGGCTTCTTCTATACTCCCTCTTCAGATGAAGTATTGAGCTTAAATTAGGTTTGGTGTTGTAAGCAGGCAAACATCCTTCTTTTAAAGGCATCAATCCAGTGTTTTGTCATATACAGTAGAACCGGACTTAGTTTTAACACCAAAGTGTTTTGAAAGTATCACAAATGTCAAACTGCAATTAGCCAGAGGAAGGTCGAAGTGCAGCCGCAGTCCCCAACATCACTCTATTGAACTGTCATGCGCTGTACTGCAGCATGTCGGGAGCTGGATTAATAGCACTCTTTATTAAGACTTGACATTCTTCACTGAAACATCCCCACAAAGATTTGGGATTTTTCAGGTTTATTGTTTTGGAGTTGAATACATATCCACAACTGTCAAAGAAGGGAATGTATGGTATAAGCACATTAAGAAATTATTGGAATATCCATTTTATCTCTTTTTCTTTTCATTTTAACCCGTTTATCCACTTTAGAGCGGTGGGGAGCCTATGCGTATCGCAGCAGCAATGGCCTCAAGCTGAGAACTAACCAAAGACAAGGCAGCAGTCCATAACAGAGCAATTCACTCATGCTGAGTCATTTTATAGTCGCCAGGTAGCCTAACAAGTCGGTTTGTACATTAATGCATTTACGCAATTATTCCATTTGCCTATAGAGCATAAGTCATGGGTTAGTGGAGCCGATCAGTGAACATATTTTAATGGAAGTTTCACAAGATTTCCAGACTCAAATACTGTGTGATAGCTCAACAATTGAAATAAACTGTACAAAAACATCAGTATATATAAAATAAGCTCTTCAGACACATCCAGTGTTACCTCATGAAAGAGCTGTTGACTAGCACACTTTGTTATGTGCTCCAGAGCGAGGAATCTGCAGGGATGTGGCATCACTCCACTTCACCCACAATGTAGTTTGAAATGCTACAGCAAGGGAGAGAATGTGAGACACATCAGGTCAAATCACCAGTAAACCACACATCACCACCCATCGGTCCAGGTGAACAATTAAAATAGAGGTGCCAACATGGTTCTCCTGAGAGATGCTAGAGAAACCATTTTTGATGCCATCCACAAAAAGGTTCCAAAAAGAACCTTTATGTTTTTTTGAAGATCTGTAGCAAGTTCTATAAATAAACCTTTTAAAAGTCAAAGAACCAATTTAATATGGAAAGAACCCTTGTCAGAATTAAAGGGTTCTTTGTCAAGTGATAGTTCTACGAAGAGCCACACAACCCAGTAAAGTGCTATTTAAGAAACAGTGTTTTGAAAAGTGTGCCTTCTGCAACCCAGCAACTCATGAGTGTTAACATTTCTGTTTGAAGGCTCCTTGATCCTAATACACGTTGACACCCTGATGACGTCATTACAAATTGTATAAATACACACTGGTTGCTTAGTCATCCAGATCTGTGCTGGCTGGATGCCCAGTCTTGGACTGGAATCACAAGCCCTCAGATGTGTTTCCATTTTGGTCGCTGCCCTCAAAGCCTAGCTCTGAACAAGAAGTGAACGCCTTGCTAATTGATGGGAAATGGTGGAAATGCATGTATCCCTTTGAATCTTTGTTGTTTGCTGACATGTGTTCAAGTTGCTTTTTAATGGGCTTTGCTGTCTTGTTTATTGATTAGTTCCTAAGACAACACATTTTCTGTAAGAGCATTTCAAACTACAACCAGACATGCATCATGCAATATTTGATGATACAGTGTCTCCAAGAAGTGTTCATACTGGGCTTAATCTACAATCTGGTCAGGCATGCCACTTTACACGAATACCCCACATAACCTTTCAAGCATCTGTACCTTTTGTGGGCTCCCCTTATCTAGCAGGGCTGAAAACAACCCTGAATGTGATACCACCCACAGCAGACCAGTGAAGTGTTGCCAATCATCCTAACCTGAATTGTTGGGTAACCCCCCACACATGCAAAACCCAAAAATAAATCTTTCTGGTGTTATTTTTGAAGCAAGAATGGTTATTTAGATAACTGCTTTTGGAGCACTGGAGGACAAGGATATTTTTCAAACTATCCAGAAATGTACTGAAACCAGTTTGAGGAGAGGAAGCCTTCTACCATTCAATTGGCTGCAAAGCGCTAACTCCAGAAGGGACACTAGTTCATCTTCAGGTATACTTAATATACCCTGTGCCATCTCTTTGGGATAAGTGGGACACAGTCAGGAAGAAAAAAAAACACACAGCACATGAACACTGACACAACTCAAATCAGACCATACATAGACTCAAAATGGAGCCATAGACATTGGAGCTGTAAGTCAGCCACACTAACCACCACACTGTTTTATATATATATCCTTATACCAAGGAGCACAGACCTTCCTTTTTGTCTGCTCTATTAAAAGACGACTCAACCTATTAGATGAACTATAGCCAGCTGCCTAGGTCATGAAAATCTGGGGAGGGGCACATTTTTAAAAAAATACAGACATATGAACACTAGGATTCAATAAGATTGTCTGGTTTTACTGTTTTATATTATTTTCGCATTACTAGTGATGTTTGACCTTAACGTCTGATAACCTACACAGTCCAACAGTAACACAAACTATAACAACAGCGATAATGATAATAATTCTCAAACTCTAGCATAGAAGACACAACATACCAAAATGAAATCAATATTGTAGTGACGGATGGCACTGACTTCCCAGGAGGTTCTGCAGCGCTGCAGCTAAATTAAACAGTTAATTATGATTTAATGTATGCTGTATTTTAAGATAGTGGTATTTAATGGTGTTTAATGTTGGGTTATAGCTTTTGGTAACAGGAGTGTTTTATTAAAGTTTAAAGGTGAGGTTGGAGTTTGCCTACCACTACTAACCGATGCTACCTGGCATATGAGTCCAGGTATTTGGACTAAAGAGGGGTGATGAAGTTCAGTATTGCCGTTTTGTAGTGATCACATTACTTGAATGTACAGCTCTACCAGTATTAGAAGAAAAGTGTTTTTTTGTACATTGAGTGTTTCTATTTGTCACAATATTTCAACAGGGTTGGAAAATGGATGGATGGATGGACAATATTTCAACAGAACTGTAGCTCATGAGCACATTGGTAAAGGTTGATTTCATTCAAATTACATTCAACTCCTGTATGGGCTTGCAATAGGACTTCTGATAAAACTATGAGATTTACTTGTGGCTTGTTAAAGATGTTTTCCATAGTTCATCTCTCACCGGGTAGAATAAAAAAAAAACTCTCTGTGGTCGTGCATTGGTTGGACAGTTATATTGCATTATTTGCATACATGAGTTTTCAGTAAATAGGAATTGTGGGTAGAGATTCCTATATAAAGATGGTCGCTATACTTTAGTTTCCTTGAATTTTGAGATTACATTAGGTTTGTCACAGTTTTATTAATGGAAATGACATGTATGTTTTACAGAGCTGACTTAGTTAAAAAAAAAATAATTATAAAAACTGTCACCTTCATTGCGAGATACTTTTTCCGATAGAGCTTTAAACACATACCTATCAGAGGCAACCTGTAAATCGAGTATTAAAATAAGATGCAATAACATATATGCAAACATACATAAATAGTTTGCTAAAACGGGTTTATTCCTACATACCTCTTGAGAGCGTACCTAAACGAGACAGGCGTTGCTATAAGTAATCTACCACCCCCTCGACATTGTCATTGTAAATAAATTTTTGTTTCCAACCCCTCCATACTTTGCTGTCCCATATACTGTCCTGACCCCAGGTTTCTATGTACAGGTCTGCAAGCGATGATTGCACTCCAAGCAAGGGGGTGGCACAAATGCTACAGCACGGGTCAGACTATGAAAGCCCCTTCTGTGTGACGACTGTCTACATCGTAGCATTAGCTGAAACGCCACAGTCAAGAACCGAGCCCGGCTGAAAATGACACGTTTGGCTTTAAACATTGAGGTTTAAATGTGCACCACAGCCAGTAAAGAGGGACACATTACAAAGAAAGAAAGAAAGAAAGAAAGAAAGAAAGAAAGAAAGAAAGAACAATCCCCTGTCACAATGAAAGGCTCCTGATGCGTCAATAATGGTTTGGACGCTGCCAACATTGTTATTCTTAATCCCTACTACTAAAAATTGCATTTTTTTCCTGTTGCTGCTCACACATGCAATTCAGTGTCTACATTATTTAGCTCTTCTGTGTAATTTTCACTTGCAGATGCCATTAAAGCTTTAGAAGCACAGGATCTGACAAGTGCTGCCCGAAGCTCGAGACAGCCACATGCACACAGTCGTTCTCACTCTACTTTGTAAACAGCTTCAGCTTTTCTTCTTCTTCTTCTTCTTCTTGTTGCTTTTCTTTAAGGGCTTACTTACATTAGGTAAATGGCTTCGCTGTACCCGAATGTGTTTACTTTTCCAAGTTCAAAGTGTCCAGTGCATACATATTGTATTTGTAAAGGCCTCTTTGGAGAATGTGCACAGGAAAGATGAACTATTCCTGCAAATAACAACTTATAGAGTTAAATATGAAAGCAAACAAAGCCTGCACTGCAGAAAGGCCACTAGTGAATAATAATGTTGATTTTGCAACATTATACAGATAACCACTTTTTAATTACTTAGTATTTTGTCGAGTAAATAAAAGCTGTGCATCTGTAAAAATAAATTAAGATTTTTTACCACGACATGCAAGCTTCCTCCGTATTTCTTCTTACCCTCCAATATCCCATGTCCGGTGCATTGAAGAAGTGCAAATCACTGAATTAAACAAAGCTTGAGTTGAAGCAAGTCATGCTAGTGTGGATACCATTAGACCAGGTTAGAACTGAATACACTCCATTCATTAACCCTATAATCCCATTTAGGGTCAGGGGAGTCCTAATCCAGACCGCAAATCAGAAACCAAAACAGGGGTGTGTCTCTTCATCATGGTACTCGTCACACCTGCACCCAGGCCAAATCAGCGCTGTCAGCCAACATAGTGTGCCGGTGATGTCGAACTAAAAGGATGCACAAGCGCCACACACCAATAGTAGTAACTAGATCGGGATTTGGACCCTGGATTTTGGGACTGTGAGGCAATAAAACGTGTGCCATCCTCTCAGTAAAACCTTGGCATTCAACAGTTCAAATTCTGGCAAACTGTTGATTCTCATCTCATGCCTTGGTTGCCTCATTGTTGTGCATGGCTGTCCCTCGGAACTCAGTCCTTAGATATGTCCCTTTCCCCTTAGGGTTAGTGTTGGGATTTGGATTCCAAGATTTGTTCCAATCGGTTCTTTACAATATATTTATCAATTGATTTTTTATATTAATCTATTTTTTAACCTATTTAAACCAGTGTTAAGCTTATATGGAGAGTGCCTATGTGACAGTAAAGGAAGAACAGCCAGTCTCACCCTGCCACTCTTAAAATTGAAAATGTCAAAGTGGTTCTTCAGAGCCAAGTTCATTTTTGAATCCCAAATGAACCATCGATATCAAGGTTTCAGAAAGAACTTGCATTTATTTAGATCCGTAATAGGTTCCAAAGATAAATAGATAATGACAGATTTGTGGACTGCCAAGGAGTTCCTCTTTTGAAAAAGACTCTTGCTGCATACAATAACACAGGTTACTTTCAGATTTTCTTAATCTGTCAACATCATCTGTCCTACTACCTGTATATATTAATGATTTCTGTTTTGTACACATAACCCTTTCAAAGCACAAAGAATCAATTTCATATGAGAATGTAATGGTTCCTTATTAAACGATAGTTCTACTACACAGCTCAGTAAAGTGCCTTAAAGCGCTGTTATTTTTAACAGTGTGACTATAGTTACACATATATCCATATGTTACTCAAACTCAGAATAACTGGCAGTCACACCTACCGTATTGTGGGACAGGTGGAAGCAGCATTAACCAGAAAACATACACAAATAGAGAGACACAGGGAGAACAAGCAAACTTCAAACAGATCCCGACCTACCTGTGGGTCGGCTGTGCAACAACGCGTCACATTTTGGATAGATAGATAGATAGATAGATAGATAGATAGATAGATAGATAGATAGATAGATAGATAGATAGATAGATAGATAGATAGATAGATAGATGACTACTGGATACTTTCTTTCTAGGTTTTTATGCCCTTTGGGTGTTAATTAAACATACTGAATGGATTGTTTCACATTTTTCAGGAATTTAGTAAGTGGTATACACAGAGAGAAAACATATACAGTATCCCACCCTTGCTTTTTAATGACATGATGCTCTATTTTTTTCCCCCTAATTTCCTTAATTTAAACAGTTATGATCACATGGAGGGAAATAACCCTGCAGTATCCTTCCATCCATTACACAGTCCTGTCTCACTCATCAGTGTGCCCACCTTAGCAGCATGTTTAGGTTATGTGAGGAAAACTTGGGTGTTTCTTTTAAATGAAATTCTTTATTGTTAACTCTCTCTTAATCAGGACTACTGGAAGATGTTTAAAGGAACTTAGGCTTAAAAGACAGAAAAGGGTAACTGTATTCTAAATGCCATCAACTTTGTAAATATTTTATAAAGGCAAGTTATCCGACAGTGCCCCACATTAGAGAATTAAACAAGGAATTGATCAGAACTTCTCTCTCTAGGAAAACGAGTGAAACAAAAACATGCAGCCAAGGATTGTTTCTCAAGTTCACTGTTAATTCTCCCAAGAAGCCTGTTGGTGGGCATGTTCAGAGGTATGATTCACTGCAATGTTCTTCTAAAAGTTTCACAGATCTGTATAATAAAAGGCAAGAGAAAGATTTCATTTTTGGAGTTGTGACCTCAGAATTTTGACTATAAAATTCTTAATATTTTCAATCAGAACCATAAAGGGGTTTGACCTCCATCTGACAACATAAACACACACACACACACACTTTTAAAATGACTCATAACTGTTGTGCACAGGGCCGAACAGCAGTATAGGACCCTGGACAAAGCAGTGCACTGTGGCGCCTACCTACACAACCACTCAGCAAGTTCTCGTGGGGTCCCCGGGCAACTGCCCGGCATGCCCATGTGTTAAGACAGCCCTGACTGTGCATGCAAAATGAATGAATGAAATCTTAGGGGCACATAGCTAGACATCCGTTGAATCGATTTTACTCAGAATGTTGTTTATCTTGAAGCTTTGTAACTTTTGAACTTCAATATAAAAATATATACTTAATTTTCCTTATTCCTATTTTTTATTTTACCTAATAATTTATTTATAAAGTATTGTAAGAGTTTGTCTTCAGTTTTATAAATATAAAAACATTGCCGGAGCTGTACATACTCGGCAATCGCACCGATTTTGGTTTACATATACATAACTGGAGATTATTACATATGCATGTGTACACACACACTAATATATATATATATATATATACACAGAGAGAGAGAGAGAGAGAGAGAGAGCGCAAGTAGCCTAACAGGAGGCAGAATTTTGAAATGTACTTTTTGAAATTTAGCCGTAAGAATTGATTAGTTAAATGCGCAGCTAGGGACTCAGGCGAAGGCTTACGAAGCACCCACGAGCCAAGAGGGTCAATAAGCCTGACCAATCGGAACTCGCCCCCTTCTTCGCCCACTCTCTTCTCCATAAGTAAGAAATCTTTTACGGCCCCGTGGAAGCGGTCGTCCGCTGATCAGACGAGCACCGTTTCATACCGCCCACAGTTATTAATATTCATAAAACATCATTTCATTGGTCGTGAATTGTAGATGTGTTACAGAAATTGCTTTCAACTCTATTTTAGTCTGAAAAAGGTTTTCGCCACTGCTTCGCCCCCATACAGCTTTGAATATAATTTCTGAAACCTTAGTTGTTCAGAGTATGTTTCTCTCTAAGCATTTTTCTTTAGTTTTCTGATTATAGGGTGGTGAAGAGACGATGCCAAAACCTTTACAAACTGGCCAAGCGGGAACTACCCCTAGTTGGAATGATTTTCTTAAACGGAGTACTGTGACACTTCCATTTCTAATCTTAAATGGACATAAAGTAAATGTCTTTGAGAAATTAAATTGTAGGCAGGAAACTGTACACTGAAATGGTCTCACCCGGAATCTGTACCGAACTGCTGGACTATGGTACTCATAATTTATTTTGCAAAATTTTGTTGTGTTCATTTGCAAATTACTGCTTATCCATCCATCCATTTTCCAACCTGTTGAATCCAAACACAGGGTCACAGGGGTCTGCTGGAGCCAATCCCAGCCAACACAGGGCGCAAGGCAGGAACCAATCCCGGGCAGGGCGCAAACCCACCGCAGAAATTAATGCTTATTTTTAATCAAACATAACACAACATGCAAAAGTTGAGGAAGCGGGTGTACACACTAAAAATAAAGGTGTCATTCAGTGAGACGCCGTAAAAGGAACCATATTTTGTTCCCAAAAGAACCGTTCACATGAAGGTTCCAAAAAAGGCCCGTATGTATTCAGATCTTTAACAGGTTGCACAAATAGCCATGAATATATGATAACGGATTTGTGAAATGTCACTGGGCTCCGGTTTTTAGGACTCTAGTTGCATATGCCACATACTTAGTTCCTTCTCTCCTGATTTGTCAGTATACTGGTGACCTACTATACTTTAAATATGTCACCTTTCTTCACATATTATTTACCTTTACAAAGCACAAACAAAAAAAAGAAAAAGAAAGAAAGAAAGAAAGGTTATTTGTCGAGCAATCGTTGTATACACGTATACAATTAAATTTCATTTATTTGTAAGAGTGCCAATGTGAGCGCCCTCGAGAGTTCGAAACACATGAATGCGTTACATCCCTTAAATGTGAAATAAACCAAAACGCTTCTATCTGATGCAGGTTGAGAGCTCTCCTGAAATGTAAGTTCAAGTGAATAAAACATGCAGTCACGAAGGGGACTGTTGCCCAGTCCAGGGTTAGTTCCTGCATGTCTTGCGATCCAATCAACCAGGACGACAAAACAGGATTGTGCGGGTTCAGTAAGTGGAATAAAATTAGGCAAAATCTTAAAACATATTCTGGTAGAAAACCTACTAAATATTTGATTTTTGCTCATGGGACCAGCGTACCTAAATTAATCTGAGAATGTAGTGATTAAATTATCTAAGGTGTACTTAGACATTTCTATATTCTTTATATACAATAACTACAGCCCGTCAAACAGAACTGAAACAGAAAAAGTTTTGTCAACTGCACTGCTGCTCTTCGTTAAAACAAAGAAAAGGAAAATAAAACTTTGATTTACTGACAAAGCCAATTTTATTTGTACATGAATTGCAACCTAAATGAAATCAGCAGGATCTTCTATAACTTTTAAGGTGGCTCGTGCTCTGATGTTAAGTCGACCGCCACAACAGGTCTTCTTGAATTAGTGTTATTTTTTTTTTCTTATTTACAGATACAGTTTATACCTTCTAAACAAACTGAACTTCACTGCATTACACCCGCTCCCTCACCCCTCCATTTCCACAATCTATTTAAAACAACGATGGCGAGAAATCGGGCGTTGATGCAGAACCTTTCATTTAGCATTTATCTCATTTTAAGGGATTTACAGATTAAATGTAACTTAAAACTGTTGTGTGAATTGTGAAAATGAGAGAACTACTTGCTTTAAAGTGACAATCTGACTTTAAGCCCCACCAGCATATAGCTAAAATTGTCATCAAAATCCTAAGAAGTATTTTCCACGACCTGTTCTATTTCTGCATTCCTTTAGACAACAGGGTCTTATCGAGCCATCCCAAAGCTGTCGTCATTTGTTCAATTTAAATTAGATTACAGCACCCAGTTCAAACATTAATATAACGATCGTCCACATTATTGAATGTGAGGCATCCTTTATTAGACGTGTCAACTGGCCCTTTCAAGTGAGGACGTGGGGCACCAAAGTCCTCATTTCGCACGTAATGAACTCGCGCCAAGTTATCGTCGTGCAGCGGCTTTATTATTTTCTCGTCAAGGAGTGTTAAAGAGGACCACAGAAGGGCGACTATTTAATTCTGAATCTTAACGAGTTGATCTAGGACGTGGCCTTCAGAGTCTACATTTCTTCTTCTGCTCACTTATAATGAAACCCTTTATGTAAAACATCGACATGTAAAAAAATACACACCAAAATAGCTTTGGACAATTAATTTTCACTTTTTGGCATCCTGACCACTGCAGCCAGAAATGAAGAATGTTACATGTACTTAATCCCCTCTATTTTGTCACCAGATTCAATTTTGCTGAATATATTGATGTGTAAATAACAGTATTTTGCATTCATTCAGTTAAGCAAATATAATTATGTACAATTATACAGGTGCATTTGGTGACTAATTTTAACATACGATTATTTATTAACAATGTCATTTTAGTTTTTTGAAAGATCAGATATTGACATAAAAAGTTCACTATCTAAAATAGTGCCTTAATAAAAACTATGTTTTCCCAATTTATTTGTCTGCTTGTTGTCGTGAAAAGTAAAGGGATACTGGATGATGCGGTGCGGCTGTAACTAGAAACTCGATTCGCGTTCTAACCCACTCTAGATTAATGAAAACAGTACTACGATAATAATGGTACTGGTAGTAATAGTTCACTCGCGCATCTCGATTAATGTTTTTCATGTAAAGTCTACAGTATAAACCATTGTTTCATTTTATTTTACCATTAAAATAAACATTCAGTAGACCCCTCTACATATTGGCACACGTAATCGTTACTTTGACCTTCTTTTGTCGGTCTGTGTAATTAGGAGTATTGACACATTCCCTCACAAACATATGCAGCTTTTAATATCTGGAAAACATTTGTGATTAAATTGCTTAGAGATCTTTATACAGACAACATCTTTGCATCCTATGAACAATTACATTCCAAATTTAACTTTCCAGCAACACATTTCTTTCACTATCTTCAAATTAGAAACTTTGTCAAACAGAACCTGCCCGATTTCCCTCATCTGGCACCTTCCTCTAGGCTGGAAAAAATATTGCTCAGTTTCGAGGACTCAGAGAGCATTTCTGCAATATATATAAAATTATTTTACAGTCCCTCCCTTTCAAAGATCCAAGAGGACAATGGGGAAAAGGATCTGTCACTTAGCATATCAGAAAAGGAGTGGAAGGTAGCAATGCAGAGAATTCACTCAAGCTCCATATGCGCAAAGCATACAATTATTCAACTTAAAATTATATGTTGAGCACATCTGTCTCGTTTAAAACTGTCCAAAATGTATCCAGGGCAAGATCCAACCTGCGAACGCTGCAGTCAAGTCTCAGCCTCACTGGGTCACATATTTTAGGCCTGCACCAAATTAACACCATTCTGGACAAAACTTTTTAAGTGCCTTTCAGACAGCCTTGGTGTCACAATCCCTCCTAACCCATTAACAGCTGTGTTTGATGTTCTCCCAGATGGGCTTAAAGCGGAGAAGGACAAACAAACTGTGATTGCCTTCACTACACTATTGGCACGCAGACTTATTTTGCTAAACTGGAAGAATCCTAACTCTCCTATTTTAAGTCAATGGGTAACTGATGTTTTATACTATTTGAAATTGGAGAAAAATTAATTCTCAGTTAAAGGATCTGTGCAGAACTTTTTCAAAACCTGGCAGGATCTAATCAATAATATTTTAGAATAAGCTCTTAAAGAACTGAGGAAATATTTCTCTTCGCAATTCTTTTTTTATCCACCTATTAAACTCATCAGTTTATGTATTTTGACCAGCTTTAAGTTTTACTCCATTGGCCATGCTCTCTTTCTCAGGGGTGGGGGTTGGGTTGATTTGTTTTCAATCCTATTTTTTGTAAAAATTGATATATCTGTATGGAATAATTACAATAAAATCAAAAAAAAAAAAAAAAGGAATATTGACACATCACTGACCCGCAGACTATATTTGAGGCACTTGATTTGCCAAACTTGACCACAAGGGGCGTGGTATCAGTCTGGGTTTGTGCTTAGATAAAGGGGCGGACAAAGGGGTGTGGTATCAAAACTGCTGCTCTCGCATGAGGTCGTTTTTTCCGTTAGGTAAAAATCATTTTGATCTGTTCTTAACTCAGTTTTTCTTTTTGTAAAAACGTGATTGCTTTGTATGGATTGCAATAAAATTAATAAAAAAAAAAAAATCATTTTGGAGTGCCTCAGTTTTAACGGTGGAAGAACCTGTGAAACCACTTGCCTAGCTAAGCCAATGATAGGTTAACGGTACTTTCTGTCTGTGGAATGAAATGTTTGTAATGGGTTTAACGTACAATTATACGCTCCAACAAAGGCTAAGAATCTCCTACCAATTTAGTGCTTTCCTAAACAACCTAGCGGAAAAGCAAAGAAGCGTGACGATAAACAGAGGCTCACACCCTGGTGTAGCTGAGGTGATTATTATTATTATTATATGTAAAGTTTTACTGTTAGTACATTTTCAGGTATGATAAACACTGTAGACACATAATTACCATGTGCTGTATGCTTTATGCCTTTAGAGCATGCCCTTAAGCGCCTGATTGGTTTTACACACCTTTTCATATGCCTGTTAGGTATGGATTTGTAGTGTTTTTAATTTCCGTTTTTTGATTCATACATGTGTTTCAAATACCATGCTCTTGCTTTTTTCCTGTTTTTCCCATACTATATTATCTACAGCTGCTTATCAGAAATGCTTTATAAGCAACATTTTTTTCTATTTCTGCCTTTACCGTAATATTAAATTGTTCAGGGTGCACTCTTAAAAATAATGGTTCTTTAAAGGCTTTTTATGGTTCTTTATTGGGTTGTGTGGTTCCTTGTAGAATTATTGTTTGACAAAGCACCATTCAATTCTTGAAGGGGTCTTCTGCATTTGATTTTTTTTTGTGCTTTGAAAAACCTAATATGAAGAATAAAAAAACTAAAATCTACAACGTATGGTAGACTACCAGAAGGAACACTGACTACTTAAGAAAGCCTGAATTTACCCTGCCTTATTGTATGCAGGAAGAGTTCTTTTAAAATCATGACTTTATTGGTATTTTACAAATCTGTTAACATCTATTCATGGTTAATTACCATATAGAGCCTGTTATATCTAAATAAATAAATGTTATTTCTGGAAGTTTCATATGGATTGGTCTTTTATGGCATTGCTCTGAAGAACCACCCTGGCACCTCTGTGTATTTAGCTTTCTTTATGTGCCATACTATATTAAGCAATCAGGGTGGACTTTTCACTTAGTTTTGTGTAATCTAAACATGAATATGCATTAAGTCTAATCTTTTTAAAATTCTGCCATAGACATACAAGTCTTTGACCCATTTAAATGTCATTCTGTTTAATAAAGTTTATATGAATGTAGCATGGCTTGCTATACATCAAGATTGCTTTCCACATTAAGTCCATATAAGCCTGTCCATTCATTTTCTAACCCACTTAGAGAATTAGTCAATCATACAGTACATGCCATATTCTTAAAGCCATTTAATTCAAAGCAGGCAAGTGGCAGCCCTTAGTCCAAGAGAACAAAAAATTCATACACACATCCAAATGGAGACCAGTTTATGGTTACCAGCTAACCTAACTGCACACCTTTAAGGATGTTGGAGATAAAGGTATGTAGAAATGTACAGATGATGATTTTTTACTGCTTATAGTAATGCAAGCTATATTCAGGTTTTCTTGATCTGTTAGTATCCTACACTCTTATCAATAAAGGTGCCAAAGTGGCTCTATCAATAGATTACATAGCGGAACCATTTTTGGTTTCCAAAAGAATCGACCACTTGAAGGTTCCATAAAGAATTCTTATTTTTATCAATCCCAGGCTCCATCAATAATCATGAATAGATGATAACAGATTTGTAACATGTCAATGGGTTCATAATTTTAAAAGGACTAAACAGGCTATGTTTTCTTGGTCAATGAGTATCTTGCTCTGTAGTCAACTATACCTGTTTTGTCCAGATATCAAGATCTTTTCTAAAGCCCAAAGAAGGACATTAATATGCAAATAACCCTTCCCAACATGAAATAGTTCTTTGCCAAATAATAGTTCTATGAGAACCCACACAACACAGTGCCATTAGTGTAGCTTACTGTCCATTAAAGATTTCTGTTTTGTCCACATATTAGGAACCTTTTCAAATCTCGACCAACCCATTTCATACGTAAAACTCCCTCCCCAGAATGAAATGGTTCTTTGTCAAGCAATGATTCTATGAGGAATCACACAACCCAGTAAAGTGCCATTACAGAAGTGTTATTTTTGACAGTGTGAGGACATTCACTCATACACCCATATTTACTCAAACTGGGAACAATTTGTAGTCATAACTCTTGCAGTCACAACCCAGTAAAATGTCACTAAATATCCAGTACTTAAGAGTGCAGCATGATGTTATCAAAGGTAATGTTTAGAGCACCCTTCACAGGGGACCCCATGACCCCAAAAGTAAAAGGGAATTCATTGACAGTTAAACTAATTCTGAGTAGTTTGGAAGGAGTAGCCTGTTTGGATGCTATTAGACACAAGGCAGGAACAACTTTTAGATGGGATGCCAACCAATTGTATTGCACACTCATATGGGAACAATATAATGTCACCAATCGTTTAACCCCTACAATGAAAAAAGTTTAACATTGATGTTGTTCATTCAATGTAAATTTTCTCTTTCAAGCAACTTAAGAGTAGTCATTTAGCGTTGTAGCTTGAAATATTTGGTTTCAGATCTCATTCAAAGTAAAAAAAAAATGTTTGTACCAAAGTAAGTTATGGTGGAGGGAATAAACATAAAAATCCTATTTCAGTTAACGTAATATTTTAGGTTGTTTGTGTGCTGTGTCGGAGGGGCCGTTTGTATATTCTTCCAGTTGAACATTCCAGCATGCTGGATTTCCAACTGCCAAAAAAGAAGAACGCTTTCTCGAGTGGAGTGGACGTGGCTATCCAGGTCTGATCATTTTCAGCAGCAGACTTTTATAACGGAGGATTTCTGGTAAGTAACCCTGTTTCTCATCTGTTAATTTTCTGTATAAGAACTTGTAATAAAACATACTTTCAATAAAGCTGTAGAAAAGTTTAATAAGTTTTTGTTGTACATTTAAGATTTACACTGCAAAATGCTTGTGTATTTGCACTAGATTTTTAAATAAATGTAAAAAGTACAGCATTGGAATGTGTTATGTTCTTAATATTTCTAATAGCATAAAAACAGGTTATGACCAATAAACCATTTGAAATTGTAACAATTTAAAACATAGATATACTTCAGTATAAAAGAAGTGAATTGTACCCAATCACTCTAAATGATTTGCCTCAACTTAAAAAATTATGGTTTCAATAAGATAAAAAGAATTATATTTGTTCAGATTAAAAATATTAAGTGAATCATTACCTTAATTATTTTAAGTTGAATGGAGGTTGTACTTTTTTCAGTGAACCTCGTAGAGATGCAAAATTGCTTTCCAAATTGAAATAAAAATAAAGTGCGGTTATTTACAGCATTGCCTTTTAGTTCCATTAGGATGGATTGTCTCCTAAGGTAGGGACTGTTTTTGTGGAGTTTACATGTTCTTACCATGTCTGCATTCCTGATCCACTCCATGCATTGCAGTTTTTCTGCCACATCATAAGTTAATCAAAGACTCTAAACTGTGCCAATATGGGTGTGCCTTGTCACAGACTGAGGTTCCATCCAGAATGAGGTTCTGTCTTGATTCAGATGCCTTAGCAATAGTGTTTGTGTATTAAGGACCAGCCCCAGATACTGTGTAAAATTAATAAGATGCTTCCTGCCTTAATTTTAATTTGTCATTAACATGTCTCTAACAACCCTCAGCTTTGTCTTCTTCAGCAACCTTTTTTCCAGTCGTCTTTCATACTGTATGCTCAATGTAATAACTGAACTTTTATGTTTCTTGTAGTAAGTGAAATTGTCTTCATGTCAGGTACCGCAAGCCTGTTTCCAGATGAACCAATTGGCCCTGCAGTGTGCAGTGTGTGGCCATGTGCAGCCTGCACTGTTTAGTTTAGATATGGGCTTTGAAGGTCATCTTAAAATGAGGACTGCCTTCTGGTTTTTAATCACACGTTTGCACTTTCAGGTTGAGCTTCTTCCTAGCCGACACCATACTGCACAAGCCATTAAAGTGATATAAAAAGTTCAGTAGCATTTTCTCCTCTAAAGACAGCTATAGTTATTTGAAAAAAGGAAAGGAGATCAATATCAGAAATGCATCCTTCACAAGACATTATGGTGCTTTCACCCACTGCTGAGGAAGACCATACTAAAAATAAAATTGGCACCAAGGTAGCCTACATGTGCTCCTTCTGCTTTGTGGAAAAGAAGCCAGCAGTACGATGCTCTAGTTTCAAAGACGTG
Source organism: Polypterus bichir lapradei (assembly GCA_026402145.1). NCBI lineage: Eukaryota > Metazoa > Chordata > Cladistia > Polypteriformes > Polypteridae > Polypterus > Polypterus bichir. The sequence continues at coordinate 110,226,246 of JANRMT010062813.1, read as the reverse complement.
GTGTGGAAAGAACAGTTATGTATGTAGAAAATGTTTTTTTCAGTTGTTTGCTGGCCTTATGCTGACCAGCAAACACCTGCCCATGCGATAGTTAGTGCCGCTACTGGACAGCCCCAGAGTCTTGAGTCTGTGTCGTGCAGTCTGCATTGTCTGCATTTCGTGTCCATTGCTGTTTCAGTTTTAGCAGTTCACAGCCAGTAGATTTTCCTGAGTAATGAGGGTCTCAATTTTTTATATATATTGTTTAAATACACAGTAAAATTGCCAGTGTTATATTGACTTTAAGAGTTTAAATTTAACACTGGTAATTTTAATGTGCAGCTGAATTTTGTCAGATGATGATGACGTCAGAGGACGTCACAATGATCTGAAGCCAACTGAGATACACCAGGAACCAGCATCTCATTGGTTAATTGATTTTTTTGTGACATGAAAGCTGTGTGAACTTGCACATCTCACTAACCATTACCAAAAGATGGACAGATATTATTGGTTGGGTAAGTTACCTCAGAGAACTCTGGTATGGCCCCTCCTGAAGTTTCATGGAAAAAATGCCACGGTGCCTCAGTGAGAGTTTCTGTCTGAAGCCTCCTTAACTTTGTTTTTTGAATATTAGGTAATAGATGGATGATCTGATTTAATTAAGATAATTAGTTTATGGAAAGTACATTTTCTGTACACGTATAAGTACAGTGTGCTTACCATAATTCAAATTATTTTAGAAAGTGAATGTGCATATTCAGTCATAGTTTTCATAATAGGACATTTACATATTTGAATCAACTGTTTAAAAATGTAATCTGAGTGTTTCTATATTGACTAAATTGTTTCTGTATTTTTTCTTTTTGTACCATAAGAAAATCAGGCATTTCACTGTTTTATAGCTCTGGAATTGTAATATGTTAAGCCCTGGTTTGCTTCATTTTTATATGTACAGTAGATCAAAATCCACACATGTCCTTGTGACAGCGTTCAGTAGGGGAGTAGTGCGAGGAATGAATGCATTTAAGATTTTTTTGGACTATATGTTGGTATCGCAGAAGATAAGGCTGCTTTTTAATACATGCTTTATAAAGCGTACTCCCATAAATTCCCATCTTCTTCCCTACAGTCAACCATCCGTTATCAGCAATTCACTTCACAGTAGGTAAAACTGGTGCCTTTTCTGACACAGTTGGCCAACAAAGCAAGAGCCAGTTCTGGTCAGAGCGCCAGTCCTCCACAGGCCACACTCACGCACACACAAACACTCCAGCAGACATGCTTTTGTTAAATATAGCACTATTTCAAGAACTATAGTTACGACTAGGACTGGACTAGATTTATACACTTTAATTATTAATTACATAACAGCATGCTCACTGGCTGCATGGGGTTTCTCCAGGCACTTCTGTTCTACACACATTCTCAAGTTCTGCTTGGTGACCTGTATGAGGATGGGCCTGCACTGTGGTGGAGTGGCCCCCATTTTAGGATTGGCTCCTGCTGGGCCCCATGTTGCTGGTATCAAATGAATAGATGGATGGAAAAATACTGTACATATTAGTGTAATGATATAGAGTTATATGTAAATAAGTTTAAGTTAACATCTTGATTGAAAATGGAACAATAAACTGCAATTTTATTAAGAGTGCACCCAGGCTTTTGCTTCTATGAAACAAAAAAGATTGCTCATGCTCCTTACTTGTTGGGTTGGCTGGGATTTGGCACTATCTAGACTGTGAGAGTTGATCCAGCTGATCACACCTCCTGGGGCCAAACCCAGGCTTCTGCTAATTATTTGGTTGATTGGTGACTTGACATTGGACTGGGTAGTCATTTGTGAATGCATACTGGAGTCCCTTCCTGGGTTAGTTCTCTACCTGCTCCCATTGCTTTCAGGATGCACTTCTAAAAATAATGGTGAAAAAAAGTAATCTTCAGAGTGATGGCATAGAGGAACCATTTTTTGATCCCCAAAAGAACCTGCCACATGAAAGTTCCAGAAACAACCTTATTTATTTAAGCATGTAACAGGCTCCATAAATAATCATGAATGGATGGCAACAGATTTGTGAAATAACAATGAGTTCCGAATTTTACAAGGACAATAACACAGGATAACTGTTCTCTTTCTCTGATAGTATCCGGCTAGGTCACCTAATATACATTAAAGATTGGGAACATTTTCAATGCTCAAAGACCCAATTTCATATGCAAAGAACCTTTCCCAGAATTAAATGGTTCTTTGTCAACCAATGGTTCAATTATGAACCACACAGCCCAGTAAATGAAGTGCAATTAAGGAACCAGCTCCCTATTAACCCCAATGTATTTAAACCAGTTAGAAGGATGAAGGGAGGTGTGCAGTTTGCTCAGCAAGTACAGGTGTTACATTATCGTCTACCTTTTTCTGTTAATAACCTGTGCTATTCATCTTTTGAATTACTCTGTAAAATGAGCTCCTATTAATCGTCTTCAGCTAAGTCTTCAAACACGCTGTCGCTTCCTGTTGCTCATACTTTTGTGAGCTCGTTGTACTCGTTTGATTTATACTCAGTCAAGTGTTAACTGCATCACGCAACAATCTGCTTCAGGCTCGTGGAAAAAAAAAACAAACCTTCACACTCAAAGGCTTTCAAACAGAACAGAGCAGAATAATCTGAGTCGGCAACATTTTAAATCAGTAATAAAACAAAATACAGTACAATTATGACAGGGTTTTTATGTTGTACTTGTTAACCTTGAGGTTATGCTTTGATTATCCGAAGTCCATAAAAGTTTCTCTGATAACGTGCATGTTTATCAGCACTATAAGATGTTTAAGACAATCTTCTCACTCGTTGTACTTCTCAGTCCCCGTTGTTCGAAAACTATACAGCCGCACGCTATTGCTTTAAACGGCGGGAAAAGGTTATTAAAATGAGCGTCGTGCATGCAATTATTGAAATGAGTTCCACCAAATTAGGTGAGACGAGCGCATGTTCGATTACTGCAAACTACAAAATCTCATCTGCGAAGAAGGAGTAACATGCAGTCTGAGGTCCTGCTGTGATAGTAAAACGGTTTGTTCTCGTAAATATGCATAGATATATCTTTTTATAGATGTTTAAAAGACCGGTTAATGTCCAGACAAACTCGGAGATAGGATACGATATAAAAAAAAGGCAGTATAGCAGATTACAGAATGAAAATTTTGGAAATGGTAGCAGTTTAACCAAGGTGGCCTCCAGCGGTTATAGCCTACTGATGACAGGCTGTGTTTTCCAGTCATCTAGTTAACAACACCTACAACCAGAGCTTTGCCATTCTTGCCACTTTTTCGTTTCCATTCAGCCAACGGCTACATAAATTCTCCAGCGACTGCAAAATTAGCAGCAATCATTCCTCAGCTTGATGTGATGTTCTGAAGATAAAGTTTTCGCCTTTTTACGCATTTAATCGTTCGGAGAAGTACTTAGCGTCAAACGCACCGACACTCCAGCCCTTGACTTCGTCTATGAAGAGCTTCATGCACGAGTGTTCCTTAGCTGAATGGTTTCTAGCCTCATAAACTGTACTGTTTACCAAGTATACATGTGCACGACGGTTCACAGATATCCTACATTTTTAATGTGACACCGTTCGACTGCAGTTTCCAGCATGTGCGAGAGAGAATGGGAAATGGATGGAGAGTTGGATGGTAAAGCAAAAGGATCAAAGAGTAAGTTGCAGCCTTTTCAGGCAGGCTGAAAAAAAAATGCCTTCCTGGTCTCTCCGCAGCAACACGTCAACGAAATATGGAAGATTAAAACAATCGGACAGATGCTAGTTGTTCCACAAAAGTTCACATTTCAGTGTAAAAATATCAATTCTAGGTACGTTGAAACGTTAGGTATATGTGAATCCAATATAGTATCACTTGTATATAAATATATAATTTTATGGAATCTATTAAATCGACTGGAACAGAGGCAGGGTCTATATCGGGCAGCATGGCGGAATAAACCCTAAGTGGAAACCCCGCGCCTCGCTACGCACATTCTCGGCTCATACCTGCCAGTTCACAAGTGCCATAGCATTTGACGTTTTTGGTATTAGGGAGGATAAACTGCAAACCATCCTTCAAACCTCAGACACAACATACTTGTTTAAATCTTGAATGGAACGGAGTTCATTCGATCATGTTTAACTGTAATAGTAACAAGGCAAAGAGTACTTTTATCCACACCTTTTGTGGGGAAAAAATGTAAATAAATGGGGCAAATGGATAACGTGCAAACTCCACAAAGAAGGTAACTTGACTATTCCGGGATTTAAGCCCAGTCGCTCGAAGCTCCGGGAGCTAATCACTGCACCACACTGCTACTCTTGTAACATAGATGAATTATTATCCATGATTAATCTAGGAGTGTGGCGCTCTCAATTTTTTATTGCAAAAAAAAACAAAAAAACACAGTAATGTCATTTAGGTACACACTGCTTAAAAATTGCATATATAACAATTTTATTGTGGCCCAACGACAAAAAAGGAAGACCGTAACACTGGAAATTTACAGTTAGAGTTTTCTGTTGTCTTCAGAAATAACATGGAATATTCAAGAGAATGTGTTTTAATGATAGTTTGACATGTGACTTTCAATTAAATTGTTCAATCTTTGCTGAAAAGAGAGAATACTGACTAGTGCACAATGGAGTTAGCCTGGCCATGCATCAAGTCTAATGGACAACCCTGAATCCCAGTTCGTAAGGTGAAAAATATGAGGGACGAGGAATGTTAGTGAACTGGCATTCCGTCCAGAGAGTGTTTCAGTCTTGCAGAGGTAGCGCGATTTAGATTTAGATGGACGTTCCACAGATACCCAGGATTGTCTATCGCTTCCTAATAAAAAGAAACTTGGTAATTTTTAATTTAAGGAATTGGTTTTATCGCTTTCTATACAGCAGGAGGGTGTGGTTTGCCTGCAGCTTGCGGAGCAAAGAATCTTGGCTAGCTTTCTAACTGTAAGTTATTTTACTAAAGATCAGGGCTAGCAGAGTGCAGCTGTGAGTGACGAGGGATGCCAAATTATGCAAAGTGACAGTTCAGTAAATGGATGGATGAATGGCAACTCGCCATTGAGGAAGCTCTGCAGAGCTGCGTTTTACGAAATTCTGCACCCTCAAGCTGCGACCTTGCTTATTTAAACCTTTAAACAAAAGATTTCTGTATAATTTAGTCCAAAATTCAGGGGAAGCGTGTAAATGTATATCTAAATGTGGTCTTGGTGTTACTTAGTAGCTTTATCTGTAAGATGCAATATGCGTACATATTGTGTAGGCGGCGAAATGTACGTGGATCCCGTTGTTATAGCAACAAGTGCGCCAAGTATGAAAGGTTGGCTATTACAGTATACCAACATTACAAATGTCGCTCTTCCCGTTCACTGCCACTGCCAGTGAACGTGTCTCTCCAAATTTGCTGTTATTCTGATAAAAAATGGCATTTTCAAATCTGTATCCAGAAAAAAATGTACAATTCATGAAGATCATGCATCCATGTCTGCAGGCAACAAACTGGAAGTAAAGATAACTCGTCGCTCCAAGATTTAGCCCTGAAATACTGCACATTTGAAATGTCAAGTTTATAGCCATCAGTCCCCCAATTTCTTCAACTTATTATTATTTTTTTTTTCTCTGCTTTATCAGTGTTGGCATTGGCTTTTAAAAATTGCAAGTGCAGTCGTGGAGGACTTTGACCACTGTAATTACAAACCCTGTTGCCAAGACAACGTTCTTATTGCACCCTCTTTCCGAGCGATTCTAGGAGTCATGGAGGCGAAGTCAAAGTAATAACAGCACTTCACTGCATGGGGACCGCTTGGATGATAGGCCAGCGCATCCTCCGTGACCAGAAAAATAAAAATGATCAAAATGTGTGTTCGACAGATGCAGCTTTCAGAGAGCTCACAAGTAAGAGTTACTAGAATGTCTGTGCGCTCTTGGACAAATACACGTGTGCTCAGCAGAGTTATTAGTTTGGTGAGTTACCGGTTGAATAATGCACGTCCGTGGTTTGGCAAGTATAAAGCTGAAAGAATGTAAGAAATTTGACAATCGAGAGGAGAACATTCAGTCCACCAAGCTCGTTGGTTGAAACAAATCAGAAAAGTAGTCTTAATTTTGTGAAGGGATGGGATCATCTGATTCTCAAACGCTTGTAACAACGGGCAGTGGCGTCGTGTTGGGAGCTTCGTAGTCTTTAGTCACTGATCTCAGGCATGTAACCCATGATCTCAGAGTGCAAAGTTCAATCAATGCATGTATGCCTATTGCCCCTGATCTTCTACATGCTAGCCTTTGAGTCTCCCGTTTTCCTTTTTGATATTGGCTTCCGATGGCGCGAATACTCCAAGGGGACCCTGCTCCAAACATCCAATAAGTTATTAAGCTAACAGGCTGAGGGTAACCAATCTTTTATGGTCTAGATATTGCCGAGACTCATCCACTAATTGACAGACATTGAGAAGGCCACTGTTTCAAACATCAGTGCCGTCATTTGATTTAGATAATAAATGACTCTACTCTACATTACTTAATGATTCTTCGCAATAATTAAAAACTTTGGCAATGAACCCTATATAGCTCATCCATCACCACATTTTAGAAAGCAATATCATTAATAAAGGTACACAAAATGTTATTGGAAATATGGTAAATATTATATACACATTCGTTTACTTTCAGACATAGTCTTGTCTCTAAACTGTGTACATTTATACAATTGACTTTACGAGGAATTGAGAGAGACATCTACTTGAATGTTGAAAAGAGTGGACGGTGTGATAAAAAAAAGAGTTCTGAACGTACACACTGACCACTTTATGTTGAACATTAAGGCAAATGAAAAGAAAATGCATACTATCAATTAATGAGTATAGCGCCTTTTTGCTCATAGTTCCAATATACAGTAATTCGATCTTCGTATTTCTCAGCATAACAGTATACTCTTGGTTAACACTCGTTTACAATCAAAATATTTTTCTGTTCATCATTTTAATTTAATATAAAACACTAAAGTGAAGTCATCGTGTTTATTTGCAAATATTCAGCATAATATTGCAGTAGTAGCAGTATAAATACGTAATCTTTTCCTGCAGATTCCTTTCATCCTGAAACGTTAGTTGTCATTTTTCTTTTTAGAATCTGCTCCTATTTATGGACGTTACAATTAATACTTCAATTTCTTCACAAATTCCCTGCAAGGGGAAGACGAAGCAGCGCCAAAAAAAGTCGAAGACAGCAGATTAGCTCGATAATATGCAGTAATGTGCGCTTTAATGCGATAAATTTGCTTCATTCTTATCAAACGCAAACGGCCAACGTGCCAGAGACGAGCAGCTTGCAGACTAAGTAGCTCGGGGCTTTGCGGGCATTTGAACCTACAGATGCGTCAATCGACTCCTGGTCAGGAATGCCCCGGAGGTATGTCCATTAGCACGCAGCGACCACCTATGCTGCAAACAGCATTGGGGTAGGTTAATACTGTTCCAAGAAAAGATACAAATGTAATGGCATAAGAATTGTTATTCTTCACGTTTGGATAAAACGATGGCTACAATAATTTGACAGCAAGCAGAGGCGTTGTGAATGCAATGATCGGATTCCGTCTCTTGGCAACAGAAAACCACAGTCGCATATTAATTGGATGTGTTTCGCCGGACGCGGGGAGCTTCGTATGCTTATCCCCCTTTGGATGCATCCTTGATAAATATGCTTATTGCATGCTTCAAATCAACTGACAGAATTTGAAAAAGAAGAACAACAACAACAAAAAACTACTGGTGTAAAGCGCTTGTTTGCATTTTGTATTGCATGGCTATTAAGAAAAGAGTATAAGATAGAAGATCCGGCGACAATGTATAGCCCCTCTGCTGTGATTTAGTACCGATCAACTATAGCTCTTTCCTCACATTGCATAAAATCTGATCCTCTCGCGGCCGAAAAAGACACTGAGGGTCTATTTGGTTGAACGACTTATAAATATAAACATTCAATGTTATCCTGCATTTTGCACAGCTTCCTTTTCTCTCAACAGAAATCTAACCACCATCCCCCACCCCTTCCCCCCAGCAGGAAAAGAAAGAAAATAGCCAAGATCTCTAGCTGTCAATGAATTTGCACTACCGCATAAGATTGCACGATGCAGGGTTGGAGACTCTTCAGTCTAAAAGTCGATAAACCAGAAAGAAGGATGCTTACCGATAGTAGCCTTGGAGCCAATACACCCCATAATCAATGGGTTTTCTTGTGGAGAGCTAAACCTTTGTTCCAGACTGTTAACATATTTCACTGTACTGCACTTCAAAAATATCCTCGTGCTTCTGAGCAGAAGATGCTACCCGGTGTTTCGTACCTAATGTTCAGTTTATTTGTTTCTTTTAGTCCTTCTCCTCCCTTTCTCTTCTCTATCTCTTTCTGGCCCGAGTGCCAAATTACGTCCCCCACGCTTTGCAGCTACGTCATCCTCGGCAAAACCCGGCCATTGATTTCAGCACCACAGGCGGCGGACAGCACTGCCGAGAGGCTGCTCAACTGAGTGGGATTTGCGGCGCGGGATCAGGAAGAGTGATTACACAGAAAGGCACGGGGGTAAAAGACATCAGGGAGTGCGTTACCGAAAACGATCGATCTTAGTGAATAACGAAAGAGCTAACGATCGACGTAGGTAAAGAACGAATGTGTTTTTTGAGTGTTTCCCGAAGCCTTTCGTTATTCGACATTTAACGAACGAGTTTAAAGTACTTTGTTGGGCTCCTCCCCAGTGTCCACGTCAGAAAAGCACACTGCCGATAACAGGAACATCGATACCGTTTATTCTGGCTGTCAAATATTTATTATTGTGTTACACCTGACATGTGCACATTAAAAAAAGAAAGAAAAAACAATTATCACGCAAAAAGCACAAAATAAATAAATTAAAACTTCGAAATAATAGATTAAATTAAATTAACCTGTTAGTCGAAAATCTATAAAAGTGTTTAAAACGTGACGTTGTTTCAATACAAAAAAGAACAATGGCGAGGAGCGACTGAGGAAAAAAACACTTTACCACAAAGAGTTAAAACTACTTACACAGGAGGTGGCAAAAAATTAAGAAGTGTTGTTTGCAAGGCGTATGGAAGCCACCAAGAACCTGTGCAGGCATCGGAATCGCCTCCTCCTCATGCCCAGAGTGGGCTCTGCAGCAGTGCTTGTGCGTTGATACAGCTCCCCTCAGTCACGGTTTGGGAATTCAACACTGGAGTTAGCTGGTATTCCCGAAAAAGAAAAAGAAGTCTAGTTTTGAAAGTCCCTAAAATCCTATTTTTTTACCACACTTGGCTGCTTATTTCATGTGTCGATGGTTCTCTGGATAAAGTAAAAACTTCCAAATGTTTGCGCGAAATTTACCCTTAACACGTTTCTAACTGTGTCCCAATGTTCCTGATGAACTCATTTTAAAATAACAGTCTCAATCCACTAATTCCCTTCACACTTTCTAACACTTCAATCATGTCTTCTCTTAATCTTCTTTTGCTTAAACTGTAAAGGCTCAGCTCTTTTGAGCTCTCCTTATGATTTATCCACTGTAGCCCTGGAATCAGTGTGGTTGCTCATGACTTTTTCCAGCGCTGTTATGTTCTTTTTTCCAGATTGAAAAGTCACGTGTACTCCCAGGAAAAGCAGTCAGGAAAATTACTCCAGTTGTATTCCTTGTTGTGGTATCATTTAAACAACGCGAATTTGTAATTGTGCATAAAAAGACGAGCGGCAGACCATGAAGAAAGGCCATCGATCAGAATGATCAGGAAAATAGAGAGGGTGTTTACTCTAACCGTGATGGAGTGAAATGTTTAAACTGTGGAAGATAGGTTCAGAAGGAGGTTCATCTGAAAAAAACTAAAATCTGAGAAGGAATCATTAGCCCTTTGATATATATGTAGGCATATAAGACTTACCGTTATAAGTTTAGAAAGACTTTAGAAAATTTACAGGTGAGGCATCCCAACAATGCTTGAAACGAGACAAGGGGATTTTTATCTCACTTGTATTTAGACAGAATATCAGGTCTGCCGGAAAAGGCATTACGTTTGTTGTGTTGTGAAACATGCTTAATGCGTTCGCTTTGCTTTTTTACTTTCATAACAATATACCTAGTCTGTAAATGCTTGGGATGTGTAACCATCAACAAAAAGTAAACTCGTTTTACCCCCCAAAACGCCGATTCCAGATTCACGTGAACGCAGCGGAGTGAAAAGATAGCATTTAAAACCGGATTAAGACCCTCAGAGCTCAGGGTATCGAAGCTCAAAAAGCCCCTTCACATCACCTCATGTCACTATCTTCTACCAAAGACCCCTCCCACTAGACACATGCATATATTCACCCTTAATGCACACTACATATGCCAATAAAAAATCAGTTACAGGGATTGAAGTAAAAAATAGTCCAAAACTTTATAGAAGCTTCACCTTCCTTTTTGTTTTGTAACAAAGAAATTGATGAGTACAACATCACGTTTTCAGGAAATCAATTTTGTTTTGATAAGTTAACAAATATCAATAAAGCATTTTTTAAAGTGCTGTGGCAAAAGGTAATATGTAACTGAGCATTTTGGGGATAAATAAAGTAAAAGACCCGAAAACGACCCTTCGTTCGGGTTTGGCGTTGTCGAGTTATGTCCTACGATGGCCTCGTTACCTGCCGCATTAACACATCTGTGTCGATGTTACTGGACTGCGCTTTGCTGCTCAAGCTGCTAGTAGCGGTGATACCAGCTACCTTTTGACTATCTATAAGGTCACTCAACCGCAGCATTTACAGCTTCTTCAAAGTACTTATTCAAATCATTATTTTATCTTTTATTTATTTTTAAATGTAAGGTATGGTTTCCAACAAAATGACAACTTTTCCTACTATCTTTTCGTTAAAAATTCTTTTGGTTGCAACATTGGTTTTGTGTTCTCTTTTGCTGCCCAGTAACTCATCAAATGTATGATTTCATAAAAGTGTCCTATAGACAGATGGCCTGATCGTGTGCTGTTCATATATCAACCAACCAGGACTCTCTTTTTATTCTGTTAAAAGATTTTTTCTTAGATCTGATCGTACAGGGTTATAATAATGGGAATCTGGGAAGGGTTGTTTGTTGGGATTTACATGAGTACCTGCACTGACGGTCAAAACTGAGCATTTTTCCCCTCGCATATGCACCATTGTCTGAAATAGAACCAACGCCCTTGAGGTTTAAAGATTAACACTAGTCAGTATCTTTCAACTACACACCACTTGACTGTACCTTCTATGTCATATTCTAATTACTTGCAGCATATGGCTGAGTATATATGCCAGCAATTAACTGGCATTCCTTCTAGGTTTGGCCCCAGGCTTGCTCCAGATGAAGCAGAATAGAAGGTTCCACGAGTTCAGTAAACGAACTGATGATCTAATCAAAGCGTGGCACAGGTGAAATAGAAACTTGACTTCAAAATACGCACTGAAAAATCTGAAAGAAAAAAAAAATCTTCCCCCAACGTTCAGCTAATGTGCTCGAGATCTACAGTTGAATTAGTTACAAATTCCAGTCGGTCCCATTCGAATGGGCCAGCAATTGTAAAAAAAAAATCTCTGCCAGTCATAGTAATGTCTACGTATATTAATAAACAGAAAAGTCATACTGACGGTTGCAACCAGTATGCGATATATAGTTAAGTTTTCTAAATTTGTTAAGTGAAGACCAACTTTAACCGTAACCATCTAAAAGAAAGTGAAAAAAAAATGTAATGTATTGTCTCGATTTTAAAAAGTTTCCAAAATGACTTTAGTTTGTGCTCTTTACTTTAAAATTTCTAGAGCGGTAACTTGAGTACATTACAGTAATAACAACCCAACCATTTGATGCACTTCAGAAATATCACACACTAATTTTTTGATAAAAAAAACTCAAACACTCTAATGGGTTTTCCTAAACCATTGCTGAGAATCAGAGAGAACCGATAGTACCTGTTCAATACAGTGGCAACAAACCGGCGTTTCTAGCGTCTCTGGTTCAGTGCCAAAGCGCCGCGTCTTGTAGTTCTGTTTGGAGCGGTAGACCCAACACGGTCGAGACAAACGAGTTCCGCTCAGAGCGGCATTTAGTTTGTGCGTTCACTGTCTCATAGCGCCCTCTTGCGGCGATTCTGGCACAGACGTACATTGCGCGAAAGTGGTTGATTGCTGCAGAAGTACCAAGTTGGAACCTCTACGCTTTTTTAATTTCAGTTCGCAATCACCAAGAATCGTGGTGCCCGTAGATTTTCAGTTTCATCCAATTTTCTAATCAGTCATTTTAATGGAACAGCTTTTCTGGGTCTTAGATTTTTACCAGAAATTCCAGATTTGTTAGAAAGAAAATACATTATACTGTAAACATGAGTGTGTAGCGTTTAATTTTTTTACATTTGTATTTATATTTATTATTTTGTATTTTTGGGCAGACAGGCTATATCCGCTGGAAATTGCTCATTAAGAATTTCCTCGCTTTTATTGAACAGATTTCTTTTTATGTCAAGCTTATTTAGCTGAAGGAAATGTTCATTCTTCAGTTTTACCCGTCTGTTCTTCATTTCATTGCTGTATACTATTAGGAGGAAAACATAAATATTGAATTATTATGTTGTAGAGATATTTACAAAACAGTATGTATGAACTAATCTGTATAATTAAAAATTGAAATGCTCAGCTAACAGCAAGGAGCGACCTTTGGCTCACGGGGGAAATGACTGCCCCAGGGTACCTGAGGACCAGAGTTGGCGGCACTGATTGATATAAAGGAGTTACATGAAATACCCAATGTGGTGATGGCTCCTAACATAGCTAAGTTGGCAGCTACATCAACATGTAAGAATGTGGGAAATGAGCTATAATGTAAAATAATGAAACACCATACTATACTACACCATTATACGAGTAAGTCCACTTAATTCACTTCATGGTCACAGGTTGTTAAAGACTATCCTAGCAACATCAGGCACAAGGCTGGAAATAGCCCTGGATAGGATCCTCTCACAAACACATGTATAACTCAAGCTGGAATCACCAACCACCCTAACAAGCAAGTCTTTCGGAGTGTGGGAGGAAAACCCAAGCAGATGTTGGGAGAATGTGTGGCCCCACATGGTTAACAACTGGACACTGGACCAGACTGGCAGCTGCACTAATGACTAAACCACTATAATTCAAATGACCAAAGAACCTTGAGGATTTCCCAGTGTTCTCAGTCCAGTTGTTTGGTATACGTGCACTGTAGCATCACTTTGATCTTCTCTTGGTAACTTATGTATCCATCTTATTAAAATATACCTATGATTGAATTACAGAAAAGGTCAAACAAAATGTGACCAATGTGGTTCATAATTTGACATTTTACTTTTTTCATCAGAGTTTGCTAAGGCCAAAACCTTTGCTAATACCCACACTCCTGCATGGCTCACCTTTCTCCAAACACATAAAGAGTTCTTCCAAGATATCCATTTTTATCAACTAAAACACAAACCCAGCAGCCTGGTGGAGAACCTTTTACTGTACCATTTGACTGCTCATGAAAGAGGATGAATATTTGTTATTTGGTATACTGTATTAATCCCCAAATATGTAGATTAACTTCATCAACAAACTCATCTCCTGCTTTACTACCATGGTCTGGCACATTAGTGTCATGGCTACAGAAACCTAAAAATCTCATCCCCCACCTTTATAGACCCTAGCGTGCAGTAGCACTCCTTTCACCTACACTAAAGACACAAAAAGTGAGAAGCCTCATGTTCACTTCTTACCTCTATGAACCCCATTCATGTTTCTCGATCAGGTAAGGCCATAGGATGTAACAAGAAGAGGCTCCACTCTTCACATTTTATGGTGGGCTGCCTGAAGATCTCAGCCATATCCGGATTTCCAAATGGGACTGGACACGTGGTACATCTTCAGTTCAACTTGAATGCAAAATTTTATATTCATCCATTCAACTGTTATCAATCTTGTGTAATCCAGTTCAGAGCTGTGGGGCTCCAGGTACAATCAGATGCAGTGCAGACACCAGCACTGGATGGAAAGCTCAATCACAGAGCACACAAGCACAAACACACACTCACAAGGCCAAGTCTGAGTGACCAGTTAACCCAATTCAAAAGTCTTGGGGGTGTGGAAGGAAAACAAATGCAGACAAGAGGAAGAACGTACAAACAGCACACAGTATTCACAAAAAGATTGGAACCCAGGACTGTAAAAATACAAGGAAACAATAACTACAGTACCACCATGCTACCCAAAGCACATTTCACTTGCATTAAATTACACAACATTACTTTAAACTTAAAAAGAAAGTTGAACATCGGAATCAAGAGTCACAGAGGATTCAGCATAGAGAAGCAGCTTTAAGAGATGTCTAGAAATTCCATTTCAAAGTACACAGAATACATCAGCTGCACAATCTGATGGTGTCATAAAGCTTCATGTCAAACCCTTGACACATTTTTGGTGTCTGTGTCAGCAGAACTGTACATTTCAATAGAAAGACAAAGTCCAGCCCATTATGGTTGTCCTTTTTTAAATACCTGTTCAAGCCTTTTTTCCTAATGGTTATTTCCCATTGCTGTCTGAGGTGCTGAATCTGATTTTTGCATTTTATTACTTTAGAAATTACTTTCAGTTATTAGAAATCTTTCCGGGAACATCACAGTTTTAAGTTGCCATCGTCATGATGTAACAGTTGTCACTATGGAGCACATTTTCAGAAGTGATGCTTTTGACTTTGACCAACATGATGCTAAAAAAAACAACGTATCAGATACATCATCGTCTGAGTTTGTGGATATTCCCAGAAAGCAGCCTTCATGTATGAGTTAGTTATTGCTCTGGAGATTTCCTCTCCTGGTCATCCCCTCGGACTCTGGTAGCCTTTCCTTATTCGATGCTTAACAGACTCGCAGCAGGAGTGAAGGCCTTGATTTACAAGTAGATTGTGAAAGTATTTAACCTTTTCAATTAAACCACCTTGAGCCCAAGATGTTCTAGAAGTGGTGAGAATTTACAGAGGTATCCGTGAATGACCCTGAAACAGCATTAAGTGGAGGCAGCAAAGGGACAGGCAGGTGAATGAGATAAGCTGACTCTAGTTGCTAATTTATGAATATCCTTCATGGCCACACTGTAAGTGTATGCCTTTGCCTTACAGATTTCAGACTACACTACAACGAGGTGGAGAATGGCAGACAAAGCTTCCACAATGTCTTTTTTTGTTTTATTTATGTATTTATTGTTTGCTGTCTCTTTCTCCTGCGTGGATAAGGCACCAAACAAAAGGAGATCCAAAGTTTTATTTTTCCATGCCAGTCTTATGTTATGTGAATCATAAAAAGTCATTCAAGTCCGTCTTTTCTTGGCATTCAAACAGTTCCCTAAACAACATGAGTAGGAGTTCTTGGCCATTTGTGGTGAACTTAGACGCTGCTGGCGTCTTTGTGCGAGGGCGACAACTCCAGCATCGGCGTTTCCTGAGGATGTGCCCACATGCTTTTCTTCTTGTTGCTTTTGCATGAAGAACAACCTAAGCAGGCTTGAGCGGCGCTTTTGGCTTTAATACTAACTGGAAAGATTTCAAAGAATCCAGCCTTGTATTAACCCAGTAAAAGCCCAAAACCATTGCTAAGAAAACAGCCTAAAATCAGATCACCTCCAGAAGCACTGCGCCCCATCAGAATACAGCTGTGTTACAGTAAATGTTGGCTCAACCTGAAAGTTAAACTTTTCTTTCATCCAGGGATACCCGTTTAGATTAAATGCTAGAGATTTAGGGCATGGCTGAGCCACAGTATTCAAAATATTTCTCAGACAATCTAAAGACTTACTATAGAGATGGCAAGTCTAGGTCTTACTCATCATGCCATGAAAATGGCTCTGGAGCAGTGAACCTTCATTTTAGGACTGCGCTGCTTAGTTGACAGAGTATTTTGTTGATCGCTGTGCCATCTGGCTTAAAATGAAGCCATTGAACAGAAGAAGCATGGCAAGCAAGGTGCCACAAGAAATGAGGATGTGTTTAATATGAATGTGACAACAGAGGTTGAGGCGGTCAGTAGGAAACTACAGGACTACAAAGCCTCCTTAAGGAAATCTCCAAGTTGTGAATTCAGAAGACTGGCTAACTGGAGATCAGACACAGAAATATCCCTAGTCTACCCACCTGTGATTTCAGTCTTTGGAAGCCAGCCGACTTTCTTCAAGCAAAGCAGAACCACTCCATATGGGGCCTCAGGAAGCTTGTCCACATAAGCATGGCTGTATCCATTATGGAATCCATTCGATAACATCTGTCTTAAAAACCTTTGAAACTGACATCCATGCCCAGCGAGATCCATATCTGACATCCATTTCACCCCCTGAAATCAGCAATCTTTAATTCTCTCCTTGTTTATCTAGTTGTAAGATTTAAATTTAGATTATGGACTGCTTTTTTGATGGGATCTTTTATTGAATTTTTAAAAGCATATAACATTCTATACAATCAAGTCAAACTTAACAAAACTAAATTCAAATCCACCTCCACCCATGAAAAAGAGAGAAAGGCCAACAGCCAGAGCAAAACTGTTGAGAGTAGTAAAGAGAGAAAAGAGTCTTTTCCTCCAATATACAGTGCATCCGGAAAGTATTCACAGTGCATCACTTTTTCCATATTTTGCTATGTTACAGCCTTATTCCAAAATGGATTAAATTCATTTTTTTCCTCAGAATTCTACACACAACACCCCATAATGACAACGTGAAAAAAATTTACTTGAGATTTTTGCAAATTTATTAAGAATAAAAAAATTGAGAAAGCACATGTACATAAGTATTCACAGCCTTTGCCAAAAAGCTCCAAATTGAGCTCAGGTACATCCTGTTTCCCCTGATCATCCTTGAGATGTTTCTGCAGTTTAATTGGAGTCCACCTGTAGTAAATTCAGTTGATTGGACATGATTTGGAAAGGCACACACCTGTCTATATAAGGTCCCACAGTTGACAGTTCATGTCAGAGCACAAACCAAGCATGAAATCAAAGGAATTGTCTGTAGACCTCCGAGACAGGATCGTCTCGAGGCACAAATCTGGGGAAGGTTACAGAAAAATATCTGCTTCTTTGAAGGTCCCAATGAGCACAGTGGCCTCCATCATCCTTAAGTGGAAGAAGTTCAAAACCACCAGGACACGTCCTAGAGTTGGCCGGCCATCTAAACTGAGTGATCGGGGGAGAAGGGCCTTAGTCAGGGAGGTGACCAAGAACCCGATGGTCACTCTGTCAGAGCTCCAGAGGTCCTCTGTGGAGAGAGGAGAACCTTCCAGAAGGACAACCAACTCTGCAGCAATCCACCAATCAGGCCTGTATGGTAGAGTGGCCAGACGGAAGCCACTCCTTAGTAAAAGGCACATGGCAGCCTGCCTGGAGTTTGCCAAAAGGCACCTGAAGGACTCTCAGACCATGAGAAACAAAATTCTCTGGTCTGATGAGATAAAGATTGAACTCTTTGGTGTGAATGCCAGGAGTCACGTTTGGAGGAAACCAGGCACCGCTCATCATCAGGCCAATACCATCCCTACAGTGAAACATGGTGGTGGCAGCATCATGCTGTGGGGATGTTTTTCAGTGGCAGGAACTGGGAGACTAGTTAGGATAATGGGAAAGATGACTGCAGCAATGTACAGAGACATCCTGGATAAAAACCTGCTCCAGAGCGCTCTTGACCTTTGACTGGGGTGACGGTTCATCTTTCAGCAGGACAACGACCCTAAGCACACAGCCAAGTTATCAAAGGAGTGGCTTCAGGACAACTCTGTGAATGTCCTTGAGTGGCGCAGCCAGAGCCCAGACTTGAATCAGATTGAACATCTCTGGAGAGATCTTAAAATGGCTGTGCACCGACGCTTCCCATCCAACCTGACGGAGCTTGAGTGGTGCTGCAAAGAGGAATGGGCAAAACTGGCCAAGGATAGGTGTGCCAAGCTTGTGGCATGATATTCAAAAAGACTTGAGGCTGAAATTGCTGCCAAAGGTGCATCGACAAAGTATTGAGCAAAGGCTGTGAATACTTATGTACATGTGATTTCTCAGTTTTTTTTATTTTTAATAAATTTGCAAAAACCTCAAGTAAACTTTTTTCACGTTGTCATTATGGGGTGTTGTGTGTAGAATTCTAAGGAAAAAAATGAATTTAATCCATTTTGGAATAAGGCTGTAACATAACAAAATGTGGAAAAAGTGATGCGCTGTGAATACTTTCCAGATATACTGTAAATGCTTATTCTAAAATGTTATTGATTAGTTCCTGCCAGGTTTTAAAAAAGTTTTGAACTGATTCTCCAAGTGAGAATTTCATTTTTTCCCATTTCAAATAGTATATAAAATCCGTTACCAACTGACTTAAAAAAAGGTGAGTTAGGATTCTTTTAGTTGAGCAAGACAAGTGCTAGTAGTGAAGTGAAGGCAATTACAGTTTGTTTGTCCTTCTCCATTTTAAGCCCAACTGGGAGTAAACCAAACACAGCTGTTTATGTGTTAGTAGGGATTGAGACACCAAGGCTGTCTAAAAGGTATTTAAAAAATTTTGTTCATAATGCTGTTAATTTGGTGTAGGCCCAATACATATGGCCCAGTAAAGCTGGAACTTGATTGCAACATTCGCAGGTTGGATCTTGCCTTGGGAACATGTTGGACAATTTTAAAAGAGATAACTGTGCTCGATAAAAGATTTTAAGTTGAATAATTGAATGTTGCGCACAAATGGAGCTAGAGTGAATTCTGTGTGTGGTTGCCTTCCACTCCTTCCTGAAATGTTAAGTAAGAAATCCTTTTCCCACTGTACTCTGGGATCTTTAAAAGGAAGGGACTTTAAAATGGTTTTATATATTATACAGTAGAAATGCTGTCTGAGTCACCAGAACTGATCAATATCTCTTCTGGTATAGATATAGGTGGGAGGTGAGGAAACCTGGGCAGATTTCATTTAGCAAAGTTTCTAATTCGGAGATAGAGGAAAAAATGTGTTGATGGGAAATTACATTTGGAGTGTAATTGTTCTTAGGATGCAAATACATTATTTATGTACACATCTCTAAATGATTTAATCCCATATGTTTTCCAAACATTAAAAACTGTAAGTTTTAGAGGGTGGAAAGAGGTGGTTATCATGTAGAGGGGCCACAGATAAACTACTCTCTAACTTAAAGTGCTTCCTACATTGGTTCCATATTCTGAGTGAATGAAGGACAAATGGGTTAGTATATTGGCAATACCTAGTATTTACTGGTGTGCAAAGCAAGGATTATAAAGAAATACTGCAGGATTTCATTTCTATTGTGTCAATGTCCAGATTTTTGTAGCTTGTATGTTTGCCACCCAGTAATAAAACTGAAAATTAGGAACAGCCATGCTGTCTTCTGATTTAGATTGTTGTAGGGTCACCTTTTGAACATGTAGATTTTCTGAATTCCAAAAAAATTAGGTTATGATTTAATCTAACTTTAACAAATCTTTTTTTAATATGTATATGGGGATGTTTTGAAATAGGAACAGAAGCTTAGGAAGGAAATTTATCTTCACAATCTTAATTCTCCCTGCTAAAGTAAGATGGAGGGTAGACCATCTATGCATGTCATTTTTTAATTTTGTCCATGCAAACAGCAAAATTTTCTTGAAAAAGAGCTTTATGTTTACTTGTGATGTTGACACTTGGGTATTTAAACTGATCTGCGATGATTAAAGGGAAGGTGTCCAATCTAATGTTGTTTGCTAGAGAATTCACTAGAAAGAGTACACTTTTGTTCAAATTAATTTTGAGTCCAGATATCTTTTGAAATTCTGCTAGTATGGTTAGGGCTGCAGGCACTGAATTTTGTGGGTCTGATATATACAGTACAATATCATCTGCATATAGTGATATTTTCTGTTCAAGTCTTTCTCTGAAAATCCCCTTTTACCTGTGATGCATTTTGAAGGTAAACAGCCAATGGCGATTGGAAATAGCAGTGGTGACAAGGAGCATCCTTGTCTAGTACCACGTTCTAGTTTGAAGTAGTCTGAAATAATGTTGTTAATACAAACTGAAACTTCAGGACTCGTATATAGCAGTTTGATCCATGCGCATATGTTCAGGCCAAACCCAAATTTATGCAAAGTGGTGAGCAGGTAATCTCATTCAACCATATAAAATGCTTTTTCAGCATCCAAAGATAATATAATCTCCAGAGTATTAGACATTATGGTTGACTATATTACATTAAATAGATGTTGGAAATTGGAAGCCAAATGTCTACCTTTAGTAAATCTGGTTTGGTCTTGTGATATTACTGAAGGGAACACTTTCTCAATCCTTCTAGCTAGGGCTTTGGAGAGTATCTTAAGATCATTGTTCAGAAGTGAGATTGGTCTGTATGATGCACATTGTAAGAAGTCATATTTTCTTAGGAACAATGGTAATTAATGCTTGGTGAAAAGTTTGAGGTAGAATGTTTTGTGTCTTGCTTCTGTAAATAAGAGGGGAGCTAACAACTGAAATTTTTTTTTATAAAATGCAGCAGGGTAGCCATCAGGACCTGCTGCTTTCCCACTCTGAAGTGAGTTTATAGCGTCTAGTAATTCTGATAGTGTTAGAGGTTTATTGAATTCCTCTGCACTTAGAGTGCCTAGCTGTAGTATCTGTAATCTATCAAAAAGTGCAAGAGATTGTGTCTTGTGTTCTTTAAACTGAGTAGAATATAAGGACTTGTAGGGGTCTCTAAATGTGTGCATTATATTTTCACCAGTAACGTGCAATGAATACACTTGACTTGAGCATTTATAGTTTTCACACTCTTTCTTTGTACGTTTGGCATTCGCTTGCTCAGAGGCTGATGCACTTGCTGCTTCCTGAGCAGCTCTTTTCTCCACCCTAGTGACCCAGTTCTTCTCTTCTTTTGTCAGCATCTATTCATGTTAAAACTGATTAAGTCAGTGTTTGTGTTGCAATTACTTAGTACATTTTCCTTAATTTTTCACTTAAGCTGGTACTTAAGTCTTCAATCTGCCTCAAGAATGATTAGGGAAATGATTAGAATGAGGTAGGGAAAGTGATGGCGAAGGTGGTAGGGAATGAGAATGGCGCCCATACGCATGCACCACACGGCTGCTGCTGAGAGTTGATTCTAAAATGAAATAAAATGAAATTAAATAGAGTAATATCCTTGGAGGTCAATCATCACCTCGAAAGCGGATAGTAGACTTTACATAGTATATGTGTACCAAATTTCGGGTCAATAGTTCAAACGGTTTGAGAGCTACAGGTGATTTAAAATCCTGGCCAGACAAACGGACAGCCACGGTAGCGTATTATAGAAGAAGATGGCTAATGATTCTATTTCTGTCTGTGTTGGTGATTACTGATATTGCATTGCAAACTTCCTGCTTGTGGATTTGATGTACTAAGATCTGCTTTTTTGACTCTTATCTAGCATCACTCAACTCATCTGTTTGCTTTTTTTATGGCTTGTCATGTGACATTTGGTTTTGTAAAGTGACTTCAAGTGGTACTCACAGTGAATGGGATGTTTAAACAGGCTGATTTCCTTCTGATGAGTGCTGAAGGGCAGTATTATTAACACACAGCTACAGAGACATGGGTTCAAGCCCCCTTACCTCAGTGGAGTCAGCACGTTTCATTATAAACCATTAGTTTTTTCCAAGGTATTCTAATTTCTTTCCATATCCCCAAGTCATGCAGGTTAGATTGAACAGTGGAATAAATTTATCTCACAAAGCAGGCATTATGGTGAAGCATAATGAGGTTTTGGCCTTTAAATCCTAAGGTAGGGAGGTTCAAATCCTGCTTCTGACAGTGTGACTTTGAGCAAGTCAATTCACCTGCCTGTGCTCAACTGGAAAAACAAAAGACATTTAACCAATCAAATGTTGTAAGTTGACTTGGATGACAGCACCACACAAGTAGTAATAATAAGTAAGCCTTCTGATGGACTGGTCTTCAGTTCAGGTGAATTTTCCACCTTGAGCTTGATGCTACCATGATCAATGGTCATGGTATCCTCTGTCCATTGAATAAATAAATCTGCTCATATATTCAGTTAATTTACCCCAGATGTATTGACAGCAGTCTGAAATTTATAGTGCAGGTCCTACTCTAGTTTGTTTTAACATTGCAGTGTGATCAGACCACTTCACCTTGGGTGATTAGTAACATATACTGTATTCTTCAATATTTCCATGCTGTCTCCTAACAAAGTGCCATAGGTCCGTCAAAAGGAAGATCTGAGAGCCATAAGTGAAAAGTCTTCACAAACACTTGCCTTAAATGCACACATTGGATAGACGGTGACTCATCTGTGCCCATTAAGTCTGAAAGTAAAAGGGCACACTGCCAAGGAGAAAAATTAACATCAGTTAAGAATCATAAGGAAAAAAAACAACACAGTGTCTATTTGTCTGATGTACCTGCAAGGATATGTTCAAAATACAATATGATTATGGATCTCCACTTACGTATTTTTACCTCCTACAGTAATAGATGTCCACTTATGTTTTTAACACTGTGTAGTTATGCACCTCCACTTATGGTTGTAACGGTGTACAGTTATGAACTTCTGCTTATGACTATACCTGTGTACAGTTATGGACTCTATACTGTATACAGTTATAGGTTTCAAGGTTTCTTTATTTAGTCATGTTTACACAAAAAAGCATGACATTTGCCTTCTCAGTTACATCTAATAACAGACAAAATGAAATAAATCCAACAAACAGAGGCAAGACAGTTTAAGGTAAGGCAGTTCGATAGTGCAAATTTACATAAAATGATTACAGGATACATATCAAACCTCTCCTATTTTCTCAGATATTCCATCTTAAAAAGTTTTATGGCACTAGGAAGAAATGAATTTCTAAGCGATTTGTGTGAGTTTTCAAAGCAACTGACTATCCTTCCTGATTTACTGAAGTTCTACATGTAACGGATGTCTGTTATCAGCTGAGATGATTTCCAGTTTCTTTAGCATTGTCTTCTGACACACACTTGCCAAATCATCTACACCAGCCCCAATAACTTTAGCTGCATGCTTATTAATTTGCTGGTGCTTTTTAAATTTTGGTTTGTCAGACTACTAAACCAGGCAATAAAACTGAAAGTGATAACAGACTGGATCATACTGCGATAAATGGACAACATAAGGTCCTTGTCTACTTTAAATAGTTTGAGTTTAAGGAGGAGAAATAAGCACTGATTCCATTTAGAGAATTTTTTTTTGTATTTGTATTCCAGTTAAGATTGTTATCTAGGTTAGTGCAAACAATTGTAGACCTCTGTTTATAGTTATAATACACAACCATTTTTGACTCCTATTTACTGTTACAAGACCCTAAAGCTATGGTCCTGCTTTTGCTTATTAAAGCTTATAGGTATGGATCACCATGTATAGTCATAACCCTGTACAGTTATGGACCCCTGTTTATGATAATATCACACAGTTATGGACCTCTGTCTACAGTCAATATCCTTAAGTTATGATTATACAGTAATTCCATAAAGTTATGGATCTCTACTTTTGGTTATTAAATGTACCTCCAATTATGCTTATAACTTCGTACATTTTTTGACCATCACTTATAGTTATATCACTGTACAGTTTTGGATCTGTGCTTTTGCTTTCCAGTGTTGTAGGTTTCCCAGGTTGGAGAAGGCAGTAAACCGGGCTAGGCCAGCTGAACATTCAACTTTTCCAAGGACAGTGGACATTGATCCAAGGTCGATTTTTACCAAGAACATTATTCATTGGAGTCTTGGTTCCCTTGTCTTCCATTGCAATGGTTTTAGTTGCACTTTTGACAAACTTTACGGATATCTGTTATTCTTAATTTAAATATTTGTGTGTTTATGTATGTAAATGTTGCATACATTAATGATGCTGTGTCATATTTGTAAATCTGTAAATATTCACAGCCTTATTTCACTGAAGATATCTGAATTTAAAGATCACTTTAGTATTTTTTTTTTTTTTTTGTAACCATCCTGATTTGCCCAGAGACGTTTGCTTTGTTATCTAAAGGTAGTATTTTGTAACTCATTTATTTATTTTTTTTAAAAGCACCATCTCCCTGGTAAGATTATAATTGCTGTCAGAATGATTCCATTACAAAATAAAGCTGAAGTCTTCAAACTACAGCATGCTATGATTGTGAAAAAAGTAAATTTTACTTTGAAAGCCAAACTGATGTTTTAATTGCTTAGGCCACTGCAATAACACCTATTTTTTTTAGATTTGTCTTTGGCTTCCAAATCCCAGAAATAATAAGCTATGATGAAATATGCATTCAAAATGCCTCTTTTAGCAATGCTACTGTACTCAGCTGTTAGATAACTGACTACACAAGTCATGTCGGCCCCTTTGTTCAATGATCTGTTTCACCCTCAGGACAACTACAGATGGGATGTTTTTTGAATGATGACCCATTCTCAACACACCTGTGATGCTGCCATATATGAAAGGATTTCATCTGTGATACACCAAAGCTGCAGCATCTGGTCTCCATTACCATTTCACATTCAAAGTTAATTAAATCTTCAGCCTTGTACGTTCTCCTGTGATTTACACACTGGGCTGCACGATTTAAATTGGCTACATGGATGATGATGTCTCTGACTGTGCAGTTAGTTACCTGGGAAGAACAGGTTAACCCAATAAAGTAATAACGAAGTATGGAAGTTATATATTATGTAGACATTACAATGTCTTCTGAAGTTAAATAGGTGAGTGTGTTTAAAATGTCTCATGGTACATAATATCAAACTCATTTTGCATTTTATAAAGAGATGGACACACTAATGTCTTCACATGTTTCTGTCACTATGCCTTATTTCTAAATGGAAATACAGTCTTTTTTGTTTTGTAATATCTGTGGACAGTGGCAGTCGAAGCATGGAGACCAACATGGATTGGACAAACATCCCCCCTCGTTCTCTGTAGTGGGTAGTCGGTACTATTAGACTATGACATACGATGACATGTGAGTGGGGTCCCATTCAGTGTTCAGAATACACTTCAGTAGCACAAATGATGGCCCTTTGTCTATATACTCCAGAGTTTAAGGAGTGCATGACCCTTGTTGTACGGAGCGTGCATGCTTTTGCTTTCATAAATGGCTCCCAATAGGTTACATTGAGCATCATCACAGTTTAACGACCCTGTCTGTCACAGTCTCCAGACCACACAACCCTTATCTTTTATGAATGGCAACCCTCAAATGATGATGCCCTAGCATTAGGCCTGCTTAATGGATTGACTGGCTCTGCCTGTGGCCAATGCTTTTAAAGTCAGTCAGTCATTTTCCAACCTACTATATCCTAACACAGGGTCACGGGGGTCTGCAGGAACAAATCCCAGGCAGGGTGCCAGCCCACCGCATGGCATGCTCACACACACACCCACACACCAAGCACACACTAGGGACAATTTAGGATCGCCAATGCACCTAACGTGCATGTCTTTGGACTGTGGGAGGAAACCGGAGCACCCAGAAAAAACCCACGCAGACACAGGGAGAACATGCAAACTCCATGCAGGAAGGACCCGGGAAGCGAACCCAGGCCTCCTTACTGTGCCACCGTGCTGCCCTGCTTTTAAAGTAACAGGGCAAAAGAGCTCATTCTGACATTCTGAATTTTTAAGACTTATTGGATATTGTCATTTTATTTCACTTGAACGGGTAGTTTAGTCCACGCTGTTGTATGACAAAGTTCCCAGACTGATTTTTCCCTCCAGTTAAATGAAGATCTAAGGTGCTGGGGATATCTATCCACCTTTTGCAGTCACCCAGACTGTTTATGTTTATGTGACATTTGATCCCTTTTGGGATGACAGTGTTATTCATAATAAGTTTGTTTTCCTCTTTGCTGAATTTACCTTGTTTTATATATTTATATTTCAGTGGGTTTAGCTTAGATAATTTAGATAATTTCCCGGCCCGTACCAAGTGGAATTGAAAACAGGTCCAAGCAGGGTTGGAAATAAAAGACAAAGAGTAGAAGACAAAGTAGAACGTTGTAAAGAGGTTCAAAAATGTTGGCGCGATACACATGCAGAGCAGGTTAGAGATTATGAAAGTAATAAAATTTGGAAGTGTCAGAAAACTGATAGTAAAGATCCCATTAGCGCTAACAAATGGAAATTATTACTTGGTGAAATAATGGAACAGCAAAAAGAGATCGAATATATGGACATAGGTGATATGACAGAAGAATGTAGATCTTGTTCAGCTTTAAAGTTTAAATCAGAGACTTGAAGATTGTCTAATTCGTGTTGCCTACAGGGAAAAGTAGTATTTCTTCCCAATGAAGAGGCCTATCCATGAGAATTAAAAGATTTGTTGTTTGGTGAAAGTGAAATCCACACACACTACAGGCGAAATATCCGAATCTACAATATTCTGTTCACATTTGCATCATTCAATGCTCAAAACGTAGATTTACATGATTCAGGACCATACGCTATGAGAATCTGTGGTTCCACAACAATTAAAGCTACTACAAATTTAGAAGATACCACAATTCGGTCAAGTTTATATTTATGATCACGGAGAAGCGATGCAACATAGAATCAAAAGAGTTAAACAATCGTACGTGTTAGAAATTCTACAGCCAATAATAGAAACAAATACATACATCCAAAAGTATTGTACTTTACACGAAATTTATAGTTAGTTCTATTATGCATACAGTATGTAATAGTTCCGATGAAAATAACAATCTCTTTAAGGCAGAGCCTCCTAGAATGTATGTACTGTATATACAAGTCATATTTACATAGTGATATATAGATATATATATATAGATAGATATATA